>CM030375.1:15182119-15272874 GCA_003604175.2 Clonorchis sinensis
CCTCGTTTGTTAAATCTGTGGAGTATAAATCAAACAAACGTCAATGACCAAATTTTATAGGTGGAATTTGCATTGGATATCCTGTGGGTGTTAGTTCCATTCTTAAAGAACGCCAGAATGTGGTAATGTGCGATTTCGTGTTTCATCTCTCGTAAACCGGTAACAAAATGCGAATCGGTGATGGTCCGTGACCTTGAAATTTCGCTAACTTAAACAAAAATGCCACGAGCAACATATCGCCCACAGGTGCAAATGGATTAGACTAACTCCACGTAAAAGTCGCAACTTCGAAAACCCTATAGTTTCGGCGAAAATAATTTGGATATGCTCCTAGTGATCAACCTTAATTCTGACAGTAACATTTTGATCATGACAGACTGTATGCCACTCACCAGTTGGGAATAAATATTACCATTATCATATCACTGAAACATGCAGCGGGGATTGACCAATTCCCTGTCAACTTCTCAGGTTCAGCTGGCTAACAAGCTCTCAAAAATCCTACGCGAAAGAAAAGACTTCCTTTTCAACAGAACATCTTGAATGAGATTAGGATAAGCCTTTTTGCTTTTAGTAATGGCCTACACTCGAGTACTTTCTTGTTCTTTCGTCATTCAACGAGTTTTTTCACCAGTTGGCATCAAAGACTCCCTTGTGCAATTTAAGGTCTATGTTTGCTTTTCCCGGACAACACGAAATCTACGAGCTGCCGCACCTTCAGCTGAGAGCCAAAGTGTCGAAGCACTGCTCAACGAATGGGCACCGTTTCCTGTATACGCATGTCCGCTGGAGTGGAAGAAGCGAATGCTTTTCCCAAGTTCACGGACAATGCTACGGGACCGATAGTCAAAATGGGTCCATGTGGTTGGCCATCTTCAAGTGGTCTCTTTATCTACCACTAAAAATCAACCTTACATAGAGATAAACGACTGTGTGGGTGTTTTAGGACACGTTAAATTTCCAGCACACGCGTCAAATTTTTTTTGAGTAAACCGACTGACTGGTCCAATCAGAACTCAAGAATGGGAAGGCACTGTCTGACAGGCTGTTTCAAAGTTGGTTGCCAGCCAAAAGCTTACTTACTGCGAATCAAGCTCGTAGTTGTTTGACTCACATCGCATAAACAATCACAATGTCGCATGGCATTAGTTCCCAAATATGCTGTTTTTGATCAAGGTATTGCGAACGTTTTACAACCGGTTCTGATGATACTCAGCGGGGACAAAATAAAACGATGTGTGGGGTTAAAGGCCGTATTTTCTTTAGCCACCGACTTTCTCATCAAGGCTGCCTGGTGCGTGTAATAACCTTCTTCAGCTGGTATCAACATACCACCTATGTTTCAATTCAAACTGCTTTCGAGTGCTTTCTTTACGTGGCTTCCTGCGCCCGTACACTTGGTGCCCGGGAACACGTCCTTATGGGTTGGTGTGGAGCGATCTTTACCTCCACCAACCGGTTCGGTTAAAGCTGTCTACTTGCCAAGAAGCCGCCTGACCGCGAAAGCTTGTGCAGACCGTTTCACTTCTCGTATCCCTAAATCTAAACTTTCATCGACCGCTGAATTAAACTTAATACAACACTCTGCTGGCCAATTGCATTTGTTACCATTAGGTGGATTACATCTGCTCATGAATGACCACCAGTCGCGTTCAAAGCTGGTTCAGCTCAACCTTGGGTGTCCAATCCTAATTAGCTTAAGCCCCACCCGTGTCTCAAAATTGAAAACATGTATTCCCTCTAGTTTCTTCTATTCCCAAAACTTTTGGCGGAGGGCGCGTAGTCAGAGTTCCGAGCCAAATGGTATTAGCGCTATCCCCGAAAATTCGCTACAAGTCTCTCAAATTCATGGTTACCCCTCTCCTTCGTCCGAGTTCGTCAGTGATGTCTTCCAAGAATACATCATTTGGCTTGTTTCCGCTTGTTACTCCCTTCTGATCAACCAGACCTGCAGTATGCAGGTGTTTTTTAAATATGGTGGAATATCACGACCGGCCTCCAAACTACTACCATGAAATTCGTTTAGTATGGGCGCGCTGACGACGCCAAAAGAGTGCTTATGGTTTTCCTTGAACCGCTTTCTCACACATATAGGTGATACAGGTTTTAGTCTTACGGTCTCCATATAATATCACTATCAGCTAGCCGTTTGGATTTCCACGTACCTTCCGCCTTCACACAATTGTGTTCCTGTTTCTTATTCGCAACCAGTCTAATCCACTGTTGTTTCATGTTTGTGGGTCCACAACCTTCTTCTGAGCTGCCTTACTTTTGTTAACCTCCCAACTGCACATAAGTGGGACATTCCTTCCTTGAGTGCAAAGAAACAACACTGAGAATTCCCAAAGCAGCTCTAAAAAAGCTGTTATGGTTCTGTGCCATCTCTTCTACCCAGACCAGTGGCTCAAGTTGTCAGAGCGCGAATGTACTAACCGGAAGGTCCTTGGTTCGAACCCCACCTCTACCTCTTGACTTCTCCTGTCTAGGCTTGGGCAACCTGGCAGTATTCTAGCCCTTGTGCTTCCCTCGGGTGGCATGGCAGCTAGGCACCGAAAGGGTGTTACAGGTGAACGATTATTATTTGTATCTTAGACCAATCAACTGACCTTAGCCTGTTTTCTCTAATTATTACAGATCCCACGGCTACTCCACCCACAACATTCTCGTTTTTTGCGGAAACAATTCTCACAATGTAGTCCCTCTCACAATGCCCAACCACGCGGTTACGAACTCATCCATCCTCAGGAAGTACACTAGTCGCTCCTGAAGAAGCTTTCTATCCCTAATGCAATTACTCCCATGGGATCGTTTCCATGAATTGCTAGTTTGTTCCAAATCCATTCACTTCTTCACGTATATTATAGATAGTCTGCTTGGTAGGCCTTTCTCAGGAAGCAGCCGCTTCCCTTTCAGTCCTCGCCTACTCATGGTAAGGAACAAACGTAGGACAGGAAACTTCCCCGCGCTGTTTTTTCCAGCTTCACCTGCCCATACTCTCATACCTTCATATTACGGTAATGTCCAGCAAGCATGTAGGTGGCAAGCACCAGCCCGTCCATCCATTTAATGCGAGCAGGACACGGGTTGTCCAGGGGTGCTGAACACAAAGTCGGATTTCGCTATGGTGAGAGAGTCTTTCGTAGTGAACTGGACGTCCGTCCGCTTTTGTCGCTGTGGCCGGACACAGAGTAGCGGGCTCAACTTGCCTACATTCAGGGGTTCAAGTTTTCTCACGCGTTTTACATTACAGACGTTATTCCAGCCAAGTCGGTTTTGGGTTTCATTACACAGAACCAGTACTACTCTTGTGTTCACTAATGGACTCGATGAGACCCGCTAGCTACAGACGTTTCTGTTCGGTTCTCAGTCGCTTTAAGTTCAACTGAAATAATATGGCCCGTGGTTTTATAAATCTACTGGGTCATTATGATATACCGGGGATAAAAGTGGACACATTGTGGAACATACTGGTACGCGGTTGCATGCTCTCTGCAGGTTCAGTCTGTGCTGGAAATTACAAGGACATGGTGTACTTGTTTCACTCATGTTAGGATTAGCTGGATGGATGCACTTTGTATGTGTACATGGAGAGCATAACCCACGACCTTTTGGCTAGTGGCTAAGCACTATACCACTCGGCCAAAGGCGCTTGATCAACAGTGTGACTAACATGCAACCAGCGCACAACCATTCAGTCATTCCGTCTTTAGTTGCCTCATCACCTATGGCTATTCGGAAGGTAGATTCATGCTACTTGTCGAGTTTTCCTTTTTTTAAAGCAGCTCATAGCTCGTGGTCAAATGGTATACCACTTGGCTATTAAATGAAAAGTCCGGGATTAGAGTCACATGACCGATTACCGATATGCGCACTGCTGACGGTTGAGAATAAGGATGCAACAGCGGTACAGCGCTGTTTGGTTATTCAGTGTAGACCAGGTTGAAGGTTTTGCGTGATGACATTTGACCAGCGCAAGTTCTCCCTCTGCTCTCCAACACAAATTTTGTTGGACAGACAAGGGCCGCTAGCGCCGCATGACCTAGAGGGTGCAGTATTTTTTCCATAATCTGAAAACGTCAAAACACCGTATCCCAACCTACGATTCGTCCCCATAAAAGGACGAAAAGTCCCACGGTTTTGGCTGCAAAGCGCTGGATTGTAAACGGTCTTTCATCCCGAAACCCGCTTCACCGGGGACCTGAAATCCTGCCCCACCCTTTGTTAGACGGGTATTCTCACGGCAAAAAAACATAAAAACGAAGTAAGAGGAGACCACCTAGTGGTTGATCAGACCCTGTTAATCTGTTCGTCAAGTATGACTGTTAGCTTAGAAACCTGGTACTAATCGAGCGCGCAGTTGGGTGCCAACACATCCAATTCCCGAGTGCGGTTTCCTTAAAAGTTACCAACTGGTAAATATGGATCTTGCAAAGTCAAAACATTAGTGTCCCTACAAGACCATGGGGTTTCGTCACACTACACAATCCAAGAACTTGCTAATGTCTAAGCAGCTGTCTCGAACCCTGACGCCCATAAAAATTGACCACTAACGTTTGTGGTCCAGAACTGCAATAACTATGAAATTTTAGCATTGCTCATAAGAGATACAGCAAGTTCACTCTACAACATGACCCAGGTGGTTACCCCAAAATCAAGTGGTGCAGAGACAAGAGATGATAAAGGTCACGAAGGCCGCAAAAGAGCACTCCGAAAGGGGACAGCAGGTGAGTCTTAGAAGCGATTGATTGCTTAAAAGAGAACGTGAGTGAGTACGCGAGTGGAAGTAAGTACAACGGCTAGAGTCAGTAAATCATAAGCACCACAAGACCTGAATGGCCAAAAAAATAAGCAGTCTATACTGCGGAAGTTTCGTAATCGCGTGCTGTTAGATTAGGCCGGGGCATCAAATTGGAGTGAAAGTGTGGGGTCACTGTGCTTACGTAAATGCGCTTTGACGTTGTCCCGTTTGTAGTTTTAGTTATCTGGTCAGTACATCTGGGAGAGGGTCGTAATGAGGTCTGGCGATACAGGAGTGGGTGGAAGGCGCGTCGAAGGAGGGACCAAGAGGGGTGAGGACAGGTTTGGCACGGGAGGAGAGCGATGGTTCGGGTGGCACTAAGAGATGAACAAATGGGCGCCACGAGTGAGGGATGATGGGCGAGCACCGGTCCTTGGAATGCGGGTCGGGTTATGAGCAACATGTGTAGAAACATGAGAGCACCACATAAGGGCAGAGACTAGGTGGGAACGAATTTTGCTTCGGAAGTGGTCTCCGGCTTGACTTGGTCACTCCAGGAACTGGACCTTCTAGTTGCACGATTGAATAATTACTTCCCTGTTGAAGATTTCGTCCTGCAAGTGAAGCCAACCTCAGCTGAAAAGCACTCTACACCTGTCTCATCCCTGTTGAGATCACCAGCATTGCACATCTCACGAAACTCCGGTAGGGAGACTTGAACCTGCGACCCCAAGGCTAACGTTCTGAATACTTAACCGTTGGGGCAGGAGCGGCTGAACAACGGTGATTAGCTCTCCGTCAGACACGTTATAGCGCCACTCAGCTTTCATTTAGGGGATCCATAGCACAAGGTCACAAGTGCTGACTGGCTCCTCGACCGACGACTACCAAAATGGAATTTTCACTCATCTACTAAAGTATCCAAATCTCACGCCACCAACATTCTATAAGTAGCTCACAGGACAACTTTCATCTGAATAGTCGTTGCCCGAGGAGTTAGTCAACACGTGTGACTATGTGATGTGGATCGGCGGCGCTATGTCCCGTCTAAGTGGGAGCTAATAACACTGCTGATCAGCCACTTTTGACCGAACGGTTAAGTGTTCAAAAAACCAGCCTACATAAGTTCATCTTAGTGGTTTCACATGAGTTATTCTAAATGAGCTAGTTTATCTAGACGTAACATTACCCATAAAATTGGTGAAAGCCCTTCGACAACCCACGACCTGTTTCGTACTTCTTGGGCCTCATCAAGTAGGCACAGTCCCCCAGGTTTCCTTCAGCCCTATGTTCCACTTGACTGATTACTTCTGTTTCGCTCATCGAACAAAGTAACGTAAACTCCCCACGAAATCAAACCCATCCAGATGTGCCCCCTGGCATAATTTGATCATATTTTCCTGGTGTTGTAGATCCACGGTAGTGCTGGAATTTCTCCCAAACCGTATGATGATCTGATCAACACAGCCGGCCTCAGATAAACGCTTTCTACCGTAAACGGATGATTTTTATTGGAAAATTAAATCTGTCTAAATTGCCAAGCTCAGCAACAGTCCGTTTCAAAAACCTTAATTTATGGAGAAACGGGTTATTATGAAGTTAATGGCTGACTGAAACTGGGTCACTAAACGGCCAGTCCACATGTGATATTATTGGTCTTACGACGGAGGTGAGCTATGCAAAATTTTGCAGATTTTTATCACTAGAAAATCCTGGGACAAATTTGAGGATTTGCTCTGAAAAGCGAATTACAGAGAAAAACCCGCAGAGAGCGCAAAAGCTCGTCTGGTAACCTAGATCGTTTCAGGGCATCCACTAAAAATTCTGGAAGAGATTAGAAAAAACTGGTGCGAGATGCAACATTAAACGTGAGACTCGAAAACTGTGAAGAGACGCCTCTGCGAGGTTCCGTCATCCTCACGATTTTCAGCGTGCGACGGCCGCAAATGACATTACTCTCCGTATGGCGTTCACTACCCAAAAGAGGTCTCCTTTCGAATTGGGCTACTGTATTTGGCTAATCCAAGCAGCACTGTTTTGACCTTTCCCCGGTCATTGTAGGGTAGACTGGGATCTTCTACCGGGCTAAAGCCCACAGCCAAACTCAAGAGGTGAACCGTAAGACAATTCTATCACGTATACAGTTGGAGAACAAGTCTGGGAGCCTCTCATCGGACCAGACGGTTAGGACGAGAAACAACTGGACAATAAAATAACCAATGCCCAGTTAATTATGTCCTGTCCCATGAATCGATTGACGGTAAGTTCGGTGATCTTGTCCACAAGGATTCTGATTTAGGAACGCTTAAACTGCCTTTCTGACTTCGACTGGTACCGGAAAACAAGTCTCTTTCGATCTACAAAGACGGCGTCTTCAAAGAGCGTCGTGTACCTCGAAAAAGCGAAATTCAGTTGGCCATTTTGAACGGATAATGGAAGGAAAATCATGACAGCGAAACTCTCTGAATGAAACAAGAGTATGTAACGCAGTTACAGAAGTTGAACAGATATCCAAGATGCGGACCAATGAGCACGTGTAACTCAATTGGATGTGAGTTGGCCAATGCGTCTAGTCGAAGCGCACAGGCTAATTCGCCGTAGGTTAAGTGAGCCTGGAGAACCAGGAAATCGATTAACTTTGGGGTTGTCGATAGCTATGCACACCCCGCTGGTCAGCAAAGAGTAACGACAGTTAGCATACAAATTTAGGTTGATCAAGTGTTTGCTGTAAGATTATGCGTACAGACTTCATGTGAAATTGCCTCCTAGGGTGAAATAAACACTAGCTGTGAACTTTGGAAAGGTCGCATCATAATATATTTTAAAGTTAGATAGCCCTTGAAAAAGACCCAGTTTAGATCGTCCACCAGATAACATTAGGGGTCCCTATTTCGGCCGAACTCCCCGAGTCGTGGTCTTTTTAAAGATGAGCGATTCACCAAGATGCTAACTGAGGGAAACACATAAGGTTGTGAAGAGCGTGCAGCTTGGCAACCGAGGATGCAGTGAGTTACACTGAAGATTCACAATAGCCCAGTTAACAAAGGAGGATGTGTTGTAGATTTGGGTCCCGTTTCTATGATCAATAAATTCATGTGAAGAAGTCAGACGAAAAAAATCACAAGTAATTCCTACATGATGATGCTTAGCAAAAACCTCGAGAAAAACTAACCGTGTAGGACCGGTTTCAATTAATTATCCTACATCTACGTTTCTATATCGATGTTAACCACACAACCACTATGACACCAGATGAAACCGAAAGTCAAACCCTTCCTCTGCGTTACACTTGGTTCAGACTACCTGAATGTGATCTGCTCGGTTAATTACACATGTTCTCCAAACGCCCACGCATCTGTCGCAAACAACTCGCGAGTAGCATCACATCTATAGATGGACTTTCGAAAATATGCGAGGCAGCACGGTTGGAACTCGGCTGGGTCAACCAGTCCACCAAACCCATTTAGAAAATTTTATTAGATGCGCACAATCCAAAGGAAATCTGATTGACAGCTTGATCCGTAGGTGACAGAAGCATCGCAAATCGATCAGTGGACTCAAATACAGTAGTCCCCCCAACAACACTACTGTTTTTAATAATAATAATAATATAATAATTGTCCAGCTGTAACACCCTTCCAGTGCCGAGCTGCCACCTGTAAGAAGAACGAGGGCTCAGACACTGCTAGGTTGTCCAGGCTTATACAGATCAGGTGAAATGCTAGGGTTGGGTTCGAACCAGGGACGTTCCGGTCAGTAAATTCACGCAGCAATTCCACACGGAGTGAAGTATCTCACTACTTACAAACAAAAGTTACCCGTATATGGTTCTAACTAGTCAATAACCTCACGAAGGCACATTTCAGCACTCCTAAGGAGTGTTTCTTCCAGGGAGATACTGTATTTGTACACAAACGTGCTGAGGACCATTGGTCAACTACCAAGACCCGAAACTGATTAAAACACACTATCCGGACTCGATGGTGATCACTGACCGTCCGTGTGCTCCCGGTTGACCCGGTAAAGATGGTTCGCAGAACCACAATCGTGAAATTGCTGTCCTCCACAGACAAAACTGGGTGACCAGCAACGTTCCTCCTGGCTCAATCATCACCCCCATGAGGTATGTGCGAAAACACGGCATGCAATCAAGTGAAAATTAGCCGCTATGATCATAAATGCTCAAGGAACGTTTCCGGGAAAAATAACGAACCCGAAAAAAAACTCGGATAGGGGGGTGATAAACAAACAGACGATCAGGAAAACCAACAGAGAAACCAAAAATTGTGTGCAGCAGGGCGAATGAGAACTGGGAGGTGGGAAAGATGGCGGATTTCGCGTACGGTGAGACATCGATAGTGTGCGTTGGTCAGTCACAGGGAGTTACGGAGGGTGTCGCGGTGACTGAAGAGTTATAGCAAATGAATGGCCCCGTTCTACGGAGGCACCTCAGATGGGTCAAGGGGAATGTATACATGATTTACTAACGAACGAGAAAGATACAAACGGGGACAAACGGAATGCAATAGTTGGGAGGCACAGTACACGTGGGAACAAACGAGAAGAGGGGGTGGGGGGTGGGGATAATCAGACGAGGCAGGGCGATTGGAGCAACTCGTGTCACAGCCGTTTTCCAGGTTAATGATTTAGGCAGCTAATCGTAAACAGCGAAAATAATAGTGTGTATGATAAATAGACCAGGTGTAACACAGTTCAGGGGACCAAGGTAAGGGAACGTAGCATCTGGCGGCAAGCCGCAGCCACGTAGTTTGGCGGTCGGTCGGAATCATGAACGAGCGGATTCCCCTTGGATCGATAGTGCTGATAAGAATGGTTGTACAAATCGTCGAATTGCACTAGAAAGGGGGGCAGAGGAGGGGGGAGAAACAAAACGAATCAGAACACAATATGGCCGAAACTATGCAGTTCGACATAAACGTTTCTAAACAGTGCATATCGAAAAGTCATGTTTCTTGACTAGTTGCTGCATCCGGGCAAGACATATCCTGCTAAGAGAAACGCTGTTTCAAGTTGTAAACAAGTTTGCAAATTTGCATCAGTGCTGGTGTTAGAGATAAACTGGTATTTTATGATCCTCCTAACAAAGTCCAAGAGTTTTCAGCAACCTTGTGAGTAGTATATTCTTTTGGGAAAATATACGGCGTAATACACTGAGTACATTTGTCAACTGCTTCGTTATATTCCAGTTATGGGAACCATCTCAAAAGTAAGCTTAAAACAACACTACTGCTCAGTTTGTGAATTCATTTTCCCACGTTTCTAAGACTAGACGCGTTCCAAACGGAACATAATCATCACCCATTACCTGCTAGCGTATTTTCAGGACTCGTCTCACGATACGCTTAAATCTACGAAGTGACATTTTGCAGTAACCCGTGTGTTGCGCGTTACTTGGAAGTGTCAAAATGACTATAAACACGAAAGACACCGTGGAGCCTCCACTGACAAAGAAGCCCTTATTCGGGGAGAAAACTGGTCGTCTCGAAACCCTGGATGATGTTCAACTGATAGGTCTCAAGTAGGGGGAAACCGGTATTGGGTCACAATCAACTGTCACAACAAAGTTATTGATTCAAAGCTTCAGTGTGACACGGAACCAACTACCCGATTTCGTCCACCATCTAGTTATTCAGTCGCACGCGCGCTGCCTGAAGCTTCTGCGGTATCCAACCTAGGCCAGTGAGGAACGAGCATGGTGCACAACAGGTGGAATATAAAAAAAATGCGCATGACAGTTTGTGGGTGATCAGCAGGTTCAGTCATGATGCTCTTTTCTTTTTCCGGATCGCACGATTCACGCCTACAAACACACACACACACAGAGGGTTGAAAAGTGTGGCGGCTACACTCCCAGCTACATAGACTGCATGAAATTCATCTGCAATGGTCTCCCCAAGGGAGGAAACTCAAAAAAAGAGCAAGGAATGTGCCGGCTCCAGTTTTCCAGCTTTGAAAGAGATACGGTTTCCTTGGTGGGGTATACTCCCACCAGAAAGTATGGTTTATCCATCAGTAGTCGAAACACGTGGGATACTTAAAAAAATTCCCTGAATGACCTCAATATGCGCTTTTCAAAGAAACAGCGGTCATGAACCCAATGATTTGGTCATTACAACGTTTTTTGTTACCACACTGAAACGGTGAACTACCGACGGAAATTTCGGTGCGGAATCAAGTTATCAAGTTGATTCATGTGGGATGTGTATCACTTGACTCCAAATTTTAGTTCGTTTTGAGTAGTAGTGATTTGAATGGATGTGAGAAACAGTTGCTGTTCGACAAACAACCAACATATTGAGATAGTCTGCAGCACATATGATGGGACAAACAACCGGTGTGATTGGACGTGACGGATGACAACAGAAAGACCTACGCAGCAAACCAAGCAGGCGTAAGATTGGCGGAAACAAGGGTCCCCAGTAATAATCCGCGGTTGAGGGACGCAAGGTGGCACAAAAATGCAATATGCCAAGCATTGTTCCGTTTTAAGAAGGGGGAGGGACAGTGGCGACTCCTTAAATCGTCCATATACTAAATTCACTGACAGTGGGGGATGGATTTTCAAATTCCATAGTACACACGTATACAAATCACGAGACCCAAATGGTGGGTTTTTTACTAAGCCGACCCGCAGTGGACAAAACGTCCTAGATTATGTGATGGACACTTAAAGTAAAGTTCAAAGAAAGACCATTATGAGATCGGGGGGTTGGGTCCCCTTGCCGAGAAGCTGAAGAATACATGACGACTGACGGACCGTCTCTCAAGGTACCAGCCTGCGTCTCGCGAGTGTCTGTACTCAGCCTTGCCGTTAAGGCACAAGTCTTAGTTGACGTAAAAAAAGCCGCACTGTCGTCTTGCCAATCACCGGAAAAGTGGGGAATAAAAGCGCATCAAAAACCTTAATCTCTAGATGGCTGGCATCCTGTATTAGCCCAACCGTAGAGCAGGAGGACAACTGAATAACGAATTAGACCCAAATCTAGTGAATGGATCCTAATTCTGTACAATAAAAAGACCAATTTCCCCTTCGTTTTGAGGGAGTCTACTTAATCGAAGGTTTCTGTGGATCATAGATTGAATCTTATCGGTGTGCACTAACTGTCCTCGGTGTAATAAACCGGATGTGAGAGGCTTTCCGGGGCTGTTTCAAGAACCGGGGCCACGACGCGTCAGATAATTTTGACCGGTTCATTCGGGAACAAACACTTCATTTTTCCGCACATGTGAAGAGCAAGGAAAGAACGCACAATCGTCGATTTTGAGTACTGTAACCTACCCAGTCAATGGGCCGTCGGACGAGCTTCGTTTCGATTTAGACGAGGAGGAAAACAGTCTACACAACGAGGAGCGGATACAAACCAAAAACACTCACCTAAATCAATGTGGGCAGGAGGTAGGGCGGTTATGGTCAAAAATAGCAGTTCTCTATACAAAGATCCCTCCAGACACCAGGCGCAACGATGTGTCTCTGTGCACTCAGATCGTGTATTGTTCACCTGCTTCTGCTCGGCGCATCCAGTCAGCTGAGTCAGAAGCGGCGAAGGAACAGTTGGTAATATCAATCCTGACGGCTGAGAAGGGGACTGGTTGCAAATGACCGTAGACATTGGCTTCTGATGGGCAATTGAAGCACGGAATTGGACGAGCGAATCAAATGCATTCGCCATTTTGGACTGTCGAATAGCGTCCACCACGCGAGCCATGGTTGCTTCAACGGGGCACTTTGAAGAAGCACTCAAGTTCAGGTTGGATGGGGTATAAACTGGACTCGTTGATGGACTACCTTGGATGAGCATGCAGTGGGATCGGTATTCTGTAACAGTAACGAGTAAAGTTCCCAGTGTCAGCGAGGATTTCCTTGGGGATAGGATGCTAAGTCGGATCGACATAATGCGTCCGAAGTTTCGGGACATACCTGATTTACGACGAAGCCATTGTTTGTACAGCGGCTTACTGGCCATGCTGCGTGCGGATTGATAGGCGTTCCAACGCAACGAGATTCGAACAGGTAGTTCTCAGGACTCATGATGTAGGGAAAACGGAATAACACGAGCTGACAGGACGAATGAGATCGGGGCACACGGTATGGATGAGAGGTATTGAAACGTTGACCGGCGAAGAACGGTCAAGTGCTACACCCATTTTAAGACATTGAAAGACATGTCTTCACATAGGCGAGCGATCCCATTGCTTTACACAAATTTATATGCAAAAAGTAACGATTTTCAGTGAATCTTTCATTGAGTTGTATTCATGAAAGAAATAACAAACATGAAAGCGGAGTTCTGCTAGTAATTGAGTGGGTGTACAATACCGTCAACATCACACTATCAGCTGTAAAAAAACCGCGTACTTGCCGTACAGTGAGTATAGCTGCCACAGTTTCGTTCATCGATAATCTGGGGTACATAGCTGCGCATTTGAGGCGGTAGCCGATATCACTGACGCGTAAACACAGGCGTGTCAGTGGACTTTTCACTGGGAGATTGGGAGAGAAGATATGCTTTGAGAGAAACAGCTTGGATGCATGAGACCCATTGAGAATCTCTTATCATTGATGTGTCCCATCTCGGGGTCTCCATCCAGGGAGACGGCAATTACCAGCGGCGCTGAGTTTGCTGATAATAGTCTTCATACTTCGTTGCCAAGTCATTGTTTGACCTCCGTTCCATCTTCTTCATGAATGTGAAGGAGGGTACTAGGGGATTCAAATGTGGTTCCACCCTGCTGTTGAGTAGGTCACGAGAACCACATAATTAAGAGCACATGATGCCTCTGGTTTGACGGTAACACCAACTATCGTCGAAACTGACTCGCTGTTCAGTTGTTACACATTCTCTTCTACGCATTTTTCACGATTAATTATGTTGAGTCATCACAGAAACGAGATAATTTGCATAGCTCCAAAAAGGGAACCGTTTTTGGATGCTCATCGTAGTCAGCAGATCGCCAGTGCTTACTGTTTTGCGTGTCCATACAACAACAAGGGGTATCGGTGACCGACAAGGCAACCGACCGATCTGGATTGGGTTGACTCTTGAGTAGGTGACTGAGACCCTGTCGGGTGAACAATCCTGATGTTTTCGCCGCATGACTTGGTGAATTATGGGCAATGAAACGGCTAAAAGAGAGCTACACAAGTGTCTAAGTGGTCCAGTTAACGAATGCGCATTTGGGATTTTATCAAAGTTCACCCTTGTCTGGTGACTGCTCTTCAAAGGCTAACACTAGCGTCTAATATGTTATCGCGCGCTGTCACCAAAGCTGCTGACGGACGTGATAATCAATTAGACCGATAGTAAGCGATCAAATAGTTTTGTACGACAAAGCCTGTAATACTTAAATCCAGAGTCCAGAACATCTACTGAGATGTGTGAAAATCCTTCTTAACGAAGAGTTTCGTTTAGCTGCATGTCAACGAAACTCCGCCGCCAAGTGACGAGACCCTCCCCACATGAAAACCTACACACCACATATGACCTGACATTGATTTCAGAAAAATGACAGTTACTGTCTTTGGATAACTATGACTTTTGGAGATATTTGTTCACTGTATGACATCCGGGGGAGGATGCGGAGTTGGAACCACGAAACTATATCACTAGTTCCAACGTTTCTACTGTGGTTAACCAAAAATAGCATAGCGAGTGGAATAGCAGGGGCTTAGTCGGGTCCGCATCGGGATAGTCATTGAATACAACCTACCAGTAAAGCATCGGGGATTTTGTTTGTTGTTTCAATGCGTCGCGGACTCATAGACGCCCCCGAGGCTAAGCACAGCTGTTGTTCAGCTTGTCGATCCATCAGCCACACAGGGAACATATCCAGTAGGTTAGTCGGCAAGCCCAGTCGATGGGTGTACCAAACCAGATTCCAGAGAAGATGTTCGTGTCGATAGAGCAACGTTTGTTTGGGCGTGCGCACAAGACGGAAACACTCGCCCCCCTCGCGTTGCAGTACTGTCTCTAGCGTCTTTCGGAGGACAAACGGACTGCTGTTCAGTTGTTACACATTCTCTTCTACGCATTTTTCACGATTAATTATGTTGAGTCATCACAGAAACGAGATAATTTGCATAGCTCCAAAAAGGGAACCGTTTTTGGATGCTCATCGTAGTCAGCAGATCGCCAGTGCTTACTGTTTTGCGTGTCCATACAACAACAAGGGGTATCGGTGACCGACAAGGCAACCGACCGATCTGGATTGGGTTGACTCTTGAGTAGGTGACTGAGACCCTGTCGGGTGAACAATCCTGATGTTTTCGCCGCATGACTTGGTGAATTATGGGCAATGAAACGGCTAAAAGAGAGCTACACAAGTGTCTAAGTGGTCCAGTTAACGAATGCGCATTTGGGATTTTATCAAAGTTCACCCTTGTCTGGTGACTGCTCTTCAAAGGCTAACACTAGCGTCTAATATGTTATCGCGCGCTGTCACCAAAGCTGCTGACGGACGTGATAATCAATTAGACCGATAGTAAGCGATCAAATAGTTTTGTACGACAAAGCCTGTAATACTTAAATCCAGAGTCCAGAACATCTACTGAGATGTGTGAAAATCCTTCTTAACGAAGAGTTTCGTTTAGCTGCATGTCAACGAAACTCCGCCGCCAAGTGACGAGACCCTCCCCACATGAAAACCTACACACCACATATGACCTGACATTGATTTCAGAAAAATGACAGTTACTGTCTTTGGATAACTATGACTTTTGGAGATATTTGTTCACTGTATGACATCCGGGGGAGGATGCGGAGTTGGAACCACGAAACTATATCACTAGTTCCAACGTTTCTACTGTGGTTAACCAAAAATAGCATAGCGAGTGGAATAGCAGGGGCTTAGTCGGGTCCGCATCGGGATAGTCATTGAATACAACCTACCAGTAAAGCATCGGGGATTTTGTTTGTTGTTTCAATGCGTCGCGGACTCATAGACGCCCCCGAGGCTAAGCACAGCTGTTGTTCAGCTTGTCGATCCATCAGCCACACAGGGAACATATCCAGTAGGTTAGTCGGCAAGCCCAGTCGATGGGTGTACCAAACCAGATTCCAGAGAAGATGTTCGTGTCGATAGAGCAACGTTTGTTTGGGCGTGCGCACAAGACGGAAACACTCGCCCCCCTCGCGTTGCAGTACTGTCTCTAGCGTCTTTCGGAGGACAAACGGACTCATATAGGAGTGCTATCGAAGGGGGGGGGTCACGAGGAAGAAAAAAAGCCAAGCCAATCAAGTTGGAAGGTGAGGGGAAGAAAACGATGCAGTATGGTTGACGATGGGTAAGCCACTTACTGTGAACTCCATCAGACCTTTCACAGATGCTGGAGAAGTCCGCTCCAGACTATTCCTTGAGGAGTCATTTCTAAATTGGTCAGAAAAAAGACGTGGCGTGAGCTGGGCTGAGTTTGAACAGTCGTTCAATTGTAACACTCTTTCGGTGCCTAGCTGCCATGCTACCCGAAGGAAGCACGAGGGCTGGGATACTGTCAGGTTGCTTAAGCCTAGACAGAGGAAGTCGAGATGCAGAGGCCGGGTTCGAGCCACGGACCTTCCGGTCAGTAAATTCGCGCTCTAACAACTGAGTCATCTCGCCCCCAATTTGAGTAGTAAACGATAAGGGTTAGACTGTAGGTGAACTCCTTACGCACGACAAGCAACTCTGTGATCACGTTGAAAGATTGATAACTGTTGGTGTATGGATCCACTCAGATGTTTGTTGAACGAACCGTCATTGTAAGTTGATTTTCAGTTGAACTGACCACTCCTAAACCATAAAAACGACGCGACTGAAGGAGGAGAAATAAAGTTCAGATGTGTGCCCTTATGCTCCTGGTCTGTGAAGATGTGTCGCTTTGGGGAGGTGTGGCCTCCACAATGTTTCCTAAGCCAATTCAACTGGGACTTGAATGGACAAGTGTGTACTGGACCCTAATCAAAACTGAAGACCCTGAACACAAAGAAGAAATGAGAACGGGTAAATTGGTACCTCGTTGTGTCACCGGTTGATTGGCCAACTGTGGGCGAAAAGTCACCAACTGGGGTGGGCTGTTTCGTAGGGGGCGAAGATGGTTGTTGACCGATATCGCCGAGCACACGGACCGTGAGTTGTGGTGCGAACTCCTCCTCGCAAAACGGACAGCGGATATTTCGCTCGTCCTCATCGGCAGACCAGGCGGCCATAATTTCTTCATCATGAACGAATGTTTTGCAGTTAGGACAGGCGTTGCATGTGGTCAAGAAGATGTGTAGCTGAACCACCTCAGGAGATTGCAATGCGGTCAAGTTTGGTTCTGTGGAAGTCCGCCCACCAGGATTAAGAGAGCTACCGGGTAATGCCTGACTGGAAGGTGTACCGCATATATCTGAAAACAATGGGCAAAAAAGGGATAAAACTTGAAAGTGGCTTGACTCACAGACAGTAAAATGACGGTTTCACCCGATAAAACGGTTGCCTACAGAGGATAAATAGGTCGAATTGCCTCAAAGTGAAGAAAAACACTACCAGTTGCAAGCACTGTCAGGACTGACGATATTTTACGGATGCACCTGACAGCAAAGGTCAGGCAGGCCGCAGATTGACCGGTAGGTTCAAAAAGCCCATGGCGCGGGCTGATCACGAGGTCTTAGCAGGCGGGTCGTCATGCGGCACAAACAGGACCGCTATTTGGTCGTCGTTTGGGCACGTCGGTTAAAACTGTGCACATGTTTCACCTGCTCAGCTGTGATTGTCCGAAGACGTGCACTGCCTATAAATTTGGATAAGAGCTAAGCAGAAATCCCGTGCCTTCCGCGTTTGGTGCGAACCTTCCAGGACAGAAGTAAGACTATTCAAGATGCGGATAGAAACTCAACAAGACCCCCAAAACAGCCACAAGTAAAACGGCCGGCCAAGAGATGAGAGCTAAAGTGGACAACCAAGCGATCGAAGACAGGTGTGAGGACGCACACACGTGAAAATGATAGCAATGGTTAGTGCTGGGGAATTCAACAAATCAGATGGAATTTCAGTCTGGTGAAACAAACTTCTGAAGGTCGACATTGAAAGGATGTGATTCGGTTGGACACGCAGTTTAAACAAAGAGACAGATAGGTACACCATAGCCAACCTGGGTTAGATGACGGTGATCGATTCGGTCGGATTGGCCCCCGCGTTCTAAGCATAGGAGATTGGCTTAGCCTGTTGTGATTGCCCGCCACTGACGACCGACCGAGCAGTCCGGAAAAGTAGGTGCAGAGAGAGGCGGGGTAGAGTCGTTGAAATGGTGTCCCAATAACCATAGGTCCACCAATACGATACCAGAGCTCTCGATGAAACTGCAGGGCTACCAGAGCTGTTAAATCAAAAATTGTGAGGACAAGATGACATAATCCGGACATCGGACGATTAAAAATATACAGCACGGAATTACTAACTATTCTGAGATGCTGTACATTTAGAAAAGGCTTCTTGGTTTGGTCTCATTGGTGTGGTACAAACCAACACCACTGAGCCCGTGAAGAGCCATTGAAGTTTTCTTGTAGGTTGATGGAACAAGGTGACTGAGTACAACTCCCTTGTGAATAGAATGGTACACGACTACTTCAGTAGTGATAAACAGGTGCGGGCGGGGCGAACTGGTCGCAGGTTACTGGAAGGGGAACACATGGAAAGCAATAACGCAAGGGTCCCGACGAAGACGGGATCCAGATCAATGATAGGATGAACACAGCGATCTAAGTGAATTATGATCGAAACAGGAATATCGTGATATTGCCTACAGAGGAAGCATAACCTTTTGGAAAGAACGATTCCTACAGATAGCGTTCGCTTTTTACGGGAAATCAACGCTTAGAAGTTTACTGTGATATACAATAGGTTGAGTAAGAGAAAGTTATTTGCTTCTTCAAAAGACCATTCCTCGGGGTCTCCTCTTGGATGGCTGGTCTTCAGTCCGAGATATTGTCCATTAAATTGCACAGAATCTACTGAGCACTCGTCAGAAGGGTGGTCTCTGTTCCGAAGAGCTTAGTTCTTGAAGATGTGGTCCGAAACACTGATCCCTCTCAAGGATCCTGATGGCATCCAGACCGGGAACATTGTCAAGCTCATAGAAATGTTCAAAATTTGCGGTGCGGAAGGGTCGCTTGCGTTCCTTGGAAGAGTTTTGTTTGCTCCTTTTATTTATTTATTTATTTATTTATTTATTTATTTACTGTAGGTCGGAAACAAGCTCTCTTTTTGAAGCTACAAAGAACATTCCCTGGGAATAGGAAAATTCCATGAGTGTGGTAAAAAATAAAAGTGTGGCAAACGCATTCCTGTTGGGGGAAAACACAACATATCCTTACCATCTCCACGAAGTGCCGCCTGTGAGATAGCAGTCATATTAATCGGTTGTTCATTTGGATACATGTGATCATTCACATCTTCGTCGTCGCCATGTTCGCCGTTCTTCAAAGTTGACCCATCCGCGACTCCTTGGTGTTTCACTTGCCAGCGCCTCATATTCCTTGGGAGTCTGGTGCTGTTGGGCGTGGAGAAAAGGTTCAAATTTCCCGGAAAAATTCGCCGTTTGGACTGAGGAGTATTCTCTGTGGTGGATGCGTATTTCTGACCGGGAGAAAACCAACCCCGGAATGACTCCATCATTTTTGAAGTGATATCCGACCTGAGGATGGATAGGAAATTTTTATCAGAATCCGTCTCTGCAAAGGTTCCACTCTAGCATAGGTGTGGATGAAACTGGAATTACAAAGTATAGACCAAAATATACAAAGGATGCGTAAGAAAATATAGCAAATGATAGTAAAATGCCAACGGTTAAAACAGACAGAATGTGTTGATAAGATCAGAACATTAACATGAGAGTTAGTCCAGGCTCATTCGAGGTTCACGTCAAAATCAGTTCAGTGTGTAAGTCAGTGATTTGATCAGTGATCATGTGGACCCTAGATGGACATGAGGTTGACCTACGGAACAAGACAGGTTTCACGTATCCCACCTGGTGGAAATCAGACACTGCTCACTCAAACGAGGTGCTAAGTTCAACCTAATTCATGTTGAATACGAACTGTTTACCGGGAGCTCTGTCTGGTTCTAGGTAGTTGCGCGATGTTTAGAAGATGCACCCATATCACCCACGTTTGCGTCGTTCTCCCCCTGTTCAAGAGTAATTAGTCCGGTTCCTGTGACGGGATTAAAACTACAGACGCCTGAAATGCAAGGCATGCGTGTTACCAGCGCAAGCCGGACGTGTCTGGACAAACAAACGTGTTCACACTTGGACGATTTGACTAGTTTGCCACCACTTGAACTTCCCTGGTTGAGTGCATCGACTGACTCACCTGACAGAATTTCTCAGTCCAGTGGCGCCATGGCCACTGGAAACCTACTGAACCATTTTTGATGGACCGTAGATGGTTTCTGCATTGGGTGTTAGGTTCGATTTGACTCACTTCCCGAAGAACGCAGAACAGGAAACGTGATGTCAGCCAGAAACTGTGCCACTGGTACACAGCTGACATGAGAAGTATACATTAAGACAAACGACTTGTAAATTGGTTAGGGGAACGTACATCTCGCAGACCATTGAAACCAACCGGATACTCGATGAGGTTCAGCCAAATTGACACAGTTACATCCAGTTACGTTTCCTCCATTTGAAATGTCATCTTTCTTAGTTGTTATTCCAATAAGGCATGACCCGCTTGTAAGGATTAAGATGACGGGATTCGAGGACATAAATTCACAAGTACGACAAAACCCCAAGTTTTAGCAACGGAGGTTCTCATGTATCGCAAATATATCTCTGAACCCAACCGACCTCAAAGTGCCCGCCGTTTTAATCCTCCTTAACAAGTGCACTATGATTCTAAGACTCAACGACCCACGGTTGTTTTGCAATGTCCCACACTGACGAGTGAACGTTTTTATTGAAGTAGCTCGATATCCAAACACAGAACAAACTTATCCCCAGTTTTCATTCCTAGCAATGTTCTCATGAGTCGTGGAGACAGCAATAAGGGTTCTTATCAATGAGGCCATTGTCATCGATCCCAGATAATCCGTATGAACGCAAACACAGACGGTCGGATATTTAGTTAAAAAGCCTTTTTGGACTTCGTTGCCACCAGTACGATTATCAGCATTGACAAAGATACAGCCATGAGGTAACAGAACCCCAGCGGAATCAATCAAGCGTTCTTTGCGAGCCTCACCCAACATGGGGTCGAGAGCCTAATGACAGGTTAACTTTAGTTGAACAGTCCGACTAGGAAATGAGAACATGCACGGGATCAGCTGAGCTGTAACCACTTGCAAGCAGGGCCCCAACTAGAAGGGCACGAAGATCCCAGAAAACTCAGTTTGACAGTATCCACTTTCGCTCTATTCTCCCATGTTATGGCCCGTCCCCTGCGAACCTATCGTCAACAGTCGCTCGGATCAGAAAATAACGATAGACGGTGGTTGAGTATAGGTGGCATATGGCCAAACCACCTGAGCCTTGTAAGTTTAATCTGCAGTTGTAACGAATTGGGCTCATTCCCATCGGGGCGAGATGGCTCAAGTGGTTAGAGCGCGAATTTACTGACCGGAAGGTCCGTGGTTCGAACCCGACCTCTGCATCTCAACTTCTCCTGTCTAGGCTTGGGCAACCTGACAGTATCCCAGCCCTAAAAATGGTATGGCAGTTAGGCACCGAAAGGGCACTACAGCTGGACGGTTTTTTTCATTACAAAGTATTCGTTTACGTACCACTTCGTTGCGGGCTCATTGAAGCAAGCTTACTCGTGCTACGTTACCGGTGATCATGGTCACCACAGCTGAAATGTTCCAGGCAACTACCCCCATCAGTAATTGCTGGTACGAAAATCCATGGATGACTCGCTCTTCCAAGTAGATTCTTCGCTCTGGCTAAGTGCCAGTGTCTTTCTGCCCCATGTGATTCCAATTTAGCCCCTTTAATCACAAAATACTTGTCAACAGTACTGGAACTATTTGCGACACAAACTAGAAGTCCAAGCTCAGTGAACCGCGTTGGGTAGCCTTGTAAAGTTGGTATTTGATCAGGTGGCTGTTGATCTGTTCGCCGAGCTTGGCAATTGAGTTGCATACGTTCCGTCTCCATTCGAGGAGACATCTTCAGTGCGCTGTTGGGTGGGTAGTCCCTCTCTTTGTGCTTGCGTTTATATAGTTGGCAAAGAGTAGCTTTTGCGCTGTAACCTGATTGCCCATTGACGAAAATCGGCTTCTCGGTTGTTTGACTGGTTGGTGGTGTACCTCCTGTTTTTAGTAGTCCGTAGTCCTATTGATTGCTTCTTTGAACCTTTGTCTGGCTACGGGTTTTGTGGTTCTGGATGTCCTTTGTCCTCAGAGGTTGGTAGACAGGATCGAGCCTGTGAAGTGCAAATCCTAAAGAAAGTTTCTTTGATCAGATGACTCCGGAATTAGTTCCAAATCAAGGGGACACTTGTTGTTTGAAGAAACATTACGATCCGCTCAATCCATGTATATCTGTCGATATGACCTTGCCCGGCTGGACTAATTCTGTGGTGAACATACCATCGTGAAGATGTCGCTTTGGTGTTTGTCGACCTGTGCAAAAATTCCGCTCTACGTGATTCATAGGTTAGAAAAACACATCACAAATCCGTATGACATGACATTAGTTGGACATCATCAGGTGTGTGACTAAGTACTTTCGCGAGTAACTATGTGAAAGATCGCTGTGAAAGTTCACTGGGTCGATTACGGATTAGGCCGCAGTAAAATAAAACACGAAATAAAAATCAATTGTAGGCCGGCATGAGTCACAAGTTTCTCTCAAGTTTCTTTTCAACAAAGTTATAGGTCAGCTGACCCGATTTTGATAACCTCTGCGATCGACCTCAACCTGAATCGTACAGATCGTGACTGGTTTCAAAGTCCCAACTGTCGAAGCATATATCTTTTTATGGCTTCAGTTGGATGCAATGCGATCAGACCTGAACTATGCTTGTACTCGGAAAACCCGATTACAACTGCGTACGAATGAGCACATGCAAAGTGAATGACAGATTTTGGCGGGTTGTCTTCCAAAAGCAAGCCTGGAATGAGGCTGGAAATTAGCGCACAGACTGCGCTTACATATCCGTCTTACCGACAGAATTTCCAAGCTCGGCAACAAAGTTCCCCCATAAAGTGGCGATTTGATAAAGACGCCTTTTTGTGTGTACGTTCGATTCGAGCATAATGAATTGGTCGGAGGGCAAAGCGTCTGTGGGATGCGAGAGGAAAGTTGCTCGAAATCTTCTGCACAGAGATGAGATTCGTAACCAGTCTTCCTATCAACGCGGTTATTGTTAATCTCACAGCCGATCGTCTGTTACGAAAAATTCGGAAACTTAACAGGACAGCCAGTAAGTCTACGTTTCGGGTCTAGCTCTGCTGAGAAGGAAGAAGCTAGAGGAACCTTGGAGGAAAAGTCCCCTGCGAACAGATATCTATAAGGATGTCTCATTTCGGTTCAGACGTGATTATCCTACCATGTCGGCTCGAAGTACCATATAATCCAACTGCCAATCTCGGCGAACAGACCAACAACCAACCTGCTAGGACTGTCAGACTTATAACTGATTAAGTGTGGGGACAAGCCGATGATGGAATTTGATCAGAACCAAGTATCTATCACTCAATCATCATTCAGCTGTAGCATCCTTTCGGTGCCTAACTGCCATGCCGCCCGAAGGAAGCACGAGGGCTGGGATACTGCCGGGTTGCCCAAGCCTAGACAAGGGAAGTCGGGAGGCAGAGGCCGGGTTCGAATCACGAACCTTTCGGTCAGTAAATTCGCGCTCTAACCACTTGGGCCATTTCGCCCATCATCACTCAATCAAGTGCGTTTAACCAGTTTTCCGTACATTCTCAACCAAGAGAACTGCAATTAACTGCAATGGAAATCCAGAAACACATAAAGGTTGAGTACATGGCGAAAACGGCGTTTCTTGCGAAGTAGGTTGGGGGGGGGATTGGACGTTTGCGAATTGGCCTACCATCACCCGAAACCGACACTACCCGCCCCTAAAAGTTCGATGGGTGATCAACAAATAAGTCGAGATACTACAAACACTTACGTTCCCAGGGAAGTGAACATGTCATTCAGATAGTCCAGTGAACCACGAGGCTTCTGTCCGGCATCATTTGCGTGCTCCGTCAACCCAGTGGCTGAAGTCGAGGATTTATTCCTTGAAATGGAATCTGACTGGCCAAATGAGTAGCACATTGTGGTCTGTTCGCTACTGTTGAGTCTCAGATCGATAGGCCGAGTTTGTTGAGTATCCCCAGAGCGAGATTTGAGCAAGCGACTCCCTGCTGGTTGGTCGTCTTCTTCACTGGAATCACTGCCGTCACTGCTGTCAGAACTCTCCCCACTATTGGAGCCGCGGTGATTCTGGGCGACAACAATGTGCTTCCGACTACTTGTGGGATGGTCTGGTCGTAGTTCTGAAGACTGCAGCGGTTCGGATTCGAACCAAGTGGATTGTGGAGGCTTTTGCAGTGGTTCCATAAAACCATTCGATGAGGCTTTAGAGGGATGCAAGGAGGCAAATGTGAAACAATTTTCAAGTAGGACACAGAACAACAAGGTACAACAAGGTACAACAAAACAATAAAAATGTCGATACAGATGAAAAAATGCGTTTGCCAAGTGTGAGACCCGTCTGCTGCATTGAGAACTTTCAGCTTATAGGACCAGGAACACAGTACCCTTCAAGGCAAGCACAGACCACTAACACTCCTCACTCCGATTAACCGCGGCCTCTGCCGCGGTCACCACTTTTCTCCCTGGTGGTCCATATTCAAGTGGATTATTACATTACCGGTCGTGGCTAGTATCAAGGTGACCAAATCACAACCTGTCGTGATTTCAATCGTTTCTGGGTAAGAGTTACTGAGGCCGACAAGGAAAGTCTTGGTTGAAACTGGAACACGTTGCAGCATCGCGATGCGGTATCAAGCGGTCTGGTGCTTCTTGGCTAATGTATTCTCAACGAAGGCCAGGAGTGGGGTAAAGGAAAACGCAAAAAAAGCAAATGACGCCCAAGACAGAAATCGACCCCCTGAACCTACCGCTTACTGCACAGACACGAGTCCTACGCCAAACAAACGTGAACATAGATGCTCACGTGATTCTGTCATGCAACCATTCGGCGGATAAATAGTCAGGCGCTGCTGACTGTTGCGCGTCGAAGTCGTGTAGAGTTACGGAAGACAAGACAAGTCTGAGAGTTCGACGTCAATGCTACAAGTATTTTTTGCTTGATTAAAAAAGTCATAACAATATTGGTCACTCGTAATGCACTACTCATAAGGTTGCAGCACACTCAGTTGCCTAGAAACACCACAAACGAGAGATTCGGCTGAGTTCCAGATAAGTCTCTCGCAAAACCAAATTTATTTGCACATGAGTGTATTTCGCTAATTTCTTCAATTTGGTTTCAAGTAGAACATAAGGTTGACGGAAGCTCGGGAACTGCGCCTACCTGACGAGTCCTAAGAAGGACGAAACCGGTCGTGGGCTGTCGAAAATTTTCAGCAACCTTATGAGTAGTGCATTACGAATATACATGTCTCGCGATATCTCGAATATCGTAGCAACTGGAACATGAGGCGGCCTTGTGCAGCACATTCAGTTGCCTGGAAACACCCCTTCCGGTGCCTAGCTGCCATGCCAGGTTGCCCAAACCTGGACAGGAGCAGTCGAGAGGCGGAGTTGGGTTACGGACCTTCTGGTCAGTACGCTCGTGCTCTAACCACTGAGCCATCTCGCCCCCGAGCGACTTTCTGTACAGAGAGGTACGTTTGAAGCCATTTTTCCTGCCTGAGTGATAGATTTTACAACTGAGACGTAGGAGTGGCGAGAGAGCGGATTTCTGGTAAAACATGTTTACAAATTTCATCGGAGATGCGGTAACTAATCGGGAGGTTATTCCTGAGAAGAACAGGGAAGCGATAGAGGAACAACACAAAACGAGAAGTTGCACCGGAGGGAAAGCTTTCGGGATGACACAGGGGAGATAGACGTCGATGGATTAGAGTACAACTTAAGTTCATTGAAGTAGACCAGAAGTGTCCACATCAGGTGAACCTCTGATGACAAAACATGGCAAAGGGCGAAGTCATCTGTCCAACAGATGAACGGAAAAAGCGGCAAAACGACACCTCGAACTATCGTAATCTTACGAGGGAGAGCTGAACAGTATTTACGGGGGAGACGGGATAGCCATCTTCGAAGTGATATGGGAAATTGTTATAAACCCGATCAAGAAAGGTGAAAAGCGAGAGTGACGCTCGTCCAGAAAAACTCCACCGTTTGTGACCGAAGAATCCAGGAGGGTTTGACGAACAGTGAATTACAGCTGAACAGTTTTTACGGGAGAGACGGGATAGCCATATAATAGGAGAAATACTTATAAACCCGATCAAGAAAGGTGAAAAACGAGAGTGAAGCTTGTCCAGAGAAACTCCACTGTCTGTGACCGAAGAATCCAGGAGGATTTGACGAACAGTGCAGGAAACTTGAGACAGAAATAGTGCAGTGAGAGACCGGCCAGAGAGCCTACAGCGCTGGTCTTCAAGTTCGAATTTGAAGCGGAAGTAAAGAACGGTGTTTAATCCTCTGTAGAAGCTTCAAAGCAGATGGACCAGGGAAGATCAAACGATGCTTACCACCAATCTTGAAGACGGGATCATTACAAAAAACCTCTCACATACGGAGCATAAAAACGGGCCGAGAACTCTAGGAATATATCCGTAACAACCTTGATTGGTCTTTACCATGAGCTGTCTCAAGCTACCGTAACTTTCGACACATCAAGGTTTGCGGAAAAGCAAGGGAAGGAGCATCATGGAACAGGCGAAACAAAACAACCACCGTTCGTGGCATAACACACTTATACGTTTGGTTCAGAACTGGTTGCAATTCCATATCTCCCTTATCGGTACAAACAGAGGCAGCTCTTGTGCAGCACATTCGGTTGCAGGGCCTTATAAACATCAATGTAATTTGTAAATTTACTGAATTCCCTTCGCATACTTTCAGGAAGGTCAGATTCCTGAAAATAATCCCAGAATGCCCGAAGCACTCCACCAAAATCTCGACAGAAAAGCCGGAAAGCATCCAGGCCAGTCAACCAATCAATCAATCGATTCGGCAGCAGCCTGGATCGATGAAAAGTGCAATTCAAAAATAGCGCGAGGCCCCTTATATAACTGTTGCAATCGCTGTTCGGAATAAAGCTCTTGTGTTGTTGTTGGCGAGTCTTTTTCTGACATCAAGGCTCTGGAGCGGGAGGCAGCAGTTAGATATAACACATATTTATGTCTTCAGTTTGAACTCACAATCCGAATTTGCAGACCTATTCTTTTCATTTTTGGTAGCTTTAAAGTGTGATTTCTATTGCACAGGTCGGGCAACAGACTATAGAAATGAGACAGAAAACAGCATGAACTCATCTGAAGACAGAGCAATGCGAAGGCGGGATTCAATCGCTCAACAAACTCGACGGTTGTTACCGTCTTGGGAAGAACGTTCTGAACGGAAGTGACCAAAGAACGGTAGCTAGAAGGGAGAACACGAAAATACAGCGGGGGGAGGGGTCGGACAGAATTTGAGTTAATAACAAGACTATGGTTTTTAGCTGGTTGGTCGACCACATCGTGCAGACCCGAAAGGCGAAAAACGTTGTGGGTTCACCTTGTTGAAATGGCCTGTCAGTATTTGAAGACTTAGTTAAGAAAAGCTAGCGTTTGTTCGGCAAGCATCAGTCGGACGTAGTTCATGAAATCTAATACATCTAAAACGTCACAAACCTTGCGATAGTTGATTGGAGATACGAGACAGACCAGTTTGGGAATTCGATGCTTCGGCATTCTCTTGGACTTCGCAAGATGTAGGCAGCTGTGTGGTCGTAGTGTTGGACACAAAGTTGCTCATCGAACCCGGTGGTCGTTGTAATGTCGAATAGCCTAAATCCGCCAGATCATCGGAGGAAGCTAGCGGAGCTGATCCGCCTGTGATAAAAAAAGGGAGACCAGCAGCTAATGATCGCATCTAAACACAAAAAGTGTGCAGTTCCACACACATCATACAACCAATGAGGATTTTACAAGCGAAAGTTTCACGTGAGGTCACAAAAAACAATGACTAACCAGTCACACTCGAGCGTTTTATAGGAGCGGACTCGGACGAGTTTTCTTGACCAGCTTCTCTTCGAGGGCCCGTCGTACAAGGATCGTCTGCAATCGGTTCCTCTCCGCTACCGCTGACTAACAACAAACCTGAATCTGTCTCGCTTTTTGCAGTTTGCACGGAGTCGGTTGTGTGAAATCCAAAGCAGGCAGCCGTCGAACTGCTAGAACGTTTGTGTACCATGTAAGATTCACGAACTCCGCAATGCAGAGGGTTGGATTTTGAGTCTGTTACAGGGAAAGGATGACGTGAAAGAGGCAAACATGAATGTAGTAGTAGGCGACAAAGGGAACGAGTTCCGCACAAACAGTGAGGTTATGTGCAATTCATCATTAGGGTCACCGGTGTTTTTTTGGTTTCCTCCTCTCTCTCTCTCTCTCTGTCGCACAAAATGCGTGGTATTCATGAGTTCATATTAGCAAAGTTTGTGACCGTGATTAGTACTCACTCTAATTAATGTAACTGTTTAGCTGATTCAGCACGGGAGTCTTCGTTACTATCTACAGAGATGTCTGAATAATTAACGGATTGCAATGAAATTAGCTTACTCCGAAAGTTTGGTGAACCATTTTTGGTCAGTCTACTTGACTGGAGCACCAAGAAGATCAGGGCTCCGCGCAAACGCTTCAAGACAATGCGGAGCAGAAGGTGTTTAGGGCTATAAACGACCAAATAAGAAGTGATCCGTACGTGTCCTGCGACTGCCCCAAGGACCTCCATGTTTGGAACACACGAATATATAGAAGCCCACTCATCTGAATAGACAGGACGCATGCAGTCAAGCCAGTGAAAGGTTATGGAAGTGGTAACCGAAGAGAGTGGCGTTCAGCGACGCTCCTGGACAGTCCCCATGGTTAGGTTTCCACGGGAAACGTAGAAGGAATTCATAGCAGCTGACGCCCTTCATGGTGTGAAATTCCATTTGTGGGTAAACCAGACAGGTAAAGTTTTAGGACACAGCGCGTAACGATCCGCTAGTTCCGCCATTCGGTGAAGTGTGAGTGAGGGAAATGATGTTTTACCATAGCGATCCCTCGATCAATAACGCCCAACTTGAAAAAATTGCTTCCTTCCGGGACAGGCGATTTTCAGACTGCTCTGTGGATGCAAGTTCATTCAAAAACGATTGACGTGAACTGAAGAGATCTGTGAGCAGCTGAAAATGATCCTGACCGGGAGAATAGTGAATGTATGACGAGATATGAGGGAAGATTTCTATAAGCTTCATGAGAAAGTGTGCAATGAGATTATTTAATAACGATCGATCATTGAAAATATCACAGACTCTCGAATATGCTCTTTTACACTTGAGTCGAAATGAAAAATAAATCGTACAGCTGTAACACCCTTTCGGTGCCTACCTGCCATGCCACCCGAAGGAAGCACGAGGGCTGGGATACTGCCAGGTTGCCCAAGCCTAGACAGGGGAAGTCGAGAGGCAGAGGCAGGGTTCGAACCACGGACCTTCCGGTCAGTACGCTCGCGCTCTAACCGCTGAGCTATCTCGCCCCCGTACACTTGAGTCGCATTGGCTTCAATCGCATTTCGCACCCCCTCACCATGCGCTAGGAGTTCCGTGCATGGAGCAAATTCAAGTAATTCACCAATTAAGTGAACAGCTATCTTGAGTGATACGTGTTGAAAATCTGAATTCCTTAGGTGAACGGGAGAAGAGGAGATCAAGAAACCGATGACCTTAGTAAAGTTGTGCACATTATGTTCAGAATACTAAACCGCAGAGTACTGACAAGTGCAGAACAGATGAACTACGCACCGACAGAAGTGTCGTCCACATTTCCAGCTTCTGTGGGGTTGAGCCCCATAAAAGATGGCTCACTATGAACTGTGCCCAAGTCACCCGTTGAGTAGGAGACGGAGGCTGAACGGCGATTCGTCCCCGTATTTTGCCGACAGAGGTGTTCATGGGCACGGAGACGTTCAAGACGTTGCATCTCTTGGCATTCTTTCTCGTACATCTTGAATATCTGCAAAGCAAAGTAACGGGTTGAGGAGTGGAACCGCAAATCTGGAAAGCATTCACATCAGCTAAAACAGGCAAGCGAAATATACGTTGGACAGCAAGTTCAAGGCACTCGAGAGAGGCTACCATTTGCACGAAAGTGACCTTGACTGGGTCGTAATGCACGAAGGTTATTGCAACTCCGCAACAACAAATTTCGAAAAGATGAGAATGACCTTGGTTTGGAATGTTACACACGACCAGGCTTCAGTGAACGAGAAGCTAACTCGAAAGCCCAACCTCACTTCGTATCCGCCCGCCGGATATCTTCATCTGAAACGAATACATAATCCGCTTTGTACAAAAAAACACAATCGGTAAAGACAAACCGAGGTTAGTATCGGTTGTTCGCCTTTCAGCCGGCAGCCAAAACGATATCGTGGAGGCTCCAAATAGGTATCAAGACGGCTTATGCAGCAGCAGCAGATTACGGACAACCTTCGGATCGAAAACTATCTCGATCATGAAACAAGAGGACAATACAATACGATCTACACTTCTGTATGCACCCCTTCGGACACCCACGCAGAACATCATACACACAACAAGGCAAAATCTGTGAACACAGCCCAGTCTAGTTAACGCGTGGGATTAAAAATCCCGATTCCAGTTTAATTTTAATCATGCTTTTGATCTTACCTTTAAAGTGGTGTACCAACTCTCGGCAACTCACTCGAAGTTTTCGCGCTGTTTGTCGTTGCCAAGACGATATCGAGTCGATTGAGAAAACCACTATGGGAAAGCAACAATTCTTACGGACAGTGAAGCTAAACTGGCCGTCAACACTCAGCACTGACGTCTTCTTTACCTTTTGCGTAGTTAATACCAGCCAACTCACTGTTGACCTATTTTTAGACGACCTTCTGCCTGATGACCACTCACACAGAACCAGTACTTGTTTCCATTCCCGTTATTCCAATCACGTCGTTGGTTTCAAACAGCAGAGTTCAAGAAAACAAAACTGTCTCCTGGAAGACTTTCCATCAACTACGAAAATGTAGCCCACAACCGCATCAGATAGCATAAATCGGAGTCTCCGACAAAAAGCTATCAGCTGCACACAGCTCTTCATCTTGAAATCTGATCCCCAAAGTCAGGTGCGTGAAACCCTAAAAAACAACTGTAATCTCAAGAGGGATCATCACAGAATACGAAGGACATTGAGCCAAACAGTGTAAATGAGTGTATCCATTCTGTCAGGTGTAGCAAGAGTTGCATGCTTTTAAGACGCTATCTTGTCTAACGGCATAAATTCGAACAAATACCAAGTAGAAGTTGAGAGAACGAACACTTTCATTTGATGAACGGCCAGAATAAATACTTCGCTACAATGAAAACCCGTGAAAACTTGAGACACCTTTAGAGAAGTCAAACAGGACCCTGCTTCAACGTAACTTTCTCTTCGCCGAATTCCAGTCCATTCCCCCCAGCGGAGACGGAGTTAGTTTTGATGAGTAGGACAAGCTGCACAGTTAAGCCAAATTTTTCAAACAGAGTTCTGCGATGAAGCTAACTCACAGAAAGTGGGGCACTTTGCTACGTCGTTCGGTTATCCAATCCACGGATTTCACCTTCGCATGGATGTTCAAAGGTATGCGTCTACGCTTGACGCAGGTATCAATGCAAGAGGGCACTGCCAATGGTGCACACTCCTCGAGTTCGTGGATGTGACAGGGAGATGCGGATCGGCAGTTCAAGCATCCTGTTCCTCGAGTACAAAGTGCAGACGCGACTAAGTCGGGCTATCGCGAATGCATCTGCTTGACTTAGATAGATACGTAGTTTTAGACCCCAGTCAGTAAGGACGCGTGCAAGCGGGCGGGCGGGAATAAACGATAATCAATCTAAAACGTTCACTGAGATGTAAATTCGTCTTCAAGTTCGAATAAGGGAGGGAAAATCGCTTACATGATTCACCAATCCCAAAGAAGAATCATTCCAGTCAACTTCTTCCAAAAAGTCCGGAATCGAGATGTCTGGAGGTCGGTTTTGGTAGATCAATACCAGGAGGATACGTTCCATTACCTCACACACACGCAGAGAGAAATGGGAAAGTAGAGAAAATCGATAAGTTTGTGGGGTTTTGTGGCGTGAGATATATAAAAAAACGTACCTATTGACAGGACTGCTGCGACAACAGAAAACTAATGTACTCAGGCGTTTGGACACTATGAGTGTCTTACGATACGAGATGAATTGAGCTCGTAGCCATAAATTCTGTAATTCGGACTCAACTAGAAGTGCCTCATTGTGCCTATCAAGGCATGTGTAACCAGGTGTAACGGTGGATGCTACTGATGAGGCATGTTAGTAGTACGTCTTCTCGTAAATCCGCTTTGCGTCTCTTGAAAAGTGTGATCTGTTACGGAATTGGTGGAGTCTCTTTGTAGCATTTGCCTGCATTTGAGTAACATTCAATGGATATCCAGAAAAGTTCAGGAAGACGCGTTCAAGGAGAAGGTGGATATTCAGTTTTGTAAACGAGACGCATATGAGAGTTTTGTTCCCCTGTTCAATAGTCTGTAACTGTTAAGTTGGTGTTCTCAAATGGACAACTTCTTCCTTTCACCGGTAGTGGTTCAGTCGTCCTCCTGTATACGGTGGCAAATTGAACGACTTGATTTCACCGTACTACTTGAGGATAACGCCCCAAGGTGACGGTATGCGGATGGGACTGAGCCTACAGGTGGACAGTAAAACAAGACGTGTCCACCGATGAAAATACGAGGGAGATTCTATACTATGTGATGTTATCGCCACAAACAGCCTCAGGATGTAGGTAGACGAAAGTTTACATTGCATGTGGATTGGACCAACATGCGAAAATGCGTCCTTCTGAAACAGCACTTATAGGACTACATAGGACACTGATTGTCACTCCAAGTCACGTGACAAGTAATTATACATTCTACCATCATCGTAATCAAAAGAAAACAACAACGCAAACATATATAGGGGCTTCTCTTGTGAACATAGAGACGATGATCAGAAGACACCAAGGAATCGGAACAAAGGTAACTATGGTAGCCGATTGTTGGGACAACAAGTGCTTTGGTTGCAAAACTGAGACACAATAATGTTATAAATCATACATTAAAATTACGTAGGCGCGGTTAGAAAATTCCATCAAATTGCAGGGTTGTTTACGTTTCCTAATCGGTCCGGCAAATGAACCAGTGACTCAACCGGGACGCCTCAATCGATTAGAAGAGACCATACATCCGGAACAGCGCTCTTGGCGTCTACAAGCATACCGAACCTGAGCAGTTTTCGACTAAACCGGTGATGATCAAATAATAAACTGAATAGACGCTGAGTCAAATGCTGAATGCCTGGATCTACGGTCGTTTTCCTCATTTTTTCACTTCCTACCTCATTCGCGCGATTGAGCACAGCCAGCGCAGTTTCTAGTACACCCAACTTCATAAGGAGGAAATGGAGCATTTGGACTTTCTTTCTGAGAGGTCGGATGCGGAATTGTTGCTGACGTGGGACGCTGTAGCGAGTAGCCTATCTTAGGAAGGGGGTATTTCTTCCGGGGGGGGGGGGCAGTGCACTTTTTGCCACAGTTAAACTGTGACACGTGAAGAGGATGATGAACGTCAACATTCCAGGCGACAGATTCATAACAGACCGTGGACTTTTGTTAACAGACTAAATTTCTCGTCCAAAAATAAATGCCACCGTTCGAATGCGGGTTGCACATTCTTACGGAGAACCGACTGCTGAAGTGAAGGCCTCCTGCGACCTTTTCACCCCAGCTGGCCAGTACTTTTGATTTATGGGCCTTGGAACACCCCGGCGGGCCCACCATACCCTTCGATCGATCGTTCAGGCGCCCATTCTCGTGTGGACTAAATGCACTTTACTGTGTAGGGGTGTATGGCAGTACATTGAAAACGTAGCCAAGTGCATCACAAAGCGGTAGAGATGTTTGAACGAGCAACTGATTGAACTGTTGCTCAAAGGAGCTGAGGGGAATCGAGTGGACCAGCTACAGACTAGCCACAGAACGATGGATAGAGTAGACGAATGCTCACGGAAGCACAAGATCCCGGAAAAACAACGTTCAAAATGACAGGTGTCTGGCTGAGCACTGAAGCCGGCAGTAGGGCTGGCCAAAGTTCACCAAATGTGTAATTTTCACGTTTCGCAACGTAGATAAATACGTCATATGTGAGGTGTATCACTGCGACATAAGCTGAAACGGAAAGAATCTACGACGGAACACGATACAAAATCGCACACTAACCCAAACCAGAGATGGATATACTCTGCTATACTATATATTATATCATACTATATACCCCACTATGCTCCAAGCTGTCTGACGTGACAACATTCCAAAAAGTCCTCGGTGGACTGGTGGTTTAAATCGAATTCCTGTGGAAGCATGCAACCTACTGAACTAGGCATACCAATGGCAAACGGCCTACGCGCATTTTTTGGCAAAAAGTACATGGACAACGTGAGAGGAGCGAGGGACAAACACACCGAAAAATTGGAATAACACATCCATTTTTGGGACCTCAGGTTTCAAGATCGTAGTCGTGCGTTTAAAGGAGAGCCGCTCAACACGAAAAAATCAATATGACATAAACAGACCAGCTCATGGGAAAGCATCACGAACTGTAAGTAGGCTATTGAAATCAAAACGACGGGAGACAAGGGCAAGTCGGTAGTTACCTGATCCGGTCCAACCATATCGTACTTGGTCAGGCGAGCGGCAAGCTGAACTGCCTCCGATAGGCAGTTGTTCAGAGTAATCATGGCTCCGTCCTGGTCCCCCTGTTCGTTTGGTTGTGCCTTTTGCTGCTCCGATGCGTACATATGCAATGAGGCCAGGTAGGTAGGCAAAAGCATGAACCACAACGAGTAGATGGTGCCCACGATTTGTTTGGCCCAAGGAAGACCGTATTCATTAATTGCACGCTTGCCTGAGAAAGGAACAGTTGGGGTTATTGTGTGGTAAAGTATCGGTTCGCGACAGGAATAGTCAATTTTGTGTGATAGACAGTACCCAGGACAGCAAGGTGCCTTTTGTTGAGCGGCTCACCCTTTGACCTTAGTTTTGAGGAGGGCAGCAAACTGCCTGTGAGAACGCCTCTAGCCATTGCGTGATTTAGGAAAAAGGGACCTTCAACGCACATCAAAGTTATACTCTCAGATTACGGGGGACAGTTAAGTGTGAAGGGCTACCAAGTAGCAGTGGCTAAACAAGTTCATTTCCAGGGCAAATGAAAGGGTACAAAGCATATATTTGGTTCTAAAACCCGGTCTGTCGACTACCCGTCTGAAATAGTCAACCGAGTCTTGATTCCAAACTAATGATGCCATGAACATGAGTGAGCTCCAGCGAGATGGTCCAAGTGGTTAGTTAGAGCGCGAATTTACTGATCGGAAGGTCCGTGGTTCGAACCCTACCTCTGCTAAACGATTTCTCCTGTCTGAGCTTGGGCAACCTGGCAGTATACCAGCCCCCGTGCTTCCTTTGGGTGGCATGGCAGCTAGGCACCGAAAGGATGTTACAGCTGAACGAGCTCCAGCAGAATGGGGTATGAGATCACCTTCGGAGAATGACAGTGCTGCTAGCTGCTTCCTCTCTACTGCTTTGCTGTTCACATCTGACTGCGCAAAAGGGAGACGGACGCAGTTGAACGATTACCAAGTAGTGCTAATTGCATCAAACTCGCATGAATTCGGTTTATCCTCCTACATAATTCAGCTGTATTAAGCGATAGTTGTGTAGAAAAATAACCGAAGCGGAAAGCGAATTCGGTCGTATTGTGGGGATATTCGTTGCCCCTCAATCTGAAGTAAGCTGCGTTAAATAGCGAGGGCTATAGAAGATGTGTTTAGCACGTGTTACTGAGTCTGTCAGGTTGACGTAGAGGAATCGGTCACGTGAAAACCTCGCTAACACCAAGCTAACCTGAAAAACACAAGGGAACCAGAAGAGCTTACGCTTACAAGCATCCCTGGTTAAACTACAACCAGAACTCCAGCAACCGGTCAAAGTGATTCCCATTGCGAAAGATTCCCATTGAGAAAGACCACGGTGGGGAACTACCAGACGACATCACTTTAGCTGTCGTGGTAATCAATTTTGACGATCCCCGTGAGGCGGTCGAGAAGCTGCCTTTTCCGTGCAATTGCTTTTTGAGTAGTCTTTTCAAGAGGTAACGTTCGCAGGCAACAAGGTTAAAACCAGTAGGGAGGTGACTATAACTGCGACGTGTCCTTATTGGCTGCTGCCCAATCCGAATCAAAGTGTGAGCAACATAGCAGAAAATCGATATCTTTATAGCTTTCTCATTCCCAAGCAGGTCAAACTTGGAATCTCAATGGACCGAAGCCTCGAGTCCCATCGTGCAAATCCGAGCAAACTGTGTTCAACAAGAGACGGTTTTGATGAAGTGGATCAACCCGATTTGAACAGGCTCAGTCATACTACTGTATTGGCAGACACGACAACAACAGGGCTAGAGAGGGCGAAAATGGCTGCTATAGACGAACAATAAACCGATTGGGTGCGGGATAAGAAACGGCCCCAAAACATGACAACAGCAGCGCAAAAAAGCAACACACAGTGAAAAAGCTGTCTGTGATTGGACCAGTCAGTCTATTGACTATCAGTACTGCTCAGCACAAATTAAACAACCGTTTCAACAGGGATAAAAACACTTGGTGTTCTAGATGGCCCGATTTTTTCTTTCGTACGAACAAAAGCAACGTCTCTCGTAATCGGAGGCGATTAGGCAGCTGTTGCACACGAACTTTGGACGGACGCATCGCATTCGTCCACATTCCGCAGAGACAGATGGGTAGACCACTGACTGCTATCCAGAGCACGTATGAGGATCACTTTGGAGAACGGAAAACTGGTTTTAATCTAGAAGTGCTATGAGTGGAAGTTCCCTCACAAAATAACCAGTGAACGGAAAAAATGTGGCCGGAATGCGAAATCTGAGTCATACGAAGAATTTCGTCCATACAAGGATGGGGACCGGAATCGTCAAACAGTTGGCAAGCTGTGGATCACTTTGGTGGACGTGATTCAGGTGGAGCTCCTGTCGAATTGGATTTTGACTAAACTAACTCGGTTGTTTAACAAAATCCAGGTTCTTTATTCCTAAACCACCCGACAACTCTCAGGCCATGAACTTAGAATTCAGCCATCAGATGATGTTGGGACATACGCACCAATTTATCAGCTCCCGCCTCCAATGCGCAGCTACCTACCCCACCTCTCCAAACCATCGGTGAACGAAACGGTGACAGGTACAACCATCGTACGACAAGTACGCGGTTCTTACAGCTGACTATGATGATAAATCCAGTCATGAGGCACATCAGCCGGTCTTGATCAGGCTGCAAGAAGGTGGGACATTTAAAATTTTCTGTGGTAGGTGTCACTTATCTTTAGGCTGGGGCGCCACCACGCTAACGTGTAACTGTGAAATGTTTCGGTGCTGTCAACTGGGTTGTTGGTACTCGATGCGATTTTCACGCATATCAGGCCGAAGTAGTACAAAACAAGCAGACGTGAAGAGCATAGCAGAAGGGAACAGGTGAGCCCATATATTTTTTTTACTGAATAGGAGGTCTACCTGGAAAAAATCGATGACCTGAGTCACCTTCCTACTGGAGTAAAGAATTCTGGTCGTAGAACCGACGATCTACCCTCCGAGGAATTTTAGCTTGATCGGGTCAATCAAGAAGCACCAGGTAAAAAGACAGGAGGTGTGCGCATGGCTACGTGAATCTCCACTGGAGCTTGAACTAGAGAACCGGCTTCACATACGGTTCTCGTCAGAAGCAACTTATCTGGTAATTGAATGCACACCGAAATAACTCAGCTGTTCTCGAGTCGCTGTTTACACCTCTCCGGATTGTCTATTCACTTGGGAACTTCGGAAGTTTGCTGATGCTTTCCCAGAATGCCAGTCTTCACCGCTAGGTCTGCAACGACTTCTATGAATTTGCTATACATTTTATCAGTCTTCGGTTTGTCAAACAACCGACTCGCGACGCAAATCAAGAAGTGCACCGTTCGAAGTTTAAGCTGCAACAAGCGGGAACATCTCCGGCTGATACCAAAGATTCCTCTTCCCGTGGTTTCGCTGAGTGTTGCCATCTTTCATGCATCCAGTTTTACCTGCAGTACGGGGAAGGGCTGACGTCTTTAAGGGCGTGCAAATTAATGACGCGGTTGGCGTTGTTGTCTGCGTAGATAACTGAGACTTAGATTAGTACGGCTCAAGGTGGAGCATCTCAAACGGATCCTTTGTTCGACCTGGGCACCAACAAAGCAGTATTTGCCTTTGAAAATGGTAAGACGTCTTAAGTACAACTAATTGGCAGCGATTGTACAAATGGGGTAGGGAACCTGACCTCTGCATCTCGACTTTCCCTGTCTAGGCTTTGGCTTGGCAGTATCTGAGCCCTCGTGCTTCCCTCGGGTGGCATGACAGCTAGACCCCGAAAGGTGGCTACAGCTGAACAATTCGCCTTTGAAGCTACCAATTTCCCCCACTGGTATTGCTACGGACCAGTATTCTATCGATTTCATACACGTTTACTCTACGTAAAGGCTACCGAATTAAGGAGGGAACATCAGAGGCAAGATGTTAACCTGCAACGAGGGACAAACTTCTACGCATAGCCTGTGCTACATACGGTGAAAATGATAATCTGAACCCACTCACATTTCATTATATCTGCGAGCAAAGCTAAAAACTGTGACAAGAGCTCGTACTAGTTTCCGTTTCACCCTGTGGTTGTTCTGATCGACAGGCATGGGACAGCTGCAAGGAACAACTAACTTCAAAACGGATTGAGAGAGCACACATTTCTACTTACAAAACTCCATTGTGTGTCCCACCTCTAATGGAGACCGTCGTAAAATCCAGCTACTGCTGATTGGCAACGGGAATTTCGTGGGCAACCCAGTAAGTCCAAGGTTGAGTGACGCTCGAGGGATCAACGGGGAAGGATTCTCTATCGTGGGGTAAACCCCCAAAAGTCGTGAGTAAAACATTCGATTGCCTGCAGCTGGGGTACCAGTAGGGGGCTGAGGTTCCGAGGCCGTCAAAGAAAATAAACCGCAACTGGAATCGACTGGAGCCAATCCAAAGGCTTCATCCAAGGCGTTAAACTGTTGTTGGTAGGCATAGGAAACCAAACGGTCCATCAGGCGGGTATTCAAGTTTACAGGTACCAGATCGAATGGACAACGCGGGAGAAGAGACTTTTCGCAGTGCTTCGCCGTCTCAGTTGACTCATCAGGGCTGAAGTCGCCAAGTGGTACTGGCCATGATGGGGGACCAATAGTGCACGTCGATTCACTGTAAAATAAACAAAGTCGGGTAATGAATATCTACACAGCTAAATGGTAAGACGTCTTAAGTACAACTAATTGGCAGCGATTGTACAAATGGGGTAGGGAACCTGACCTCTGCATCTCGACTTTCCCTGTCTAGGCTTGGGCAACCTGGCAGTATCCCAGCCCTCGTGTTTCCTTTGGGTGGCATGGCAGCTAGGCACCGAAAAGGTGCTACAGCTTAACGATTATTACTAGAGAAGACATATGGTGAAGTAAATGAGTAAACCGATGTTACTGGTAGAGCACCCTTTCTGGCATAACAGCTACGAGTTTCCACGTCAACAGTGAACTTTTCGAGAAACCATACATGAACAGTCAAGCAGCACGGTGGCTGTCCGCCATAGTATGCTATACCAAAAGTATACCAAATCATCGTGGAATACTAGTTCTATAGCGCAAAACGAACATTTTTCCAACTTGGTTTCAACTAGACTGGATGAGGAGACCACTGAAATGGCTAACCAAAGGTGACTTGTATCAGGAATAAATAAAACTACAAAAAAATGTTAGATTACATCTTTGTTCTGAATATGGCGTGTTTCCGTATTCGCACCTGAGATAATGTACGTATGAGATAAGCCAACAGGCAGAGCGAAAGCAGGTATTTGGTCACTTAGTACCGACTGGTTTCATATTGCTCGGTTGTTAGAGTTACGATATGCGGTCAGAGACAGGGCCATTAAAAGTGTTCCCGCCAGATGGCGTCCTCAAAATACTCGCGTTTGAATAGTGGTGACGGGGATCGTACGGGTTACCCTACTCAATTCGAAGAGAATGAAAACAGAAGAACCACATCTCACCGCTTGCCCATTAAAATCGAGCTCCAGTGTGTGACCGACCCATAGTTGGGAACCAACCAGGGAGACAGGAGTAGAAAAGCTTATCTGTGTGATTGGATATGTGAATAGTGGCGACGCAGATGACAACAAACATGAGTGGATTTAGAGGTGAATTAAATGAAGAGACCTTACCTGGTCATTTGTCCGTAAGAGAGAAGTTTGAGCACGGCTGACTCATCGCGGGTATCCCGAGTAGAGTTGAGACCGGGGATTACAGATATATCTGCGGAACTGTTGTCTGCGCTGTGGCGAACAGAGCTAGCACTGGAAACAGAGCAAGCGCTAGCTGTGCGGTTCCCCGAGTAAGCGCGCCGCTCGCCCCACAATCGAGCAATCAAACTGTCAAAGTTGGTCAACTCTTCCTCACGGGGTGAGGCGTAGCTCCGGTCACGCACAAAATTTACCCATTGTTGTGTTTGAAAAAGAGCACTGTAGAATGGCCGTGACTTGTCATCAGCCGAATGTGTGAGAAACGCTAAAAAGGAAAGAAAAATAACGGGGACGGTGTTACTTGTGTCGCTCCCATGCACAGACAAACGTACGGGATTGGACGGGAGACGAAACTACGGATTGCATCAAGCCATAGGTTAGGTTACACGGATAATCTTACTTTTCATGTTTGGTTTGAAATTTTGGATGGAGCCACTGATGAGATCGGCGGCTACAGTGACACTGAGACGCCATTCGAAAGCGAATTCAAACGCCAAATTAAACGACAAATTAACCATGAAAAGTATCAATTTGTACTGTGTTGATTCCTCCTGGGGATCAACGGCAATCGGTGGCTATTTTTCCATTTTTCTCTGACTACTTATGAGTAGCATGATCTACGCCTTTTTATTAAAATGCCGTCCTGTTTCCCCGTTGCTCGTTCCCCGGGGTTTTACTCCCCCTTATTCTCTATTTTAACAGTGTCGAGATTTTGGCACTATTCGTCTTCGTTTGCAATTCGTGTCAACTCTGCCTATTTTCGAGTGTCTGCTCCGACGGGGAAGCAGGCCGGCAGGGGATCGAATCCGGAACCCGTCAGACAGCAGACGAGCTCGCTACCCGTTGCGCCAACTCGACTTTCCTACAGTCCTATTTTTCGCATTGCCCGTGTATTGCATGTTACCCGATGATGCGTGTTTGGATTCTGTTTTAAACGGGGGTAGGCGTGCATTCCGATTCGAAACGTGGCACGCGCTACCTCGTTACGCTGTCAGCTAAACACTATAGGTATAGTTAATTTGTGCCAAAATCACCCGACACCCGTGAACCAGAGAGTTTTTGTTACCTCCCGAACGTACCGACTGCCTTCTGTGGCGTCATCACTATACACGGTCTATCCGTACGTTCGTGTACCATTTGGTACTTACTCGCTGTGGCTTCGAGAAATAAGTCAAGACATTATCATGATAACCGTGGCCGAAAAGGAGGGAGCAGCGCTTTTTGGCAGATCGAAATTTGCATTCATCAACGACAGTGAAACAAAAAATGAATGCTAAGCATACCAGCGGTCTTATGAATAAAAAGAACGTGAGAATCAGACTTTTTTGTATTGAGAGATGTGAAAGTTGCGGTGAATCAACATCTTCTGTAAAGAAGATGATGCTCTGTGGACGTGGGTGTCTAATTTTGTAGGAAAACACGCGGCAACTGATGGGGCCCCAGCATACTGTCGTCAAACTGTAACACTCTCACAGTGCTTGGCTGCCATGCCACCCGAAGAGAGCACGAGGGCTGGGATACTGCCAGGTTGCCCAAGCCTAGACAGGGGAAGTCGGGAGGCAGAGGTCGGGTTCGAACCACGGACACTGTGGTTCGGTAACTTCGCGCTCTAACCATTGAGCTATCTCGCCCACCTCCAGCACACTGATTAGTCGACCGAGTTACACAAACACAATCGTTGGTCCTTGGCTCACCAATGGTTCATATGGCTTTTGTGGGGAATTATGCGATGCTGAGAGAGTCGTTCTATGATGACTAGCGTGAGGAGGGCTAATGAGGTCGAAAGTCTAACGGCACGTGGATTCGAAACCTGGACAATTCAGCTCATCAGCACTGGAAGCAGTATAAAAATATTATTGGGCTTATCTAAAAGACTGACCATGCCATGGTCCCCAATGCTTGGCTCTGTTAGCCGATTTTTCCCGTTCTCCGATGACTGTAGCAGCTGGGACCAACGTACCCTTAGTACATGGTTTATAGTTGATAAACTGAATTGTGGGTGCTAACCAGGACAGATGGGCTACATGTGATTGGGAGAGAGAGGGAACGAGATACATTGTCTATACACTCACCTTCATTGTTAAACAGCATGTCCCTTTCCGCCAACCGAACGGGAATGAGGTAGCTACGATAGTCTTTAAGCAGACTGGCCATGAAAAGCATAAATGCCTCTTTGACGCGTGCACCGATTTCCGTCTGTCAGAGGTGAATCCAAGAAGACAAAGAGAGGTGTCACGTGGGCGAACAAAGTTAATCTCAAGGTACTACTCCAAAAACAAGACAACGAGTGGAAAAAGCCGTGAGATTGGTGTGTCACGGCCAAATATGTACCGCTTCCGAGGTAGCACCCTATAGAGAACACTCAGACGGAGTCCGTTCTAAAGCGGTGGGTGCTAGAGGATGTGATAAGTTAACGCTTTCTAATGAGCGAAAATAAAATAGAATAAATTCACGTTTAAGCTTAAATTTTTCAGAAATGACGGTAGACATGGCCTCCAAGGGATTACACTCCCGGCGGGAATGTAAAACAAAGTTCATAAAAGAATGACCACAGGTGGTCAGCTGAAAAGGATTTTGATGTGCACATGTGTTCACCATGAACTGCTCTGAAGCACTGACCAGAGCGACCCAGTAAACCGCCTAAAGTGAGTCGAATTCAGCATGAGGTTACCACCAGCGGAGAAGAACGAAACAAGACCTGATTAGACATCAGCTTGGTTACATGAAGCCGAATCGTTTTGAAACGGAAGACAGTCGCCGTAAAGCAAAGTAAATACACAAACCTGATCAGTGCATCGTAAGGAGACATGGGGAGAAGGTACTCATCCGCACGGACTACGGGAAATCAACTGCGTTCAAACTTCCTAACCGGGACTGGAGCGCATAAGACTGCTGGATCAACGAGGCGTAAACGTCTACCATATAAGTAAAACAAACGCAGCCGTTGATGGGGCACTAAGAGAATCAATGATTCGCTTCAGTTGTCTAGACAGCAAGACCGTTAACGTGTCGAGTGCCCAATTCGGCTTTCAAAAAGCTACTGCACCGGAAAGGTGCCCTTATGCGATTTAAGTGATTTCTCTCATCATAATCAGAGATAAACAATGAATGGGAATATACGTGATGCACTATTCATAAGGTTGCTGGAAATTCTTCGACAGCCCACGACCGGTTTCGCCCTTCTTAGGGCTGCTCATCAGGTAGGCGCAGTCCCCCAGTTTCCGTTAACCTTATGTTCTACGTGAATCCAAATTGGACTGATTTCGGCGAATACACTCATTTGCAAATCAATTTGGTTTTGCGAGAGACTCACCTAGAACTCAGCTGAATCTCCCGTTTTTGATGTTTCCAGGCAACTGAATGTGCTGCAAATGAGTGTATTTCTCGAAAACAGTCCAATTTGGGTTCAAGTAGAACATAAGGTTGACGGAAACTCGGGGACTGCGCCTACCTGATGAGCCCCACGAAGGGCGAAAATGGTCGTGGGCTGTCGAAGAATTTTCAGCAACCTTATGAGTAGTGCATTACGTATATAAATGTATCGCGATATCTCGAATATCGTAGCAACTGGAACATGAGGCGGCCTTGTGCAACACATTCAGTTGCCTGAAAACACCACAAACGAGAGATTCAGCTGGGTTCCAGGTGAGTCTCTCGCAAAACCAAATTTGTATGCAAATGAGTGTGTTCCTCGAAATGAATGGGGATCTTTGAAGGAAAGAGTACTATCCTCATGAGAAGATGAGGACACAGGTATTCATCAATGCGTACATCCAGATTGACAACAAGTCTGTCTGTGGAACCACGAAGTCCGATGTGATGAGATTTCATCTGAGCACGAGGTTCTGAGGCTGCGGTAACTGAGGCAGCAGACTGGTTGGAAAAACCTCCAAGGGGTAGTGCAACGTGACAAACTCACTGCTTTGAAATGTTTAAATATTGGCAGCTCGGTGGGAGACAACGTCAGTGCGCCGTTAGGATCCACCATTTGCGAGCCAATCGCCAAGCTCAGGGGACGAGATGGCTCAAGTGGTTAGAGCGCGAATTTACTGACCCGAAGGTCCGTGGTTCGAATCCCACCTCTGCCTCTCGACTTCCCCTGTCTAAGCTTGGGCAACCTGGCAGTATCCCAGCCCTCGTGCGGGCGGCATGGCAGCTAGGCACCGCAGGGCTGTTACAGCTGAACGATTCCACCTGATCAACAGCTAAACTCAATGTTTACATGGTTCAATCCGAATAAGCGTCTATTCCGAAATTCTAACTACTCCCCTCGTGCCATTACAACTTCCTGTCTCCCTGATCCGCCTATCCGTCACAAAATAGCGCAAAGGTCCACCTCCAAAAGTCAGTAAGGTTGGCTCAAAAGTCTTGTCACGAGCAGCTGCTTCATCCTTGTTGGGAACCCTCAGTGGTGAGATCCACGATCTTCCGGATAGGAGTTTTCATCATTTGCAATTCAGTCTTGTTCGGTCACCCGTCTTCTCCTAAAACAGTTTATGTCATGTGATTACGTCTCGTCTGGCTTCTTGAGTGACAATTTTCTAGCAGAAGTGTCACAGGACCTATAAGATGCCTTTCCAACTGAACACACTACTTATATTGCGTGGGTCCATCGTCTGCTGATTCAAAACTCCAAAAGCTGCTCTATGCTGACGAAAAAATATCACTGTAAAATGGGCAGATGAGTGGCCCAGTGGGTTTTTCTGGAATGGGTAAGAGTTACCCAGAGTTACCCTGCCTGGGGAAAGCAAAACAATGACACAAAGCTACGGTAGGCTGTGCCTGTCCATTCAATTAGCGAAATTATTGCCTCGGTTGCTAGGCCAAGAGGAAGTTCCGACACAGGTCTAATCAAATCTAAAATAGCCGCATCGACTGACGCAACCAATAAAAAACCACAGTTTACCCTCATTCCCATCCCAACTCGCACGGACAACGAGATCGATTTCAAGTCGGAAAACAACCACGTCTAAGCTACAGCAGCGTGTGGTGTGGGGCGAAGTTGCCATGACAACAACAGGGTGACAACAGTAAAGGTGAAAATCAAACAGCGCAGGGAGCATGCATGCGAAAGCGTCACTGATGCACTCTGAACAGTGCTCAGGAGGAACCCACCATCTCGCTCAGTTCACGCAGCCATCGTTGCTAGGTCATGAGACGGAGGGAAGAGGAAGCAAGAAAGACGGTTCATTGGACAAGGTAACGAAGACCTGATAGGTCACTGTCAGAAATGTTTCGATTAGCGCCAAACGAATGCTTTTTTTGGAAGAACCCGCAGCTGTCGGAAGTCCTAGATTTGGTTGAGTGCTGTTTCCACAAGCGGAGCGAAAACAGCTGACAAACAGAAATGAGGCCTTTCTTTTTGCAACATCCATCATGCATAGTTGGTGTTGTTTTAGTGTCACGGAAAACTAGTGGAAACTAGTTTAAACTAGTTCAAAAAGTCAAGGAAGTGGAATCATGAAAAAGGATGTATACCTTATATTGGAGGACCACCGATTTTATCGAGCAGTTCGCACAAGTTTGTTGCAAAATGTGCTTGATGAGTGACTAAATTTCGCCTGAACTGATATCCTGCGCTGTGTGATGAACGGTATCCACTAACTGACTCTTCGTTTCGCTTGTACTGTCAATCGATCGAGCAAACTTCTGATCTTGGAAACGTCTTGTCTCCAATCCAGTATAATCAATGGTCTTTGTTAGAAAAGTCCTTCGCAAGCGTCTACTGTTGACTCCATCGCAAAGTAGCATTTCGGCGATCGTGCCGAAACAAGGAGTTCAAATACAAACAGTATGACTAAAACGAAACGCCACAGAGAAAGGACTCAGCCACCGACCTTCTAATTACGGAAAACGTGTTCTACCGACGGAGCTTCTGAGGATGCTCGCCCTCGGCTACGATAAGCGAGAGGGTGGTGGGTTGAGTCCGTTACCAGGATTGTATTTTCGCTCATGTAGAACCTTTGAACTTGCATTTTATTTCCTAACGGTCGTATCAACAGAAAAAAATTTCAGGTTTCCAGGTCGTTAACAGTGAATTCATTTCCACAATTAATGTGATCGCTAGATGAACGGCCCTGAATATCAAACAAGCTAAAAAGATAATGTACTTTTACCAAGCACAGCTCCAGTTGAAACATCAACTGGTGATAAGTAAGTCATACCATTCGGCGGTTCCCTCAAAAACCAAGTCACAAGTCTAATTCGTGGCACCCTGTAGATAGCAACTAGTCAAAAAAGCAAACCACTAGTTTGAAAATCCAAATACCGTACTTTGTGAGCTGTCAGATGCAAGACACTTGGACATTTAGAGGCTAGCGAGAGTGACACCGAAACAAAGGTCAAGTGGGAAAATGGTTCGTGACAACTCCTCATGAAGTCCCACTTAGAGCTGGCTGGCTCTCGCCTAGAAGTCATCTACAGTAAAGCAATAAGCAATAATTGCCAGAAAACAGCTAGACAACTGTATGACGACCTCGGGTGTAAAATGGCTTAGAAGGAACTGAAAACTGTCGAAAATAGTATCCTAGATATGTATTGCAACTCGTGCTGGACTTTGTTGCACCCACACACATTTTTGTACTAATACACACGAAATCTCGTATCCTACACACAGGTATAACATTGATTCAAACTCAGTGAACTGAGGTCACCAGACGTTAGAAGAATCGATCCAGCTAAATTATTTACTCATCTAATTGATTGATCCTGACAAACACATGGACCATTGACGTAAATTCCACTGTCGTTCCATGCCCCGGTACACGACACGTGACTGAACCAGTCACATGAGAGTAGCAGCGTTGTGCAGTGTAACTATACATTAATACTATACCATACTACAAATTCCAAGTCGGCATTCAGAATGTACAGCAATGGGAGGTCGTGATTGTACTACCCAAAATCACCCGATGGAACCGCAGGACAGTTACGATGCTGGAGGGTCAATGGTCCGGGACTCATGCAACCGGTTGCAATATCTGCTGTGTAGTGTAACCGAGTTCGATAGATAGCTCAGCGGTTTGGACGCGAAGTTACTGGCCGGAAGGTCGGAATCCTGGCTTCCCGATAGCTCCAGTTTATAGTATGGGCAACCTGGCAGTTCCCATGCTCCCGTTGAGCCACACGAAAGCTATCCAATAAAGGAGTTTCACAGCTGAACCATGACATCGTGCAATCAGAGCCTTATGGTAGAAGCGTAAAACTGAGAGAAATATATAATATATCTCTGAGGATGCTCGCCCTCGGCTACGATAAGCGAGAGGGTGGTGGGTTGAGTCCGTTACCAGGATTGTATTTTCGCTCATGTAGAACCTTTGAACTTGCATTTTATTTCCTAACGGTCGTATCAACAGAAAAAAATTTCAGGTTTCCAGGTCGTTAACAGTGAATTCATTTCCACAATTAATGTGATCGCTAGATGAACGGCCCTGAATATCAAACAAGCTAAAAAGATAATGTACTTTTACCAAGCACAGCTCCAGTTGAAACATCAACTGGTGATAAGTAAGTCATACCATTCGGCGGTTCCCTCAAAAACCAAGTCACAAGTCTAATTCGTGGCACCCTGTAGATAGCAACTAGTCAAAAAAGCAAACCACTAGTTTGAAAATCCAAATACCGTACTTTGTGAGCTGTCAGATGCAAGACACTTGGACATTTAGAGGCTAGCGAGAGTGACACCGAAACAAAGGTCAAGTGGGAAAATGGTTCGTGACAACTCCTCATGAAGTCCCACTTAGAGCTGGCTGGCTCTCGCCTAGAAGTCATCTACAGTAAAGCAATAAGCAATAATTGCCAGAAAACAGCTAGACAACTGTATGACGACCTCGGGTGTAAAATGGCTTAGAAGGAACTGAAAACTGTCGAAAATAGTATCCTAGATATGTATTGCAACTCGTGCTGGACTTTGTTGCACCCACACACATTTTTGTACTAATACACACGAAATCTCGTATCCTACACACAGGTATAACATTGATTCAAACTCAGTGAACTGAGGTCACCAGACGTTAGAAGAATCGATCCAGCTAAATTATTTACTCATCTAATTGATTGATCCTGACAAACACATGGACCATTGACGTAAATTCCACTGTCGTTCCATGCCCCGGTACACGACACGTGACTGAACCAGTCACATGAGAGTAGCAGCGTTGTGCAGTGTAACTATACATTAATACTATACCATACTACAAATTCCAAGTCGGCATTCAGAATGTACAGCAATGGGAGGTCGTGATTGTACTACCCAAAATCACCCGATGGAACCGCAGGACAGTTACGATGCTGGAGGGTCAATGGTCCGGGACTCATGCAACCGGTTGCAATATCTGCTGTGTAGTGTAACCGAGTTCGATAGATAGCTCAGCGGTTTGGACGCGAAGTTACTGGCCGGAAGGTCGGAATCCTGGCTTCCCGATAGCTCCAGTTTATAGTATGGGCAACCTGGCAGTTCCCATGCTCCCGTTGAGCCACACGAAAGCTATCCAATAAAGGAGTTTCACAGCTGAACCATGACATCGTGCAATCAGAGCCTTATGGTAGAAGCGTAAAACTGAGAGAAATATATAATATATCGTTCAGCTGTAACCTCCTTTCGGTGCCTAGCTGCCATGCCACCCGAAGGAAGCATGAGGGCTGAGATACTGTCAGGTTGCCCAAGCCTAGACAGGGAAAGTCGAGAGGTAGAGGTGGGGTTCGAACCACCGACCTTCCGATCAGTAAATTCGCGCTCTAACCGCTGATCGGAGGCTGTACCCCAGCAGTAACGTTCTTGAAATGTTTGTAACACGTATACAAAATGTCATTCCTATCCATTGCGGTCCATCGGTGAGGACCAAACCGAAAAAAGGGTACCAATATGACCAGCTGTTGTCAGTCTCGGCCGCAAAGCAGTAAAACGCCGGCTCAGAGCAGAAACAGTTCACAGTTTGTTGCGTAGTTACAAGCGCTCCCGAAACATCACAACCTTGTTGGGAAACTGCAGGGACGAATCTGGCGGGCTATTGGTTCATTCTCGCTGAGTTACAAGACGATCTTTGTAACAGCCAATAATAGGTAGACTAAAACGAGAGCTATCTAACCATAACAAGGTTTGGGCTCTGTGTACGTATAACTAGATTTTCGGATCATAAACATGCCCAAAACGTTAGCAAGAAAATGGTGTGCATGAAACTGAGATCGGTCCATCAGTCGCAGTGATTTTCGTGCAGACCGGTGGTGATGGCTTGCATCTTTAAAGCACCAATGTTTTTGGCTGCTAGACCGACTTTAAAAGGCCGAAATCTTGACCAAGCAGCCAACGATCGCACCACACACATGTGGAGAGAAGCTATGACAGGCAAACTGTAGGACCCGGTGGCTTCCATTGTTTCGGTTTTGAGGAACCAAACAATGTCACGTGCTTCGCGCGGTCTGAGGAATAGAATCATGTCACGACTGTTTGGTCCCGATCCGCCTAACGGAAGGTGTGAAAAGATCATGTTTTTTAGGCAAACGAGACTGCGAATGCTGGTTTTGTAGTCCGCTAAAAAAGTGTAGTTTTGGGTTTACACTATGGACTGCAAGGTGTACACGAATGACCAGAGTTGTTCCTGGTCATTCTTCGTGTTTCGGACAAATACATGGCGGTTTCCAATGCAAACGGAAGTTCTTCGACAGCTCTGGAGACCCATAGGCGAATAAAACTTTTCCTCAAACCTACGGCCGTTGTAATTGACTTGTATTTCGCCGATTGGATAGTAGATACGATTTCGTGTTCGGCTAGGCTGAAGGTAACTCGGGGACCACACCTAGAACAGCGAACATCCATAAAAAGCCTGAGCTGCAAACGTTCCTCTCGATGGCAACCGTACTAACCGACACAAGAGGCGGCCTTCGTTCAGGACATTCGGCCAGAGAATAACATAAACGAAGGATTCAATTGAGTCTCTCGTCAACAGCAACTTAATTAGCAAAGAAGTGTATTTTGTCAATTAGTGTTGCTCAATTCCTCGCATTTTCCGTTGTTACGTGTACCCGCACCGATCCAACGTTTTCATCCTGAGGGCCGTAAAATTTTGGCAAAACATTTCCAGTATGGGCTGTACACAATCGATATTGCCAATTGCTCTCGTACGGCCTTAACTTCCCCATTGAACAGGAGGCTTCAAGTGGGACCTTCCGTTTGATGCTGAGAAGTTTTGCGAGCAGAGCTGAATACAGTCAGAGCTGTTCGAAAGTTCACCTTTGTGAATCCATTTGTCTCCCAGCTAACACCATAATGCTCAAACGTACAACGTTGTTTCCGGTCACATAATCACACTCTCCTCAAACAGGACCGATGCGCCCGTTTAAAATCTTTCTTGTTTGCATAAAGTTCCGATTAAGCATCGCGCAACCTGGACACGGAAAATTGAAGAACGAGCGGAAAGGTAGAAAAAGACCCGTATTCGGGCAGGAATATAAAGTCGACCGAGTAGCCGATGAAGTGTTCCACATAGCTTTGAAAACTACACAGGAGCACATAGCCTGAATCAGCAACGTTGGAATTCCGGACCCACACCCCACCCGGTGGATTATACATTCCAGCTGCCTCATTAATCTCCCAGCCGTCCCGAGAGAGATGAGATGTAGAACGGGACTAAGAACTGTGAATCGATTAGTCCATCTGTCCACTATCAAGGTCTGATGATAGGCTTTGCAATACAAGATCGTTAGAGTAAACATGATCAATGTGATGCCTATCGCCTCGTCACGAACTATCTAACATGACCTTCACGGCCCCTAAGGTGCTGATATGATGCATCAAGTTTGTCTCGAGTTCCCGTAAAGTCCATGTTAAGATAACGGGCATCCTTAATTTTTGTGTTGTGAGCTTGACCGAAAAATGGTCTGCTATTGGTTCGATTATCCTTAGTGCAACATCTCTAACAGTTTCCCGCTCTTTTGAATCGATTTCCCAGATTATCTCAACTACTTCATGAGTAACTTTGCACACAACATCAGCGAATACTTCCCCAACCCACATTGTTTTGTGAGTCTTGTATCGGCGTCTTCTTTTCAGTTCACTCTCAACCACAGTGTTCAACGGGGCCAAAACAAACACGCACATAATCAAAGGCATTACAAATGTGACAGAATCTATGGTTAATACAGAGTTCCCACCTACAAAGAAAGAGTATTGAGGAGGAGACGACTTCGGCGGCAAGCTTCTCTCGAAGAAACTAATTTTACAAAAATTGAGTGGACACAATTTCCGGTTCCCAAAGCGACCTGTTTATGCTTCAACAGGAAACGTCGGATTCAAAATGCCCTGAGTCATTTGCCCATATTTTTTATATTACCCTCACGGTTGTCCTAAGCAGTACTGATACACCGTCCTCGTTCGAATGTAACACCTTTTTGGTGCCTAATTGCCATGCCACCCGAAGGAAGCACGAGGGATGAGGCACTGCCAGATTGTCCAAGTCGAGATGCTGACAGCGGACTGCGGAGCTCCCGACCAGTAGATTCGTGCCGTAACCACTGGACTATTTCGAGTTGATACACTATACCGTCACATTGAACGTTTGGCTCTAGTTGGAACAATTCGGGTGGTATGCTATCTGGGCGAGGTTATGCAAACAACACCTGTTGCTGAGATGAATGTAGAATGCCATTCACTAAGTCATCAATACTTAGACGGGCTCCATTTTCGTGATGGGCCGACTTATTCGCGGTTCTTATTAGGGCCAGATACAAAACCCAATCGAGCGTTGTGAGGTGGATGAAAGGACTGCCTACACAGTTTCATTATGCTGTCACGATTGCGGATGGGGCGAGATGGCCCAAGTGGTTAGAGCGCGAATTTACTGATCGGAAGGTCCGTGGTTCGAACCCTGCCTGTGCCTCTCGACTTCCCCTGTCTAGGCTTGGGCAACCTGGCAGTATCCCAGCCCTCTTGCTTCCTTTGGGTGGCATGGCAGTTAGGCACAGAAAGGGTGCTACAGCTGAACGTTTTTTTTCGATTGCGGATCCACTATTGTGTGTTACCTCAAAACGAAACCAAATATTACATGGTGTACACTCATGAGAATTGTCTAAAACAACCAGATACAACAGAAATCACATCTCTTTGGTGCAAGGCGTGTGCGATGGGCTTCCCCTCCAATAACCACAAAAAACCCATTGAACATTGGTCATGCACTGCTGTACATCTCCACATCGTAGCCGAGAGTGCGAGAAGGGTTTTAGGCTCCGATAGCAAATCACCAGATGCAAAGCGATGTTGATGCTCCAAAAGCCATCACTGGGAGGAGTTTCGCCACAAGACTATGCCTTCACAGATTAACCGGATGATGGTATCTTCAGAGGAAGAATGACAACTAACGCTCATTTGCATACCAATTAGGTTTCTGCTGGAGACTCAGCCGAATTCCAGCTGAGTCTCTCGTTTACGAGGTTCTCCTTCAACTGAATGAACTGCGCACCAGGCTGCTTCGTGTTTCAGATACTCGATACTCGAGATATCGTAACAAATTGTACAGACGTAACATACTACTCAACAAGGGCAAAACCGATTGTGAGCTTTCAAAGAATTTTCAGCGACCTTATGAGTAGTGTGTTGCGTCAAAACGTGTGAATTTATTCCTTTAAATGGAGAATGCAGGGAGGTTATACCGCCGCTCCACTTTGAAAGAAAAACCACGTTGATTACTTGGTAGCTCCGTCGACATATTGAGAGGATTTGTGTGTGTGTGTGTGTGTGCGCGTGTGTGTGTGTGTGTGTGTGAAGGAGTCCCAAGTGTCACTTAACGAATCCGTTGTTTTCATCCAATTCTAGTGCACACACACCGGCGCTTCAACAACCGACTGGGCGAGGGATAAAAGTGTATCAAACAATGGAAAGGATTTCTGGAAAAACAATCAAACTATATAGAGAGCGTGATAGAGAGGCTCGCGTGCTCTGGCAAGAATCAAATTACCAATTGGATGCAACCGAAGTAAACTAGGTAGTCATATTAATGGTAACTAGGATGGTTTGTTTAAGCTAGCAGTAAGTGGCGCACCGGACACATGCAACAGGAAAACTGTTCCCAGACTGAGGAGTGTTCACGTCAGTACGATCAACAGTAATGACAGTGATAAAATCAGGAAACGAACATTATTAGGATCCCATTTGAGCTCTAAATTTGCTCGGAAAAAAGGACAAATATCGATTCTCCTCCGTCAGCTGCGAGCCAATCAGATCAAGTGATTGAACGGTGGTGTCCAACCACCGCACAGCTACCGTGCGGTCCGGAGCAAGCACGAGGGCCAAGTTGCTGACAGGTAGCTCGACCAAGAGAGAAGCGAATGGGGAATTAGGGATAGATATGAGTCATCGCATTCTTTCTCCCAGGTACATTTGTATTTTTCCAACGTCCATACATGCGTTAGACCCGCAGATTGCACCGAAATGATCGCTTGATCTACTCACCCGTTTTCGTAGCGTCGCCAACTCCTTATTGGCCAATTCTGACCCTGGTTCGGTGAAAAGGCACTTTAACATGTAGTTGGCCGGTTCCTTAGATCTTCGTTGCCGCAGAGCACAAATTTCAGCATACAACGCGTTCAGTTTCGCTTTCAGCTCTTTCATCGGTTTCTAGAGAGACAGAGAACGATAAAACATGGTCACCCAAAAACTCTTTTTAAGTCCTGATGTAGTTTCGGAGTGGGGGGGGGAGAAGGAAAAGTCGCAAGATGTCTTCTGTAATAACATCTGAATTATCGGCTTTTAACGGAAAAAGAGGAAAAAACATACTGAAAATATCCGTTACCCGCTAGAAGAGAACACGTTTATCTTTTTCAAAGCAACGGATCAACTTGCGAGTGAAAAACTACACAGTCCTTCCTCTATGGCCAGACATTTTCCCGTTGAAGGCCATCAAATAGATCTCACCTCAACATTTACTAACCCTCGTCTTCACAAAAACCCACGCATTATGATTTTTGCCGAGGCGGTTACCATAAATCAATCAAAGTCCTTGTTTGCTGTGCTCAAAAGCAATTTGGTGCGATCGATAAGCTGTCTTCGTGACGCAATGCGACATACCTTTTGGCTAGTCGGCTAACTTACCCAATCCGTAATCATCTGATAAACTTTGTTTTCAAAGTTGATAAAAAACTTATTTTTCGGCCACTGACCTTCGAGACGATACGAAAGGCTTGAATCTACCAGTCAGCATGTTCTCACTGTATAATTCAAGCGTTTAAAGGAAAATAACTGTTTTCGACTGAGCTGTACGACCAACAACCATCCGAGTGGAATAGGTGAGAGACACCAGGAAGAGGCCACTCCTTGAAAGAGTCTGACTATAGGGTCATGGATAATACAATGCAAAAACTCCTTTCTCGTGGTGGTCCCTCATGAATGAATTACCGTACAATGAGGGTAGCTGGAATGGAAAACATCCACACGACCCTCATTGTGGAAGGCGAGCATCGAGGTGTTTAGCACAAACGGAGAACGATCCAACACAAAGCCGAAGACGAAAGCCAATACTTGAGTGTTAGCATGCGTCGCGACACAAACCACAAAACAGAAACAAACAACTTAGCGTAACCGCACTTGTCACAGGAAAATTTACCAAAGTGGCCATTCGATCATCCCCGAATTTTAACTTCGCCATTTAGCTATTCTCAACACACGGACTCTTGTGAGGGATGGGCAAATCCTGAGCTTTAGTCAAAACAAACTACCTGAGGTTGTGCAGTAGTATCACCGAGTATCACCGAGAACAGCAAAGACAGGAAATAGCAACAGAAAGGTCAATTTGCGAGAGAGACGAGTCATCAGTTCCTGTTGTTCACACATTTTCAATTTCCGTTTCCGCCGAGATTGAGACATTTGCTCCAGGTTGTCCTCGAGCAGTCGGAGTTCAGTTGTGGTTTGCCAGCGGACTGTGAGTGCCCCATTACTGATGATCCCGCTAATTAAATCGCCCAGGTCGAAACGGTTCAGAGGTGGCTCATGAAGTTTGTCTCCTAAACAGAGGCCACCTCCCAATAAAGCTCTTTTTGCCGTAGCGCCCTCTCCGAGTGGCTTACCGCATTCAGTTGAAGAAACTGGACGGAACGTTTCACGACAAAATCCGGCGGGCGTCAAGGTCAAGTTGCCTAATCTGAGCGAGATTCTCAAGAAACCATCACTGTGATGAATTCTTACTCGTGAGCTATGCAGATGTAGTCTTTGAACAACAAGCCATGATATGGCTTCGTGAATGGTACAACCATGCCTGAATCAACTCAGCGTGATCCCTTAAAACCGCTGTCCTTCACCAAAGCTTAGTACGCCTCCACAGAGGACCGCTACTGCTGACTGGGAAATATGTCCTCGATCGATTTCCGTCCAATCAAGGTCAATAATAAACAGAGTCAAGTTTAGCAGCAATCACATCGTGTCAACCCCCACAAAGTAAGAAACAGAACCTGAACACGCGGTTTAAAAAAATCGCCGCGAATAATCAATAGGCAATGGGGGTTGCAACACCCGCGTAGTCCTTTGCATTCCAAACAACACATGCATACACATGTTCGAAGGACAAAGCGTATCACAGAACTAGGCGAAGCCTCGAGAAAGGCTAGTTTCTGCTTCAACCGAGTGTCAGGTACACTGCAAGGGCGAGTAAATTAGCAAGCGAGCCAACCAGCCAGTCGTGGCATGGTGCACGTAGGCAGCACGTGTGGTTGGCTATTTTATGGTCGCACATTGAAACAACGGAAAAATGTTAAACCCTAGAACCAAATGCGTTGTGTTAGCAACCCAAACTTCTGAACCAAAACAGCAAAGTGTACACCAGGGTTCGAAACGCGTCCCAGCTAGCTATCGACATAGTCAAACAACCTAACTGCAATAGTTACCCCCACCCCCGCTGCCGTATAGTGAGCAGACAGCTCTTCAGCATAAAATAACCCCGGGAGGGAGTGGTTTAGGCGAGCCGAAAAATTAAAAATACTGATCGATAAACAAACAAATCGCAGACCACGTAACAAAAAGAAGCATTTACTCCCAGTAGGAAATGTGTCCTAACAACGACTGAGTGCTACATGTCCCGGGTAAGAACCCCGTTCGATCGAAACTGGAGAAAAATTGTAGAAGAACAAAACGGTGTTGAAGGGATAGTCGACTGGTCTGTGTACACGGGGTTTGACATCAAACTGACCACTAAATAAACCCAGTACGGTTGTTTTGTTTTGGATTCCGACGTTGGGGCACCGAGGACAAGTACAGAGACGCTCGCTGACTTTCAAATGAGTGAGTGAGTGAGTGAGTGAGTGAGTGAGTGAGTGAGTGAGTGAGTGAGTGAGTGAGTGAGTGAGTGAGTGAGTGAGTGAGTGAGTGAGTGAGTGAGTGAGTGAGTGAGTGAGTGAGTGAGTGAGTGAGTGAGTGAGTGAGTGAGTGAGTGAGTGAGTGAGTGAGTGAGTGAGTGAGTGAGTGAGTGAGTGAGTGAGTGAGTGAGTGAGTGAGTGAGTGAGTGAGTGAGTGAGTGAGTGAGTGAGTGAGTGAGTGAGTGAGGAAACAGTGAAGTTGCTGTCAGGATGCCGACGAACTGGATGACTCAAATGTGTCATAATCACTGCATATTGACGGAAAGTGCATTTTTTTGTGTGATGTTCGAACTGTACGCATGTGGAAGGGAGTGCTTATCCCCCCAACCATTCGCCTGACTTACGAAAAAGTATTTGCAAAGGCAACCTGAAGAATAGTGTTCGAACCCCTTCCTCAACAAAGAGAAAACAGGCATCTATGCAGGGCATGCAATGAGAAGTGAACTTAGCTTGCAAAAATCAAGTTAAAACGATGTTAGAAGACAGAAGGTTGTAAGCCAGTTGCGCCCTGCAAACTTACCCACACACTGTGTTTCAATTCAACCGAGGTTTATCATCAAAACAGCAACAGCAACAACAACAACGGCATGCGACAAAATTAATCCGATCGAACCGTGATCGGCGGTGCTCCGCCTCCTCATATTTTTCGTAACAAAATACGACTGTGTACGACCTTGTTAGCGCTGGAACGACCAGTCATATTGACTGTTCGTTTTCTTTAATTTTTCCCCACCTAATCGTTACGCGTTATGTTGTTTGGTTACTTGTTACGGTGAAATCGGATTGCCGCCAGCTTTGAGTCGAATAGATCAAACGATTTGGAGACTATACGACATTAAATTACACCAACAGCGATCACAGAGCAAAGAATACTTGCCTATGCCCACACGAATCAATTTGTTATTACAAGGACGAATGACCCACATTGGACCGACATAGTCGTGTTGCAAGCCTATGGCGTACATTGAATCGTGTTGTCGCTCATCAGCAGTCACGTTGCGGATGGCTGTTCACAGAACACATATGAGGCTTCCGCTACAGAAGACGAATCCCTGAGGTGGGTGTCAGCCACCGAGCGGCAGGCGAGGTAGTAAATGCCAGTCTTATTGTTCCTAACTTAGACAGTAATTGGGACAAAATTGGGCTTGAAGATTCCAATTTGTCTGTCCAAATACAGCTCTGAACGCGATTATGATCGTTGTAGCTATAGAGAGTAAATCTTGTGGTCTACCCGTGAGACCTGGTCAGAGTGATCTCTTCCGGGGGATATGGACCTAATCCCCAAGTGCGCGTGGCAACCGAGTGGATATCAGGCCAACTGTTCGGGTTTTTTTGGAACTCTGTTACGTCTGTTTATTTTTTATGATATTCTTTCTAGTTAATAAGAATAAATCGTTCAGTTGCCATGGCGTCCGAGGGAAGCAGGAGGACTGTGATACCGTTAGGTTGCCCAAGCCAACCATGGACGTTCCAGTCGGTAGTTTCACACCCTAAGCTGTCTTGAGCTCAGCGAATGACAACCAAAAGGAGGTTGATTTTAGCACCACGGGCACTCACAGTCCTTGTAGAATCCGGCGTTCACTGGGGACTGCGCGCGCATCATACGTTTTGCAAACAGTTCGCTTCTCTCTGGTGGATTCCATTGATGTCGACGAAATGCGCAGTCTATGAAGCACATCTAAACCGTCGACATCTTAGTGATTCTCCACGCTTCAACAGTCAGACGAACCAAGCAGTTGTAACCAGCGGCCCACAATGTTTCGTGGAAATATTCTATGGCCCTGCCGCTCACCGTCAGTGGAGAAGGTGCGCGTAACATCACAGTGTGAACACTGTGAAGCACACTTCCATCAAAAATAATGTTTCGGTTCTCAAAGTACTTCTTGCGACGGAATGTCCATTTGCAAAATTACAAGATCAAAAGTGCAAATCAAAAGTGCAAATCAAAAGGTGGATTCCTAATGCTGATTTCCCGCTTACCGCAGGGGAGCTCTAGGCATCTTGGACGGTAAATCGTTTTGATTCAGGTGTTTTCCATCGCCATTCCGTATTTTATTGCCACGGCAATTGATTGTACGATCTTTTCAGCAGTTCTGCGAGCCCTCACAATTTGAAACATATGCAGGGTACCAGATTTCTAAGATGAACATCAATCCGACATGACGGCTTCTCGATAAAAACGACCATGTGATTATTTAGGGCTAGTCCAGACCGTAAGCATTCCTGAACTCAGGCACAGCAGGCTATGATGGGTGGTGTTGGTTAAAACCAGTCATAGTAACTGCCAGTTCAGTGCGATCTGTCCACAGCAGCTGTCACACACTGGTAGGACTTCTGCACGCCAACTTAGATTCTGTCGGAGATTTTACACGTGGTCCGGATGCAATTCGAACTGCATGGCCCAAAAAAAATGTGGATCTGATAAAAAGAGGTGCCTCGTGGAAATTGTTAACTTGGGAGTGTCAATCAAACAATCGGTCAGGAAAGACTTTCACGCTGTGTTTCACAGGACTGACATAAACGCATAAGCTGTGTCAATCAGGACAGAGTTGGAACATGGTTGGTGCTTCGGAAGACGATAATCTCTCTTTTCACCATCCTACCCCCCTTCCTCACCGAGCGAAATGCTTGCTTGCTAGCCAAACTGCTGACGAGTGCCCGACACGCAATAGGATCAGGTGACTTTTTCATCCTGTTGTAGACAACCTTTACCAAGTTATCCAAGCTATGCGTTGCTGTATATTTCCTTGGTAATTCCTACGATGATTCTTCGGCCACAGCAATTCCCTCGGTAAATAACGGTCAGTTGGGTCCAAATCAAATCAGCTACATGGCCAATGGAGTTCACACCTTGTAGTACGCTCCCATGTTAGGCTACAATCATGAAAATTCGGATGTCGATAATACATTCAAGAGCACACCTCGCACCATCTTGTTCTGCCTTTGAGCCAAAGACTTTAACCAGGTAATTGATGTTTGCTACGTGTGGAATGACGGTTCAGGGAGAAAAGACGCAGGCCACATATTGCATAGTATCCGTCATTCGGATTTACCAGTGATTTCTCAATTTGGGCCTGAAAATCGGGTTTGTCGTGCTTGCGAGACAGATGTGCGCTGACAATTAACGGGGAAGCTAGAAACCTATTCACGCACGGGCGGAAAGATGAGTTGGTGAAGCACGAAGAAAGGGTCTCACTAACGCCATTGTGAAAAAATCAAGACAATTGTTGAGTGATACGGACAACAGCGTGCTTCAATGTAAAACCAGCTTCCAGGATCGTTTTAGCTGTCTTCTGGCTGCCTATGGTTCAAAACAGATGGGGATAGGGTTCGTTGGATAGACCAATCGGTGGGTGTTTTTTTATGGAAAAGATGAAGCAGTGAACGAAACCAATCCAGGCAACCATATTCGAGTGGGGCTACGGTAAAAGGCCAGAGGACTGCTTCATCGGAATCGATCAATGAGTCTTTGACACACACACACACACAGTCAAGAGTCTAACAACCTCGCTGGCTGAGTGGACTATTACCAACGTCAATCAAATCATTCGGCTGTGATAACCTTTTTAGTGCGCAGCTGTAATCCAAAACGGTCGAAAAATGAGGTCCGCCGGATCTTTTCCAGACCTGGACCGCCGATAACTGTTGGAGTCTGCAAAAGCCGCCAAATTTTTGGACCAGCAGTAAATGAATAGAATCACCGTCCTAAACTCCATCCTAGACCGCTCCAGTAAAGTTCTCTTTCGAAGGCCGATTTCTTGCCGACACTGTCGGGCATTACCCCTCCACCTGTCGGAAACAGTTGAAAGTGTCAATTGGTGGTCATTGTTGCATAAACGTTGCTGATGGATCACTCCGTGGCTTTGCAGAAGATGTATTGCCGTCTCCTTGTCATGAACGAGAGTTGAACCTGGCAGAAAGTTCATTTAAGGTTTTACGTCCGAACGGAGAAAATTTTTGCACAAAGTGAGCCTAGATGTGGATAAGGAATTGTTTTCATCAAAAATAGATCAAGGCTGTGTGCGTACATCAAATTGGAGCTGGCAAAAAGTGGCGGGGCTTAACTTTTCGCACATGCACTTTTTGCATTGGTGGCGGGGCTTATCTGGGAAAGATTCGGTCTACCGATCGGAAACGCACGGTCTGAACCGTAATTTTTACGCAGTTACCGGAAAGGCAGGCTCAGTAGTTAGCCTCATGAACTGTCCATTACACACGCGTAGGCAAGATCGAGCAAGCTGTCAATCGTAACTATCGGGGGGACCAATCATCAGCCCATCGACAAGAACATCTGTCAATCAGACAATTCGGATTGCTTCCACAGTCTAAGGTAATCAATTATTCAGCAAACGACTTCGAGTTGCACCGGATGGACTAATATATTCTGGCAAACTACAAAACCAGAGAGGCTTTAATAAGATGAGAATAACTGGTAGGTTTTTCACCCACACAAGTTGGTTCTTCCTCTAAAACATTTGTAGAAAGATTATTGAACCTAGCTTGACCTCATGATAATTTCCCCATTCATTTGCTTACTCCGCCCATGTACTTTTGATCACCACTCACCTTGCCGCAAAGACCGTCCCTCCGACACTGGCACACAAGCATATGTGTGTGTGTGTGTGTGTGTGTGTGTGTGTGTGTGTGTGTGTGTGTGTGTGTGTGTGTGTGTGTGTGTGTGTGTGTGTGTGTGTGTGTGTGTGTGTGTGTGTGTGTGTGTGTGTGTGTGTGTGTGTGTGTGTGTGTGTGAATGTGCGCAGCTGACCAACTTACCCATGCGTGTTCGTAACCCGTTTGCTGAGTCTGGCCTGACCTGTTCTCTCACAATTTCCGTGTAACGCACCACCAAACCGAATCACGAGACTGCCTTCAGTAGGGACGACCACAACCCATACTAGCGAGCCAACAGTCCGCTCAAAGTTGTTTGGGGTGCGGACGTTGACATTACACTGCGCTGGTCAGCGACAGACGTGTGCACGTGTTGACGCCACGAACGTGGACAATTGTTGTGCAATTTTGCTTACCTTTGAGAAAATAGTACCGTAAACTTTCGCATCCGATGGTTCCCTTTTTAATATTCAGGATCGTCAAACTTACGCGTGACTCAAAGTTCCGTATCGGGAACCTCAACAAAGGTGGTGTGGGACCAAACTTCTCAGGGTCTCATCAGCCCGAATCCGATGACAGTTAGATACTCCTAGACATCATAGTCACTGGGGTCACTAATGGAACTCTGCAAAGCAGATCTAAATGGTGCGGTTAATAGCCTACAAACAGGTCTGGCACGAGCTCTCTTGCATAGGGCTAGAATGATCAACATGGTAGGCCAACTACCATTGAGAGGAGAGCTTTAATTTTACCGGATCCCCAGGTTCTCGCGTTCAGGTCGTACTCGGCAGCCGATATCGGTGGTGTGACAAATCTATTCTCTATTCCGTAATGCACTACTCATAAGGTTGCTGAAAATTCTTCGACAGCCCACGACCGGTTTCGCCCTTCCTGGGGCTGGCTCATCAGGTAGGCGCAGTCCCCGAAATCATCACAGACGAGAGATTCAGCTGGGTTCCAGGTGAGTCTCTCGCAAAAACCAAATTGATTTGCAAATGAGTGTATTCTGTATTCCATTGAATAATCTGCCTTAATCTACGAACGTAAGTTTGAAAACTCTCCATTCCAGTTAAGATCATTCTTGGGACAAAATGAATGACGTAGTAAATCTTCGTGAGATTTGATATGAATAAACAAACACAACTCATTTGCCACCAGACGAGTGTTCAAGATGTGAGGATCTACCCAAAGGTGGTCCCCCTGGTTGTGTGCAACGGTGATCACATAATTCACACGTATTGTCTGTTTCTCACGTGGCTGTAGTGTACACAAACTACAAAGTATTACGTACGACGCAAGTTGGATGCAAGATCACGAGATGAATGCTTCTAACGTGTATTTCTGGAATGAACAGTCGGTGACCTTGTGGAGAGTTGAATAACTGGCCGTGGGAAACAAATATGCAGTTATAACAAAATGGTGGAGAGTGACCCCACTATGATTTTTTCCAGTACAGACTACAATGGGGTCGGGTAAACCAAAATTACCCCCCAACCAAACATCAGCTGGTTGGCCTACCCATTTGGCAATGTCAGAGTGTGAGTAAGTGAGTTTGGCACCCGGTAGATCGAGAGTGGTGAGGTGTTCAAGTTGCTTTCGCACTTTACTGAACGGTGGAACGAATAGACAAGCAGATTCCGAGGGTGCGATGGGATGAGCAACAAGCCCCCCCCCCAGTGGACAGTGAGGTGAGACGATCATCTCTCAATACATGACTGGGTTTGCGAACCACCGAAATAGACCCCCAAAATGAGTAGACTAACACATACAGAAAAGTAGGTCAAGCTAACTATCCGTTCCTTGCAGGTACACCTGAGCGATGGTCGCATAAGACGGACTGCTGACCGAATCGTCCAACGTTGTGGTGCTTGGCCAGCCATTCCACTCATGGTCGAAATCATAAACCCAGACCTAAATTAGATCGTTTCCGAGGTCATCAAATCGACTAAAAAAGTGAAAACATGCATGAGACCTTAGCCTTCCAGTAGCCGCGTTGTGTGCAAAAGAGTTCGATAAGCGTTTGACGACAGCGGCGTTGTCTGGTGCTAAAAGGTGAACACTGACACACTGGATAAAAAATGTGGGATCTTTTTGGCCGGAACAAAGTTCGAAAACGCGCGCCGAATGATATGGAGGTAAACTATTCGGTCAGTTGGGTTGGAAATGATACAACGGCAAGTTTGTCGACATCATGCCTGAATCCGGAAGCGGAATGCGATCGTGTCAAAATACCTCGATGGTCGTTCGCTAACGCAAAACAAACTGTACCCGTTAACCGGTTTTGGGAAATCTCCTGAGAAGAGCAGCTCAGATGAAGGCGCATTTGAGACACGAGCGGGGAACCGTACAGATTTTTGGATGGATAGGATCCAGTTGATTGATGACTGATCAGATTACTTTTGACCTGTTCCCCGAGCTTGGAAGCAGACTTGCAAACGTTTCGTTATCATTCGACATGAGATCATCGGTGCGCGACTGAGTGTCCCCAAATGATGACGAAAGGCACATCAGTCAAGTGCTCAGCTCCACAACTCTAGCAATATACGTGGAAAGAAAAGGCCCTTACCATAGGCGCCCAAATACAGACAAGTTTTATCTGGACTGCTGATGATCACGTGGTCTCCGAGCTATCTATCTTACAGGACTGACGATGTTCATCAATTGCACCAAGTGATTTATTTTCGAGCCACGTGGGGGACGCTCGTTGACCCACCTTGGTTTTTTTTTAAAGCTAGAAACTGCGCATCGGTAATTCATTGATTTCCGTTGCCGGAGTTTTTGAGAAGAGAGAAGACAGTGGGACAGTATTAGACCGATTGCTGCCACAATACAATTGACTCCTGTAATCTTTTACCAAAATAGTAAGATTTGATGTAGAGTTCGAGAATATCTAACTAGTAAACATCGATGAGTCTGACCTCGGAGCCCTTAACAAGGGCATTCATCAAAACGACTATGTTAGCGAGTTGAGGCTTCGATGCGAGAAAAGAGGCAGGTCAACACGTCAGTAGCTGAGTGTACAGCAACGACAAACGCAGTTATAAGCATACGGTAAACAGCTTATGAGCCGACAACACGACAAACCAACTTTACTCACCCTGGGCAACATCTTTGCGGTCAAAACAGCTTCTTGGTCAAGAGATTCGGCGGGTTGGAAATTCTTCGTATCCAAATCCACATAGGTGATACCCTCACCACCATGTGGTAGACGGAAGAAGTCGAAAAACCGTGAATCTACTCCGATGAGATAGGGGAACGGTGATTGGATGACCTGCACGTGACCCATATAGATGAATGGAATGTAGACCACGGCCCATTGCAGTGGGAAGATCATCTGGGGCACAACAAAAACAGAGGGAGGATGACAGTAATGAAAACGACTTGACAACAACGAGTTAGCAGAGGGACTATGAAACTGAGTGGACCGGTTCCGGAAAACTTATACCGACGACAGATGGAACCAGAGAATTCGCGTTCGTCCACAACAAGAGAGGTCGAAAGGTTACTTTCACGTAAACAAATTGTCAGGACAGGACCCAAATGCTAAGTGGAAGGCGCTCATGGATGGTGTCCAATCCCAGGTCATCGAAATGGTGAAAGACGATCTTAGCCGCTCAGGCACCTCGGCAGACACCAGACTAATCAACCTGGCAGGCATGAGCTCCTCACCTAATCCTCTTTCTCCGTTGCCTAAATAACCTGACAAAGGATCAATCTTCGTTTTATTGGGCAATCAACAGAAGCCCCATGGTAAAAGAGTACCTGGTAATTTTATGTATGAAGACGTACTGTCACTAGTCTATTAGTTACTGAATAATATATGACTGCCTGTAGAAGGCCCGTGGTCAAAACCAGAGAGTACTATTCAGTAAGAGTGAGAAGTACAATGAGTTATCGTTTCTCACGGAAACCGTGGTGTCCCAATCACTTGGTAGGATCCATTAAATGTGGAATAAAAGATTAACTCCAGTTAGTACAGTGCTATTTAAACAGCGCGAATACAGCGCCATGAAAAGAGGACGGTTGCGAGTTAGCATGCACCCAATGGAAATCAAACCTGGGTCATCTAAATCTAGTGAGATGGCTCAAGTGGTTAGAGCGCGAATCTGCTGACCGGAAGGTCCTTGGTTCGAATCCGACCTCTGCCTCTCAACTTTCCCTGTCTAGACTTGGGCAACCTGGCAGTATCTCAGCCCTCGTGCTTCCTTCGGGTGGCATGGCAGCTAGGCAGTGGAAAGAAGCTACAGCTGAACGACTTAAATTCAGCAGACTTCGTTTCGTTTCGTGTCTCAGTTGGAATGAGTTCGGTCCACTGATATTACCGACAAGTTTGGTTAGACTGACGTTGTCAGCATCACACCGAGGGTGAAGTTTCTTAGTTTTTGGTACAACCACATGTGTCCTGAGAGGTAGCTGGATGAATATCATACGCCACTGGAAGGGAGAAGCTACCATAACCGTCGGCTTTCATCCACCCGGATCCGTCAGCAGTGCTTTCATGGACTCAAATGCAATTTGGGTTCAAGTAGAACATAAGGTTGACGGAAACTCTGTGCCTAGCTGATGAGCCCCAAGAAAGGCGAAACTGAACGTGGGCTATCTTAGAGTTTTCAGCAACTTTGTGAGTAGTTTCCTTTAAGAGTGCTACCATCTTTTTTTCTGTTTCCATCCGAGGAATCTCGTTCCACGTTGCGCACCCAAAAACTCCGATATGGATTTTGCGCTTATGAGGTGCGTGAGAATGAAAAAACGTCACCTCTGAACTGACATTGTGGAGGCGGTCGCCAAGTTCCTTCGAAGTGGCGAAATATTTCACAAAACATACCGATTATTTGTAAAGTTCAGTGCACTGGTACAGCCGTTTTTTAAAGGCTATCTACAAGAATTAGGGGAGAGGAGACAGCCACACATTTAAGACGATAAGTGTGCGAACCCGTTGTACACACTGGGTGATAGGCGCTACAGTGACTGTTTCAAGCTGCAGCAAACAGTATATTGGTCAAGAGATACCAACGATGCGGAAGTCTTTTGTTCTGATCGGACATACTCCGAAAATCAACGAATGTCTGAAAACCATCAATCAAGATTTCTAATAATCCAAAGGGACTGAGAAAAACGACCTGACCTCAACGGAGTCGTGCTCAAGCACTGTCTGCATTCTGTTGTACACAGATTCGAGCATACATGCGAAAGGCAGACAACTCCCCCCCCCCATGGTAACTCAATGGCTCTAAGACAATGCCCTAAGGATAGGCTCCCGGTCATAAAAAATGGAAATTGAAAAGTGAACTCTATCAGTGACTCACCGAGGTCAGTGCCTCTCCGATTTGCGTGAGAAGGAAGTGCTGGACAGAGGTGAGAAGCACCTTCTGTTCGGTGAGCATTTGTACAAGCATTTCGATTGACAGGTCAACACCCAGCTGACTCAGCAAGTAGAAAAATGGCTCGGAGCTAAATAGGAAAACATCAAAGAAAGGGGAAGGGGTCACACCAACGTGAGGATATGCGTCGTCCTATGGGCAACAATGCTTAGTCCGTTGCATTCGACCGAATGGGCATATCTGTTATGGTGATCTCTGAAGAGCACTGACAAACGAAAGTTTCAACGCGTGAATGGTGGTGAACACCTATCCGTAAATTGAAACACTGTAACGGCCGAATAAGAAGTGACAAGTTACCAGAACGAAGTGGACACAATGGGACTACAATCAATAAGACCGTATGATCGCGTTGAGGCTAGGCTTGGTCACGTGAAAACCTAATGTCACAAGGTTTGTCAAACAGAACTGTTATACAAAACGAGGTGCAAGGTTAGCCATGGTAGTCACGTGGCTGGGAGCAGCACATGGAGATTTCCAGAAACCTAGCAACCTACCTCCAGCCTTGAACGACGCTTGTCAAAAGACGTAATAGTGGATCCAGTTACGAAGAACGGAAAACAACTGGTGCTTGTTCGCAGCCGTTCGGTGTATTAAACTCGATTACGTTATCCATGCCTTACCATTCCCGATAATAAAAAGACAAATTCCATGCCTGTCCACAAGTTGTTGTCGGGTCTTCATGCTTCGTTGACCCCTGGCTACTGAGATTCGTAGGTGAATAAAACTACGATAGCTGGAATTGACGTACGAGATTCATTGCTGAGCAGTGGAGTTCCTGATCCTACACGACGGCCGATAACTAGGGCTTGACTAGACCTCGTGTTCATGCCAACCCTGCTCCTCTCCAGTCGAACTGTCGATTATCGAAGTTGGGTTTCTCCCTCATTGGAGCTCGTCAATAAGACACATCCTTGACCCGTCACTCAACAAGCGCAGGCTTAACACCACTGAACATGTTGACGTGTTTTGAGCGATGTGAGCGACTCGCCCGAATCCTCGAACGATAACCTAGTTACCTAGTGCCGATCGACTGGTGCATGAGTTAACGGAGTGTGGGTAGCAAGCCCATCTCCCATTGCAGACGTTCAGAGTTCAAACTCCCTCACGGTCAACGGTATGCACTGCCCTAATAAGAAAACTCAGGTCCAGTGTTTTCCCCAGGCTTTCTGTGGAATAACCAGAACTATCGTATCGTCCAAACAACATTGATATGAACGCCACTCAACCAGGTTAGACCCATAATCACAGGTTCAATTTAGATTGATCAATTGCACGAACCAGTTGGCAGCCCTGAAAGTAATAGCATGAAATTGCCAACCACAAGTCACATGATCAATTCCAGTCGCGCCCACCTGATTAACTTGTCAAGGCGAAACTTTTCAGGGTTCAACCAAACCTCCGTGGAATTCCAAGCCCATGGTTCGGTTATCCACCAGGATCGATGAAAACACATTGCCTATTCTGCATTGACCAGACTTCTTGAATAAGTCAACAGCAGACAAACTTGAAAGGCTCGGAAAGCTAGGCAACGCGTAAATCCGTAGAGTGCTCAGCCGTCAGTCACTCATAAAAAGTGTGGCAAAGGTGATCGACCTGTTCCATCATTTGGCAAACGCATCATTTGTAGTAAATGAGTTTCACATCGGAGGTAGATGCGAAAACCAATGCTTGTCTAGATGTGCGGCACAATTTAGTAGTGAAACTCGGCTCCGGCTGGATCAAAGGTCACGTAGCAATATTACAGACAGCACAAGCTCGCTTACACGACTGCATCATCCACACATTACTGGAACAAGCACCATTTGGAATGCGCGAAACAAGCATCCTCACTCCATCGTTCTCTAACAACAACAACACTTTCACGCATGTGAACCCTATGAGCGAATGAACAAAGTACCAGGCCACAGTACAGCACAGAGAACGTGCTATTAACGAGATAAGAACCAAAGACGAACGCCCGATAGCGACATCATGACTACCGCCAAATAACGCTACATTGTTTAAGCTGCGTGTGATTGCGGGGTGTTGGAGGAAGTTTTGCGAGCACAACCAGAGAGAACAAATCTGACATGACGTGAACTCCAAAGGCAAGATGCGAAGCTCGTTGAAAGGTGATTGGTCAGCCGAAAAATCAATGGGCCAATAGGTATTTGGTGCACTTTTTTGTAGCCAAAATAGCAGTAATTATAATGAAAGTAAATGCATGTGGATTGTGGTTAACAGCTAGGTTGATCTTCGGTCTAAGTATGTTCAAGGACGATACGAGTGTCTCGATTCTCACTTGCATTTTTCTAGAATGTGACACGTTGAATAAGGTCTTCTGTGTCCGGAAGAATGCGCCGATCGCGCGCAACGGTTGCCTCAAACAGCCTTTAAACTCAGACCACGAGTTGGTTCGGAAGCGAATGTGGAGGGTCTATGTGGATAGGAGTTCTGCATCGGAACATAACGGTGTTCTATAACCGGTCGTCGACTCTAACCAGTCACAAGTAAGTCATAGCTTATCGAACGATTCTCCCTCATTTCTAGTGAATGGAGCAGTTGCCCACGGAGCTCGGATATTTTTTTCCACTCGTGTAAGGCCCAAAACCAAATTACGCAGAACGTCGTGACAATAGCGTGTGTGTGGAGGGCTCACATGCGAAGGTCACTTCCTCTGTAAAGCCAAACACACACGAAGGTAAAACTGTTGACTGTGTGGATGGAGATTGAGGGTAGCGGCATGGACAAAGCGAAGTGCGGCAATTCGAATAACAGACTTACCTTGACGAAGCATTTGACTCGTCTGGTAGTTGCAGAAGTATGGGGGCAGCACAAAGCTACAAGAAAATGAATGACGAAACGGAAAAGAGTTATGTCTCATGTTCAACTGACCAGACAGAGGAATCGTTCGATAAGGGTGACCAAGACACACAGAAAATGAACTCGGTAAAAACCTGGACTATCGTCCCCCAAGAGGTTGTAACAGACAAAGGGGATGTTCGTTCTTCCTTCGGATGGAACGTATACTAGGTTATGGTTGAAATGGACTGCTGTCGCAATCCCCCCGGGGGAATGCCCTATTTCTGGAAGGGCTATACTAACCGAAATCATATACTAGGGTGTTAAAATGTCGGGCGACTGGACAATCCTAGAGACGGTGAGTTTAGGTGTGTGTCAAACGTACACCCGTTTTTGGAGCAAGTGTACTGCTGTTTCACTTGTTGTCATGCGGACCGGCACAGCACTCGGTTAACTCATCTAGTGTACCGGACAGAAGTGGTCCGACAAGCAAGCCACGACTACTTCACATGTGCTGTGCACACTTCACCGTCCCTCGCACGACTGCGAGAGATAAACTGGTGACACGGTGTTGCTGAATGCTTATGTCGAAGCAGACGTGATATCAAGTGTGATTATGATATTCTGGACACTAATGACCGAAAAATGTGTGTGTGTACGTTCACTTCTACCGACAGCAGCATGGTCTGACCAGCAAATTTCTCGCTGACGACGACTTGCGAACGGTTTGCTACAAACACAGGTCGATTGCCAGTTGTTTGACGTTTCGAATGTGCCTGCCAAAAATTAGTCACTCTAATGGTATGATGTGCTTACCGGGTCAGACTGATCAATGAAGTGGTGCAGTCACGTGAACCAAAGTCGTCTAACTTATGCCAAGCACAGCGTGCGCGCTGCTTGGGTCAAACTATCCACAGAAAGCGATGGACTGATTATAAGGTTACGGACAGCACTGAGCGTACTTAGGAAGGATGAAGTGCCCAAGACTCAGTCACGTGATGAACACAGATTTCGTCCTCACACGTAGCACACCCTAAGAACAACAATGACGGAGCGGACCGCAAACCAATTGTTCAAGACCACGCCCTTTGTAAATAAATGCATAAAAATAAATAAATGCGTTTCAGTCCTCGAGTACGACATATGGGACACGTTACGCAAACAGCGTTGTTCCTTGAAGGACGATACAAGAGTGACCTACGAAGAACTGACAGAATAGAACACACACACACACACAACAAACATCATGGTTTTGACAACAGTAAAACCGGGCACTAACCTCTACCAAGATATTTGGCATTTTCGGGTCCGGAAAAGGCACTTCACATAGAAAATGGGTCAAATAGCTGGAAGGGAAAAAGAGAGTGAGAGCGTGTCCATTAGGTCGACTACCAGGAAAACACTGACTGGTGCTTCACTGCTTACAACCATGTAATTCATGCGTGTACGTGGGTGGGATACTGTCAGGGCACCTACACCTAGACAGGATGACGATTAGAGTACTCAGCCAAAGCCTTTGACTCAAAATCCCAACCCAAAGGCAGCGATGGTTGGTGTGAGACCGTCAGAGCAGCCTACATGTTTGAGAAACAAGTCGCTTCACACGTTCCAGCTCCCAGCCTGGATGGCCAGGAGACTGCTTTAGTCAGACCTGTACATATGAACCAACCCGGTATCAGAGGCTCGATGAGTGTCACATGCACATTCCCCAGAAGAGCTCAACGGGTTATGGAGGTGCACAAACCATCACACAGCGGTAAGCTCCAATCGCTTCGTCTATCTTCCATCTACGAATAACTAATTTAGATTCCAGCTTATTCTGCTCACGAAGACAGTGGCAGTGAGGCTGACCCAACCAGTCATTAGGAGACTGCTTCAATGTTTACTGGAGATCCAATTTGTTAGATAAACGCAAGAGTGAGCTACTTACTGGAAAGCCTGTGGCCCTCATCCGCGGTTGGCGGTAAAACGCCAACAAAGATATGAGAGTCAAGACATTGTAAGGCTGTCAAAGCCGGGATGGGTGCAGTCGTGCAGGGAACTGTCTGGTTCGTCAAAGAAACACTACAACGGAAACGCCTTGAGTCGCTGATCCGATTTACCAATCCTCTGTGACGTTGGGTGGACGGTAACGTACGTACTACTGGTTGGACTTGAAAGTAGCTTAGCATCGCATACGGCCACAGTGGGATCCCGTCACTGTCGTAACAGGGACCGAAGCTAACGAAGCCAAAACATAGAGACGGAGTAACGCACGGCAGCTCGATAGTCATCGGGTTCTCAACAATTACCACGCTTCTTGCTGCTAGTTTAGAACACAACTTATTCGAGTTTAGGTGCAAAATACTTGTTCTCAAGGGCCTCCCACACAACAACAATATCAGACGGGATAACTATGTTGTACAAATGTTCCAGTCAAAGGCATGCAAAAGGCAAGATGTTCCACCAAAAAAGTTCATTAACCAGACGCAAAAAGCATGTGGTGAGATTCGCATTGGTTATCCTTTTCATGAGGAAATAGTCCCGCCCGCGGCTAGTTGGTATCCCCCTAACGGTAATACTATCTCAATGATCAACACTCGACCTACGCTGACGATGTCACCTACACTAGTGATGAAACGTTTGCAATCCAACTGCCAAGCTCCGCAAACATACCAACAACCAAGTTGTGGACCTAACTGAAGAGTGACTGGTTGATTTGGTTGACTATGAACTTCCTACGGATTGCTCCCTAAAAACGTGTACAGTGTTTACGTCAGACGAAGCACATTTTACGTCGCTTACCGTTCCAAAGGAACAGGGTCGTTTTTGGCTCCAGGGAAACAACGACTGTAGAAAAAGGCCAAAAAGTTTGTGAAAGCGACGGGAAATGACCACCGCGACAGGATGCAAATGGTCTTGGTCACACCAATCACCCGATCACCAACGCGCGACCGAAGAAAGTGCTTTTGTCTGGCGGTAATTTTGGCCTTCTCCTCGGGATCCAACTCATCCACTGTGTGAACTACCGCAGTGGAACCCGACGATGGAAACAAAAGCTCTGGATCCGCACCGAGCCTGTAACATTTGTCCATATCCAGTTTTTTGATATCATAGGGCTCGTGAAAGGTGAACGCGACGCCGTAGAGCTATGAAAATGCAAAGCGATGACGAAGGTCAAACCCAAGCAACTGCCATATAGAAAGTGTATTCAGGAAATCCAAGAGGGAAACAGTGACCTTGAGTGTGTTATAAGAGGGCTAACAATTGAGTTTTCGAAATCGAGTAAGCAGTAAACAAACCAAATGACGCACAGAATGGTACATTAGTGGAAATTAAACAAAACAGTCTCACCCGCTGGTAGACTTCGTTCGTCAGAACGAATGTGAAATGGTTCGGTTGGGGATGGTCTTGGTCCACTGACCACGATTCAATCGAGGCACCCCAAGGCAAGCAAAAGTTGGCGACTTGACAAATGTCCTGATCCAAAGATCCTGTCAAACCCAAGTGTGAGAAGAGATCCAACATGAAGGAAGGTGAAAAGGCCTAGGGGGTACTCGGATACACAACACATGCGGGGTGTGTTGAAGGAAGCTGAGCAATGTGTTGACTCAAGTGGTTAGAGCGCGAATTTACTGACCGGAAGGTCCGTGGTTCGAACCCGACCTCTGCCTCTCGATTTCCCCTGTCTAGGCTTGGGCGACCTGGCAGTATCCCAACCCTCGTGCAAACTTCGGGTGGCATGGCAGTTAGACACCGAAAGGGTGTGTTACAGCTGAACGATTTTTTTACAGGTCTCAATAAACTATGCCCAGTAGACTTGACTAGTTGGACGGAGAAACAAGATATGCGGTTTAATCGAAAGAATAGATGAATAACTTGAGCGAGGGTCGACATAACGGCTGAGGTCACCTGTGTAAGTGATATAAGTAAGGCTAAGTTAACTTTCGGTTATCTGTGGATGATCCAACAGTCCCTAGCATCTCACAAGTGAATCGGAGAGAGAGAGGATCAGAAAAGAACTCATAGCTGCCAATGGTGTTGCGTATGGCAGAGACGGGTGATAAAATGAGTCCGGGGAGCATGTGGACCATTGCTTCGACAAATTTGAAATCAAATCGATTATTATGCGCCCTTGATAGCTAAAAGACATTCGGATACGATGCTGCTGCTTTCACTCACCTTGCTCGCGTTTGACTGGGTCCTCCGTCGGAGAGTCTTCTGAGTTATCCTGCTGTTCTGTTGATGGGCCGCAGTCGAATTCCCAAGGGAGTTGAGGAACTCGGTAGCAGAAAAGAACCTCAGGCTCGTACGCGATGGTATGTTCCTTGATCAGCGACTTGCGGAAACACAAGTGTAATTTTGTCCCAAGCTGCCGCGGTGAGGAAAAGAAAACCGGACGGGTATTACACCAAAACTGAACAGACAGATGTGTACAAATGCTCATGAGAAAAATACAATAAGACCGGAGTGAAAAACGCTGTCTCTAAGTGTGAGCATAGGAGACACATTTTGCCGATGGCGATTGGGAACAGAATGCGAACAGACCAATCAACAACAATGAGGCAGAGGAATTAATCGATAGAACTAATCGAACTGTTGACAATTGAGTAATCACCCATAATTAAGTTAACTGGCCGGACGACAAATGCCTGTCCTATCGAGAAACAGATGTCTTAGGGAGAATACATCAATCATCATTGAGAGAAATCGAAAGATAACATGCAAATAGGCTAAACTTATTGATTAAAACTAGACCATCGAGTGAAGGGTCGACGCCTTTCGGACTATAAAATCACACGATTAGATTCATCCAGAACGTGGTCCATCCGAACAACATTGCGTCAAACAAAGATTAGTTTGAGTAATGCTCAATTTTGGGTCGGTTTAAGTCCACTAGTTGTTATCCTGCGCTCTTCATGAAAGTCTATTTGCATGAGAGCAGTACTTTCTTTACCAGTTTACCGAGCTTAGCACCTCATTGCAAACAGTGCCAAAATTCCCCCAAAACCCCAACCGCAAGAGTTCATTTGCAAACGAATTAGATGGGATATCAGTCACATGACCTTCTGGCTATAAGGTTTCACACTGTTCACCCGAAGGAAGCATAACAACTCTCAAGTTGCCCCGGTCCGGATAGGAGAAATCGAAAAGCAATCGGGCCATGCATCTGCCGTCAATGGCTGCTCGATCATCACAATCTGACAGCTAGTGAACTACCGGATGGTTATCAGGGTGTGGTCAGACTGCAATGGAAACAACTCAATTATTACTGGTCGTTTGACTTCCTAAATAAGTCGAAACTGCGCCAGTACAACCTACATCATACAGATGAAATTGACAGGCAGAACAAGAATGACGTGCATCCAAAGCGTAAATGTTTGTCACCTGACCAATCCCGCCTTGTTCAACAATAAGATGAAAGGCACTTAAGCATTCTGAGAACCGAACACACACACACACCAATTGCAACTGTCACCTGATCGAAGCAATTGTGGAGGGAGGACCAGCTAGGAAGAGTGGGATGACTACGCACGAAGGGGCTTTACGAAGTCATCCGTTGATCAGAACCTAGCTAAGAAATAGTAAGCTGAAGCGAACATTATGAATGCAAAAATCACGAGCAACATACAAAAATATTGTTAGAACTGTCGAAAAGAACACATTTTTTGCTTTGATGATGGAAAGTAATGACTGAGTCTCACGGGCTTAAATAAGCTGACCTCTCAATGGTGGAGAAGTCCTCAAAACTGAGTGGACCTTTTAGATATTAATCTGGAGAGACCATCTGAAAGGATCACGCAAAGTAGGCACTTTCTAAAACATTAACCTCCCTCTCACGAAATGCCACGCTCTGATGAATGAGACAGATAGAAGCCATTTCGGCAAAACACAAAAAAAACCAACAGAATAAATCGGGGAAAATCACTCACAAACTTTTTCAACTCGCAAGCGTAAAACGACAGTGTCATGCAGATATGTCCGCACCCAGTTGAATACGCATATCCATCGACGGTAATGTTTTATACGATGTAACCGTCATTTTAACTTGATGGACTTTGAGAGAAATTAAGCGTGATCATGGGACAAGGCAGAAGAGGAGTCACTCTCTCTCTCTCTCTCTCTCCAGAGAAGTAGGACTGCGGTAATAAAAATGCAGTCGGTTAACAAAAAGCGGAAGTTCTGTCATGACATATCAAGCGTTACGGAAAGACTCGGCAATTGCGGAAGACGCACTTCTCTCTGGACGTAAAATAGATTTAGAAAATGTTGAGGTTTTGAGGTGAGGACTACGGTCCACGTCACGGAGACTGATAGCCGAGGCGGTAGAAATCGCCAAGCATCCCGGTGTTAACAGAATAGAAGGCGTGGAACTGGTAAGTGTGTGGAGATCGGTCTTGGATCAATCGAGCTAACACGTGTTGGTGTGCGATTATCAGAAGGAAGAGTAGTCATCATCTGAATTCCACTTAACCTTACCCACTTCCCCTCTCCCGAACTGAATCGTCGCAACACTCACAAGCCCATGAAGACCAAGGAAAATCTACCAGTTGCACCCGAGGTGAATCATCAGCTGACGTACCCTGAAGTGGAAGATTAAGGAACAAGAACCGATCGGAACTAATTTGAAACTCCTCCAACCTAACAATTCAAGATTTCGGCAACCACACTAGCCGACAAGAGCCATTAATTGGCACTTATCACTGACCTAGTGTGATAATCTGAAGAGGACTTACTGATTGGTTCCCCGTCTACCTTAAAGCCTGGCCAACTTGGTGACCTATTCACTAAGCTTTTGGGTCAAAAGCGAAACGTGGCCCAATTAAAAACTACCGATTGTTTACCAAGTCCTTCTGAAACTGTCATGACATTCTTTGTGGAGCTACTGTTCAACCGAAGCACGGGAGGATGGCGTCAGGCTCAAGGCACTGGTCAGAAAAGTGCACCCTAACCACTGAGCTGTCCGAAGTTCAGCAGGGAATTAACTTCACTTCGTGCTGCTACCCGAAAACTGTAAACACCCATATCGGTTGGTTTGGTATGCTGAATCACGTGACGGTATTCACAGCTTTGCATCCAATCACATGACCGCTACGACCTTGACAACTGCAAAAGGCAGTGTCGCCTTCAACAACCCAATGTGTGGTAAAGGAGTTGGTTCCCCAGGGAAACTAGAGGGTGCGTAGCGGAAGAGTAGTTAAGCAAGCAGTTACCCAAATGGCACAAGAAAATACACCGACATCGATCAAGACTGAGCAAAGGGAGAGGTGAAAAACAGCATCTAGACAAGGCGCATATATATGGGCGGAAAAGTCTTAACGAGCAAAGTCGATTTTTTCACACGCAGATTCACACCTACCTAACCAAAAGTTGTGTGAGCAGCCATCAAAATGCTTGACGATTTAGTTCCACGACGACTGTGAATTCAGTGATGAGGCTACAAGCTGCTCGCTCTGAACGTCACAGGAACGTCTATATATAACGGTCCTTCTCTTAATGACCTTTCCGCTACGAAGACCGAATGATTGTGAACAGCAATCGCGAATATAGACGTAATACACTACTCATTAGGTTGCTGAAAACTCTCCGGCAGCCCACGACCGGTATCGCCCTTCTTCGGGACCATCGGGTAGGTGCAGTCCCAAGTTTTCGTCAACCTTATGTCCTACTTGAGACTAATATTGAATTGATTTCTACTCACCTGCATACCAATTTGATTTTCACGGGAGTATTGCGTCTATATAGTGTATTGCGATATCTCAATTATCGCACCAACTGAAACATGAGGCGGCTCGGTGTAGCACACTCAGTTGACTGAGAACATCATAACCGAGGGAATCAACTGGGTTCCCGGTGCGTCTCCCGTCAAAACCAAATTGGTATGCAGATGAGTCTATTGGTTGGTAATCACAAGTGTTTCGACGTTTGTCCACATTCCTGCACTGCATAGTGGATTCATCCTCAATGGGAATCAACAGCAGTTCGAAAGTCACAAGACTCCATGGAATGTCAAGCCCACGACATACCTGACAGTTCGGCCACGAGCACCTAATCAGTAATGTAAATAACTCGCATTCAGACAAGATATAGCGTCCCCCATCTGTCAAGCATGGAATTCACATCACGTGATCAAGTATTATCTGGTCCCTCGAGTGACGACTTCAAACATGGAAGGTTCGTTATTCCGGCTACTGGGCTACTTACACACTGTTGATAGGTTGAGAATGATTGATGCGATTATCTAGGTGCGAGTTATCCACACTGTTGATCGGTTGCTCGTGGCCGAATGGTTAAGTGTTCATCTACTAACCGAGAGGTTGCCTATTTCAGACTGCCCAGGGCTTCGTAAGATACACACTGATGAGGATGAGACAGCTGTACACTATTTCCGAGCTTTTCAGTATAGATTGGCTTACGGGACAGAATCAAAATCCCCAAATCCCTTCACACTACCAACACTCCTAGTGTGACCAAATTCGGTTAACCTATGCGAATTCCTAACACAGTGGGGTGACCGGACATAAGTATTTCTCATATTACTACGGGTTCAAGGTCTGGACATTCGCACAATAAATCCAGCTTTCGCAGTACTTGCAAACCCAGTCTTCCAAACCCACCTAACAACCTGAAACAAGAACAAACCCGAAACCATAATCAACAAACTGAGCCCAATCTAGGGAAACAGATAGCAAGTTTTGTTGCATAACATATAGAAGAAACAGTGTGAATGGGAAGCCGAGTGAAATCTGTCCTTATAATTAAAAGGACATGTGATATATAGATCACGTGTGCAGACGAAAAGCAAACGAACCCGAACAAAGTCGTGTTCACCGCTCAGTCACGTGAGTTTGAATGGGCTCTGAGTACAAGCCCGACCGAATGAACCAAACAAACAATAGGCAAATGTGAGAATCCCTATGCAAGAACCACAGCCAGATTGAGTTCATCAATCGAACAATAGGCAAATGTGAGAATCCCTATGCGAGAACCACAGCCAGATTGAGTTCATCCATCTTCAGTAGACGGAGCGAACATCGGTCAGCTGCTCTGACACCATTTTGAACATTCCTGTCTTATGGTCGTTACTGTTTGGTGGAAAAAATGCGATTGTATGGAGTCCTTCGCTTCACTCGACTCAAACGTCAAGAGGGAGGGGGGTGAAATTGAGAATTCAAGGTAGACAAGGAGCTGTTAACCCACCAATGATGCACTGAGCCAACTCCTCAGGGGGAAATCACCCTTTGAATAATTAAGTCTCCTCCCCGACCCTACTCCATGACCTTTCCATAAGGTGGTGGCATACTCCGTCAACGGAGTAATCTGAAGATTCGATTGTGGAATCATACGGGGATGCGCCTCTAATCGAAACAGAGAAATCACCTCCTACCCCTGAGGAGAGGCCACTGCCCTCGGGAAAACAAGACAGCGCTTTTGCCACTCCCTTAGAAGCAGCACGAAACCCCAAGGGGAGGGACAAACATTTCGTCTCTTAGATATGGGTCATGAACTCACCCGAATACAACGCCTTTGATCGGGTTAAAAGTTCGTTCAAAGTAAAAAAGCCGATTAGTGGCTCGGGTCTCATTTAACGGGACCTTCCATTATTCGACACGATTGAGAGCCGCTTAGAGCAAACAGCAAACGGCTGACAGCTAACAATAGGATCTCCTTCACAACTCAGTGAACTATGTGGACTAAATTCCCGGAAAAGAAGTCCAGAAACAACAACAATCGAGGGTGGTGAATAGACCACTATGCAATTCGTTTCCGAACAGATGATATTCCGAGGGGAATATGGTTGGTAAAAAAAGACAATCTTTCATAATTCGTCAATGACAAAAATTCTGGTGCCACTAAGTTGTGTATGAATGAGCCTGGTCCATCGATCACCAACACCTTGTATGGGTGTTAACAAAAAATTTCAATTTCAGACTGCCCGGGGATGGAGTACGGGGCAACTGATGATGTGACAGATTTCGCCGCTAACCTGGATTACCAGTTTTCGAAAGAAGCTACAGACCTCGAATTGTCCCGTCACCTCTGACCAAAAAGTGTCATGCCATGCATCTTAAGATAAGCACCTTGGTTTGCCTAGACAATCATAAAACAGAACGAACTAGTTTTTCTCCTGTTACTTACAGTTTCTAAGGTTTTTTCCCATTCTATTAATGTGTAGCTATTCTGACAGCATGGTTAAACTGTGAACAAACGCCAAGAGTAATATAACTTTCACCCTAAGCTATTTGTGTCCAAATTCGACGCTGTCTGACCCCAGTTGGGCCAACGCCAGAGATGTCAAGGTCTATACCAAGTGGTCAAAAGATGGCCTAGCTTAAGCTATTCTCCCACAGGCGATAGAACCGGAACAGGATAGAACCGGAAACGCATTCAAGTTATGCGGGCCAGTCAGTCAATTCGGTTGACTATTCAGCTACAAACTGTGTACCAAGAAACAGTCATTCCAGCGGTTACAAACACGTTCTTCGAAGATAAAGTGCGGTTGCTACCCGTTAAGTCAGTGGCTTTGCTACAGAAGCGCTATCAGCTGTGTGATAGGGCCATATTTGTCAATTAACTAAAGATGACTATGTTTTGTAACTTGATAGGGCCATATTTGTCAATTAACTAAAAATTGCTGTTTTGTAACCATCAAGAGAGGTGATGAGTGTCAAGACGAGTCAGGTGACTGGTGAACGCTTTCAAGCCTCATAAAGTGACGGCCCTTTGGTTGTTTCCAACAAACGACTCTGTGAGGAGGGTCCTGGAAGGCAAACGGTCCTCTGACATACAAAGTACAAGGCCTGACCAGCAAGTGACTTGTAGATATATCAAGGGAGAGTTATTTTTCGTGAAAGCCATTTGACCCAGCGTTTCCTCACCTAGGCGCGATGCTTCAGATACACTAATGATCAGAGTCTTCAAAGATGCACGGTATTCGGTGACAATGTCTATGATCAAATCACACACACAGGTCAAATCACTTTGCACCACTGTACATAAGCCTCATCAATGAACACGATCTCACGTCGGCCCTAGACATAAGAAAAAGTTGGTACGCACTACCCTGGTCTCCTTGATTCGAGATTTAATTTCATCGTTCACCAAGAGTGTGCGGCTGTCCACATAGACGAATTTATTCACCTGCAAACACGAGGCCTGACCAGTCATGCAGTGACACTTTGCAATTTACAAGAGTGTATTGCATGGAGAACCGTACAGCGGAGTAAGTTAGGCTACTTAAAGTAGATGGCATTTCTAAGGCGTTTGATTCAAGAACACTGGCATTAACAGTGTATCCAATGTCCACGAGCGAACGCTCACAGGTCATTTCCATCCCCCAGGTGTTGGTCGCAGGTAACCGAATTTCGAACAGAGCGAGAAATGGCGGTCTTGTCTAATACCAGCGAGAAACAAGTGATGAGCACGTGACTTAAACAGTTGCTTTCTATTATCTGTACAGAGAACATAAACGCCGAATGCACCACCCACATGAGTTTCTACTGAAACTAACCGACCAACCTGGAAGTTCATATCATCTGCTAGAATCAGAGTATCTGTGTTGGTGAGTGGTACTCAATCTACAGATTCGGTACGTTTACCCATTATCGATTAACTGGGCAAATCAACCGTCAAGATCAACGGTTGATATTTTGGTGTCCCAACAAAATTACGTAATGCGTTGACGGTTACGCCCAACCTTTTAAGGTAGACAATTTTAACCCACCCCTTCTCGAGCTAGGGCAGAATCGCGGATACCATGGATACTGCAACGCTGGTTGCCTCTGGGGCACACCTTACGGTTCGCACACTCCTGCTGCACTGAACAGAATAACTGTATTTTCAGATCGCCTAGTAATAGGATTCCTATCAGACTTCAAGGATCTGAGTGCCTGGGCGGACGAATCGCTTGGCAACTGAGAGACTGGTAGATCTGGATGTTAGACAAATTTAGGAGAACAGTCTTCTAGAGTCTCTTCCAAATACTCCACCATCAGATGTGAATTCATACTGGGCCGAGATTGCCACCTCTTTGCACGGTGCTAGGAAATTTGCCCGTGGCACGGCACCTCCAGGTGTACGAAAGCACTGGATATCAGACCGAACGGTGGCACTCCTCAAATCTCGGAGAAATATCCCAGCCAGTCCAAAACATAACTTGATGCGACGAATTGTCAGACGTCAAGTGAAAGTGAGCGGTCAAGCCGACCGTGAGTTGTGGTGGACACAGAAAGCCAAGGAAATGGAAGAGGCTAGGAAAGCCGGTAATCCCCGAAGATTATTTCAGTTGATCCGTGCGACCGGTCCCCGGAAACCACTAAGGATCGGAATGGAGTGAACATCTCGAATAAAGAAGAACGCCTCGACCGATGGGCCAAACACTTCGAACAACAATTGTCATGGCCATCAGCTGCCACTCATCTGGAGCCAACAGTTGACGTAGAACGCTGGAGGGTGAACGTGGAACCACCGACGGCCTCGGAGGTTTACGACTGCACATGTTCTCTCAAACGCCACCAAGCCTCTGGTCCGGACGACCTCCCACCCGCGTTGTTCAAAGTTGGGGGTGAAGTCCTCAGTCGGCGCTTGTCTGACCTGTTTGCTTGCATTTGGGAAAAGGAATTTGTCCCAGACAACTGGGGAGAGTCGGCGATAGTGCCCACTTTCAAAAAGGGGCTTGTGAGTGTGGTAACCACAGGGTGATCAGCTTGACCCCGGTCGTAACCAGTGTTGAAATCACTGGTGCTTCGTCGCCTTACGGTGGCTCGTGAGACACTGTCTCGAGAGCAGCAAGCGGGATTCCGGTCTGGTAGGGGTCGCGTTGATCAAATCTTCACACTTCGTCATCTGTTAGAACAACGCCATACGCATAAGCGACCCATAATTCTAGTTTCCTGGATTTCCAAGCCAAATTCGACTCCGGCAACACACTTGCCCAGCAAGGAATACCACGCAAGTTCGTCGATACAATAAGTTCTTTGTATTATAAGACTTCCGGAAGTGTGAGAATACATAGAGATATTGAAAAGCTTCCACACACAAAGTGGTGTCTTTCAAAGGCTCCAACTTTCACGATTCGTATTTTGTTCCGTGATCGACGAGATAATCAGGCAAAGGCTGGGAGGCCTTCAAAACAATGATGTTCAAATAGCCTCTGACGAAAACCCTGCCGATCTGGAGTCTGCAGAAGACATCGTTCTCGTTTTTGAGGAAGATAAGACCTAGGTGCTTGTGGATGAAATGACCAAAGTCTTCCCATGCTTTGGCATGCACTTTGCACCCACAAAGTGTAAGGTCAAGTTTCTGGATACACAGTCACCAAACACGCCACTTACAATCGATAAGGGGAGGCGCTGGAAGTTGTTCACCGTTTTACGTTCACCGAGTTGCAATAGTTCCAACTGTAGTGCGCCATGCGAGGTTAGTGAACGAATCTGCAAGGCTCGGGTCGCGTTTGCTAATTTGAGACACCTATGGCGTCAACGTTGAGTATCTCTGAATCTCAAGGGACGTGTATATCAAGCTACAGTGCGGGCTGTTTTGTTGTATGGCTGTGAGACTTGGCCTGTTCGAGCAGCGGAACTGAGACGTCTTCAGGTGTTCGACAATCGTTGTCTCAGAACCATAGCTCGTGTGGGATGGTGTCGGCGAATCCGTAACGAGGCAGTTAGAAAGCGAGTTTTGGGTTGTGCAACGGGTACTTCCATTGAAGAATGTGTCCAGCACCAGAAGCTGCGTTGGTTGGGACATGTGTTGCGCATGCCTAACCATCGTTTGTTGAAGAGAGTGCTATTTTCCATGCCCAATTCAAAGTAGCGGAAGCAGAGAGGTGGAACCCTTGACCTGGCAGAAGGGTATGAAGGAAATCACGAAACATTTGGGTGCTGTCGGTGCTACTCGCCTTCCAGGATGGGGACCGCGTGATCCCCACTGCGCCTGGTTGGAGACGCTGCAAGATATGGCTGCCAACCGATGTCAGTGGCGATCTTGTTGTCAGTTTCTATCCAGATTGCCTGAATGAGTGTTTGGAGGTGTAGGCACCTCGGAAAATGATTGTAGTAAGGCAGTAATAAGTCCCCTCCCCGTCCATCTTTATTCTTTTTCTTCACAATAAGGCTTTCAAATAAATCATGGTTGTACGGCAGCGAAGCATCGGTGTTGAACACTGATGTCATGCTGTCGATGATGATGATGAGTATTAGTATTAGTATTAGTATTATTACGACTTCCAGTCAGTGTGGTCCGTAGGACCTTTTCAGCACCTTGGCCAAACCACCAGGACAAAGTGACAGGCGTAAGTCGAATGAAAGTCTCAATAAAAATTACTTTAAACAGCAAAACAGTATAGAGAGTGAATTAGTGATACTACTGGCTGTAGACCGAAAGCCAAACTCACCGGATTACTGTTCAACGATTCGGAAAGTTTGTTAAAGGCCGGTGGACAGCATTCTTCCTTATCTGGGAATATGATGCACATATCGACCACCGCAAGCTGATCGATACCACTCACAGGTGACGCACGTGTATACGACAGATATGTGGGGTAACCAAGGGCATTTCCCAAGTTCGCGTTCTTTTCTTCCATCGTGTGCGTGATTTTCCATGCATCCTGTCTTAGGTGGTGTGTCTGATTGTCGGTGAACATCCTGAAATCAAAGAGTACAAAGATTACCGGTGATGGTGGACCAAATACGCATCTGAGAGGGTGCGGTTAATCGTAGTCACTGTTGCGGAACTGGCTGCTAAGCGTTCCTCACTCTGGTCAAACCAATCTGTCCCTGTATGAACTAGAGCGTACAAACTACGAGCGATATGCGCGCTAAAAGTTCGGATTGAAATTATGTACATACAGCGGGGCTTAAATTGATTGGATCACCACCTAGCAAAATGCATCCATTTCCAGGGTTATCAAACAGGTGAATTTCTACTCAGTACACAGAAGGAACGTAAGTCTCGAAATCACGGTCACCCTTGGTTGCGCAAACTCCAAAGACACATCTGCAAACAAAGATTTTAGTATTTCATGATATTTCCAACCACCCTTGGTTGCGCAAACTCCAAAGACACGTCTGCAAACAAAAATTTTAGTATTTCACGAGATTTCCAATGGGAATCCACTGGGCTAATCCCAACTGCTTATCCATTAGAATGGACCGACCAACCATTCTCTCCAAAGAGGCTTTCTTTCCAGAGATTGGTCTCTTCAGTTACTCTATACACTGAACAGCTAAACTCTACCAAGCCGCAAATGGCAAGCCTATGCCAGTAAGTGCGCCAGCGGCCGAAGATATCTTCTTCACCACCTACCTTCCAACAACTTGTGAACTCATGGTTTAAACGTTTTCTCGCAGCGATTTTTCAGTTTCTTCTAGACGCACTCACACACTCTGAGTTACAAGCTGAGTATTCATGGGTCATCATTTCGGTTATTGTGACTAAAAAGTGTACCTTCGGACCGCAGGAGCATGGCAAGCTATGTAGGGAAGCTATCAGGAAACACACTAATCCAAAATGTGGACTGTTTGTTAGCCGCCCTTAGTTGAGCAGCGGTGCCGTTATACCGGTAAGAGATAGATGAGGGCACAGGTACATAAACACACTTACGAAATATTCGTTATGGGAGGTCTATCTCTCCCGCGACGATAACACAAGTAGACCTCGTCGCCAATACGCCCACGTATGTTGGCTTTGTACTTGCCGCTCACACTACGACGTATTGCGTGATAACCATGAGGAAGACTCTCTCGTTCTTTCAAACAGATGAACTAGGAAAGCAACAGATTAGATTGTCTCCTACTGGCATACTTGGATGTCTACAATCGGCTCGGGAAATGCAGTGAAGTCCACAGGTTTATCTGGTATAATAATCTCTTCAGAATGAGTCAAGACCTGTCGGAAAAAAGGGTAGAGGGTGAAGCCGTTGACAAGGGTAACGTTACACCTTACCTTGGTTAAATCATATGGCTTAGGATTTTCAGGGAGCCCACAAACGACAAAGTATTCTGCCAGTCTCCTTGAAGTCCGCAAATAGGCATCCGGAAGATCCATAGTGCAAACTGTGTGCTAGTGACACGATGGTGAGAACATATTTAAGAGCAGGTTCCCATAATGAGACTAACAAAAGGATAAGAGCTCCGGCGAAGCGAAAAACTAGCTGAAAATAAAATAGTAATGTATATGTAGTTCCATAAAGTTTAATTGAGAACAAGCCACCCAGGGAATTCGTTTTGAGGCAAACCACGATCTCTCAGCAGATGTCGTTCGAGAGCAGTGAGATTTACAGTAGCTAGGTGGGTCATGGACTTCAGCTATAACCCTAGAAATCCACGCCTGTTTTCCTATCGGGATAGAAATCAAAACCCTGCAAACGGGTAGTCGTATGTGAATGGTATCTCCGCTGTGATCACATCCAGAAGTAGTCTAACTGTTATGCGAGCAAGATTATTACTCTTAGTCAAGTTGTCTATTGTCAGTCACAGCCCAAGTGTGACCCGCTCTTCAGTCTGCGACTGCATCTTCTAGCTGTTTGAAGACAATCAACCTGATCTGGGTGGGGAGTTGGAGTGGACAGTTACAGTTTACTGTAGGTCAGATAGTGTTAACCCCATGGACAATAATGTAAGCTGTCTCTACTGGTGGTATTTCGCTGTAACTCAGTTGGGTTGGAACAGGTATCCGGGGTCCTCCCGGTTGGGGGTCGGAACAGGCACGGTGATTTTCTCCTTAGGAAACGTGTACTACTATGATCGTCTGCCGGCACCCATTCGCCTCCTTGCGGCGAGCCGTCTGAGCCAAATACCATTTGGAATGAGACAATTCCTCATAGCTGCATGTGACATGCGACTTTACTCCAAACTAAGCCCCTACAACGTGCCCCCCCCCACATACACACACACCCTTTAAACACGGTGGTGAAACCCCAGTGAAGCCTAATGACGACCCTACCGCGGAACAGTTGGGATGAAAACAGAATACCCGCATAATGCAATGATTCGATTCTTCGAACGTCGCGTGAAAACCATCATGTCATTAGCCTGTTACCCATTCAATCCAAGGTGCTCTCTGGCATTGTTACGCAGAAGAGAGATGGCTTCCTAGTTAGAGCGCGAATTTACTGACCGGAAGGTCCGTAGTTCGAACCTGACCTCTGCCTCTCGACTTCCCCTGTCTACACACGGTCAACCTGGCAGCATCCCAACCCTCGTGCTTCCTTCGGATGGCATGGCAGCTAGGCACCGAGTGCTTCAGCTGAATAATTTTTTAGGTTGATTTAATTATTGGGAGAGACAAACTCGTGGGAATCGAACTGAGATTTTCCGTGACCGAGAATGCATCGACCACATCGTTAACTTGTGACATTTAGAATGCTTCCGAGAGCAAGTTAGAGTCCGAGTTATTGAAAATAAACAGCGCTTTACCTATCTAAGAACAAGCGTGGATGGGCTGAAATGTACACACCAAGATTCAGTACGAGTATATAGGGTGATTACAACAATCATGGAAGATCTTGAGACACGTTTTTCAGCAGCGCCACACTCTCGAACGTCCTACGGTGGCCGTTTTTCTTTATACGAAGGCTGCTGGTCGTCGGAAACTTCGGTGGTATCCGGCGGCCTTCCTAATTTATATAAGAACTTCTGTGGACGCGTACGAGTATACAATAAGCTTTCGCATGAATTCACCAAGTATAGTGGTGTAGGACAATGCTCTCCTCTCTAACCATTTCTCTTCTTTTTCGTTACTGATCTGCTGCTTGAAATTTCTCTGTCTGCCCTTAAAACCTCGGGGATCAAAATACTCTGGAGATGTTCGCATACAGAATTGAGTATGCGGACGATATTGCTTTCCTTGGTTCAGATCCTTCAAGCATGCAAATCATTGTAAATAACCTAAATAAGTCTGTCGCACGATTTGGCGTGCGTTTCACACCAGCAGTGTAAAGTGACGCTATAGGACTGGATGAGATCGAACCCAAACTTCAAGCTTGCAGACGAACCAACCGACGCGGTAGACAAATTTGTGTACCTGGGTACTTGCATGAGTTCCGGTAGACTGGCTGGAGAGGGGATTATTTTTCGTATCAGGAAGGCTGTGGCGGCTTTTGTCAACCTCCGGCGCCTATGGCGTCAGGATAATGACAGTTTGCCTGTCAATAGCAGAGAAGACACTGCAGCAGTGTTATCTATGCTGCTTTATGAATCATAAACATGGCCTCCACGCGCAGAGGACATTCGAAAGCCGTCAGTATTTGACCATCAGTACCTCCGAAGCACTGACCGGGTCTATTTGGAGCATCGGATTAGCAATGCTGAGTTACGCCAGATGATTCTAAATAAACGATAGTCGGATAGCTGTAGCACCCTTTTGGTGTCTTGCTGAGGTACCATCCGGAGGAAGCACGAGGGCTAAGGTACTGCCAGCTACCAGACCTGAACGGCAGCAGCCAATTGGATCGAACCACGGGCCTTGTGGTCATTAAGTTCACGCCTTAACCACCGAGCTATCTCGATGACTTTAGGAAAAAGGAACTCTCCAACGACGAATGGGTTACTCACGCTTCATAGGTTAAGCTGGTTGGGACATGTACTTTGTACGCCAGAGGACCGTTTGCCTCTTTTCTCCCAGCTCTGTACTGAATGGAAGGTACTAAGATGTGGACAGTCTATGACCTGTCAGCGAATTATGAAAACACTAACCAGTAAACTCAGTCGGGTCGACAACTGCCGAATCCCTGGCTTGGGACCCGGGGACTTAACTCATTAATTGTTCGTGATACTGGTAAACACGGTTCAATCACACAGTCAGTGGTGCTCCTGTATCAGAGATATCACCTTTGATGCGTGGATGCCCACTGTCTCCAACCACATGATCATGCACTTGTTTCCAGCTCTCCTTCCATTCTCCATAGCTATATCTCTTCTGCTCTTCTACATTCATGGGAAGGAAACTGTGGCAGCTGGAAACAACATACCCTTGGCATATAGTTTATAGCTGAGAAAATGAACTAGACTGAAACTGGGTCAGGCGCCTTGCCATGCCTAAAGAGATTTCGCCTTAAATTTCTTTTTCTGGAAGCATGATGTCTATATCTCCCTCCTCCTTATAGGTTGCAAACAGCTGGTTGTTACAGAAGGCGGACTTTCGGTTGTTCTCTTGCACCGACTGTCCCACTGTCGAATTTTGTGACTTGCTGTCTAAACCAGAGATTATCACCCGCTGTGGGAGCCTTCTCCTCCAGTGAAAGTGGACATCAGCAGTCCTAGTGTCAGAAATGGGTTTCAGTAGATGATTTTAGTAGGTCCGCCTCACATCAGAGTCCAAGATCTTCTCAACGGCCAGGCTAGGTGTGCGCATCTTACGCACTTCTGAAATGTACAGCCCGAGGCAGCAACGAACAAACCCGTGATCCGAATCCAAATATGTGTTCCAGAATGAGTGAAAATCAGTAGTTGACCCACGCCACTTATAGCTAATGACGATGTGGAGGTTGGCTGGAGTGCAAAGGCGCCATGTGGCCAAACAGAAGTTAGTCCTGAACAGAAACAGTCTGTGTTTAGCACACAACTGCAACAGTTTTTCGGCGTTGTCTGTGAGTTTCGATTTCAACCCAAGACTACCACCTAATTGGATTTTAGCAGCGCCAAGTCTACCTACTTGCGAATTTATATCTCTGCCAACCACAAAAAGATCTGAGCTTTTGGCCAGCCACAACAAAGCACCCGAAACTTGGTAAAAACTGTCGTTGAGAGTAGTAGAGCTGGTCTGTTGGTGCCTCAATATATATAATGGACTTGGAATGATTGTGACAGGCCAGCTGGATGCACCATTGGCAACCGGCAATCGGCCAATACTGGGTCATGATTGGCTGTTGGGTCCAGATTTTCAACCAATCAGATCTGGGCTTGATGCCGGACCGGCAAGCGTCTCGAATTCCTGGCCAATCTTGTGTGGGGTAGGCTTTTTGGCTGAAGCAGCACCCGACTGCGGGTGGTAAAGCGGGATCTGTGTGGAATTCCGCCTAACAGGTATTTACCTCAGCTTAGTTCTCGGTCTGAGCCTCCCAAGCTAGCGTTTACGTCAAAACATCCACCAAAGGTGCACAAAGTATTTTAACGTCCAAAACGAAGTCATGGGCACTTGTAGAGCGATTCATATACATAGTGTAAGCGGCGACAACTTTCTGGAAATCGTGGCGCCTTCTGGATGCGCCATTGGCAACCGGCATTCGGCCAATACTGCGTCATGATTGACTGCTGGGTCCAGACTATCGATCAATCAGATCAAGACTTGATGCCGGACTGGCAAGCGTCCCGAACTTCTGGCCAATCTTATGCGGGATAGGCTTCTCGGTCGTAGCAGCAGTAAAGTGGGATGCGTGTGGAACACTTCCCCATCCACTTTTATTCCCATCTTCGCAATAAGGACTTGAAATAAATCGTGGCTACACAGCAACAAAGAATCAGTGTTGAGCACCGATGTTATGCCGTCGATGATTATGATGGTTGTGGGACGTTGACAAACGGAACGCACAAATGCTACTATCAGCGGGCAGCCACTCAGACACAGATCCTCCAGCTTGGGTGCTTAAAACGACAACAAACCCAACGGAATCCTTGTTTCAGAGGTGTGACACAGGTTAATATGAGAAATATCCAGTTTACATGCAAGAACAGTCTATTGTCCGGCTTGTCTCAGAGTGTAAACGTTAAAAGCTATCAGATGAACCGAGCGTTGGCTAACGGCAAAGGGGTGACGAAAGGATCTGTCAGCCCTTGAGAATGGGCTTACTGGGATGGCACTGACAACCGCGTAAAAAGGGAAGAAGAACGAATATGCGAGAGACAGAGACGTCATTGGGATCACTGACCATTGGCTTGTCTCTTACTGCGGTCCCCTTCGGGGAGACGGCAGTTACCAAAATAACTCAGTTCACTGATGAAGGCTTTCATGCTTCAAATGCCATATCATGGACTGGCCACCTCTCGGTCGTCTCCATCCGATACCAGCCTGGCCGTATGACGTGGCATATGATGGGCGTATGAAGTGGCCTAGGCAGCCAGTTTGTGGATGACCAGCTGATCTTGCCAGGGAGACTGAATCTTTCTGAAAACCACCTGGTGAACTTCGAAATTACTGATCTGATGTTCCCATCACATCTGCTCAATAAATCGGAGGCACAAACGGTCAAATACCGAGTCCCCGAAGACCCTCTACATGCAGTGACCACCTCTCTTATCCATAAAGTGGGAT
>CM030375.1:15290669-15558972 GCA_003604175.2 Clonorchis sinensis
TGAGTGCGAAACACCTATGAAATTACTTAATTACCCTGCACTGGACCATTGTCTTCCTCGACACCTGCTTAATCCTTATCGGCCCAACGCACTGCCAAAGAGTGCTTTGACAGTGCCTCCCTATATCCGGCAAGAATAGCGCCGCAAAGTCTCAGCTCTCATTTACATCTGACAGCAACTGTTACGAGTTCGGGAGGATAGCTCGTAGAGCAATTTTTTGTTCACAGTTACGACACCCAGAAAATAATCTAGATCACTTTTTGATGATGTTTCTCACTTCAACCAACATGACTTAAAATTTGGCGCTGTACCGTTTGATACTGGATGCTACTCAGATGAATTAAACCACTAACCACAAAACCACACCCAAACGCACCAATCATATGTATCAACTTCAAACTGCTGGCGCCTTATTGCTTGCCTTACTGCTTGCCTTATTGTTCAGTTATTGCGACGAATGACGGTTTTTTTATAAAAAGGACGAAAAACCAGAGCGAAGTACATCAGTCACCATACAGTACAGTCAAAAGACATCAATCCATCACTTTGCCCTCGTTCTCAACATTTAGACCCAGAAAATTGACATTTATGTAGCTCCAAATCAATATCAGCCTGGTTGATTGCCCAACTAACATCTTACTGCACAACAACAGGATAACACCTGTACTTCTACACGTAACTCCTGAATGGATTGTGTAGTCGTAATCGGAGCAAGCCTCTTGTAAGCAGTTCGGCAGAGAGATCTAATTTGAAATAGGATCAGTGCAAATGGCTACCGCATTTATTGCGATGAACCAGTTCCGTTGCAACCTGGTTTCCCCGTTTCATCAGACCAACTGCTCTCATTCAGCATTCTTCGAAGTTGCCTAACCCTTTTAATTTTATTTCTCTTGTCATTATGAGGAAACCACTCTTAGACGCGCAAACATGTTGTTGTGGCTGGGGGCAAACGAGGTTACCTTTGTGCCACCTTGACCTCATGGGTTCCTGGATACACCGAACGCATGGGGGGGGCGCTATTCTTCTATTGATAAACTGCCCGTTGAGGAAATTTCTATCTTCCTTTCGGGCTGAGAATTGAATTGATTGGTAACCACAGTGGAACACTTTTAAAACATTGGAGATTCTACACTGCTTTCGGACCCTTTTTCGGACGTTGTAATAGTGAGGAAGGTTAAAGTAATTCGCCAAGATAGCTTCAACGGGAGACCAAAGTGAATCCCAGATAATCCTGCACAAACACCGCCGCAGGTTTCAATTAGTGAGATATCCGAAGTGCCTGCGTTAATTTGCACACAATCGGGATTCAATTGCGACATAATTTTGACGAAAACTCGGAGATTGCGCCTTACTGGCGATACCCTAAAGGGGTATAAACCGGTCATGGGTTTTTGAAGAGAAGCTTCTTTCAACCAAACATAAGACACAACACATCAAAAGCCGCTCGATCTTTAAGGCTACATATCAATTTGCCTTGTCCGTCCACACAAATTCGCCCTAAGCGATTGGCCTTTTCTGCCGGTGTTCAGCCCTAAACGTCGACCAAAGCTTTCTTTGCCATGTCCGCCTCTTTCATACTTTCCCTCTTTGACAAGGCGAAAGACGGTTGACTTCCCACTTTTCAACTACACGCCTCCTCCAGCAGCCATTCCCTACCAAATGCTGTGTCCCATAATCCATATTCTGCATTGGTTAAAAGAGGAAGCAGTTAAGCTCCTTACCAAAGCTGGCCAACACTATGAGGGCTTGTTGTTTAGTCCATCCACGACCAACGTATTTACCGGAGCTGAACACCTGAACAATTATAGGCGCTATCCTTAATCGTCTCCCAACTACCATTTAGTCGCAGTGGTTTAACAGAGCCTCAGAAATTCTCAGGAAGTACTTATAATTCAGCCCCATTGATCTGACAGATTATGTTCAAGACCGAGCAGACTGGCTATCTGCTATAGGTTCTTATTTGCCGAGTGCTTCACAACTAGCACCTCGCAAATTCGTAATGACACCAGCGCCGGGGATCTCCACACTTGTAACGACTTCCGCCGCTGATAAGCCTAACAACGGAGGACATCGTACGACGGTGTCCCTTCCGTGGTTGCATTGCGCCGAAAGACACAACTCCGATAAGTGCGCGCAATTCGTCCGCCTGGATGCCAATGCCCGAGCAAGGTTCGCTCGCTCAGCCGTACTTTGGGAACTTTGACTTAAGCCAAGACACAACGCATGCAACGTCGATCGAGACGATGTTGCAGACCTGATTACTGAGAAGGTCCACACTACCCATTACTCCGCCAGCCCACTTCGGCTAAGCCAGTGAGGCCGATATGCCAGGGAGAATACCGCTTAGACCTCAGCGTCAGCTGCTCTAGCGGATCGTGCATCTGGACAACGGTGACGTTCAGTGTACTGCCTGAGGCTCTTCGTGGCCCCCGTGGGGTTTGCGGAGTCAACGCACTTTTTGACAGTGGCTCAGACTCCACGATGCTGAAAAGGGATGTCGCCTTAGCTCTCGGGTTATCGAGATTGCCCACAAACATAAACGTCGCTGCTCTCTACGTTCAGAGTGAGGTATCGACTACTCGGGTCAGTTTTGATATAGATACGTCCCGCTAGTTGGGGCGCCATAATCTGTCAGGGCATGGACCGTTCGCCAAAGTCCTTCGATTGCTCAGACCTCGCCAGCGTGTGAGCAATAGCCTATGTGGGACCAATTGAAAGGAATCCCGTTGGAGACTGCCGGAAGCCAACCAACATCGCTTTTGATCAAGATGGGAGTGCCGATGGCACATTACGTTCTAGAAAGCCCAACAGGCAGGCCACATAAGCCTTACGCTAATCAAATGCCAACTGAATGGTTTTTGGGCATGTAAGCGGCGTAAACGACAGGTTGGGCCGGACCAATAAGCTCAGCTGCCATATGGGAGACAATCGGGATTCAAAGTTAGAAGCCATGCTCAACGCAGAGTTCAGAAATCTACCATCATACAATCACACAATCGTAAATATGAGCAGGATATATTGGCGACCAAACTACTAGAGCACGAGTGTGACTGTGGGTTCTTTCCACCGGAAACCAGCCATTCTAAAGGTATTTAAGAGAGGCTGATGTTGGAGTATCAGGCCTTATTAGGAGGTAGACCGGTAGGCAACAAGACGCTGCAGGCAACCTTGACTGAGATCCAAAACAGCTTCAGCGAATGCCCCGTTAGTAAAAATGATCTCGGACCTCAATGACTACGTGGCTCTAACTTTAAACAATTTGTTGCCCTTGAGCGTAAATTCTTCAACAGCCAGTCATCATGTTGATTCACGGAATCTAAGTAACCCTCTCCGACCGATGCTGAAATCGTTCGATGAAGGAGTACCACCCATCCTTGCAAACGATATCAAAGTGGCCTCAACAAAAAGGAGCATGACTAAAGGTGACTTTGTATCATTGGGGGGTACCTCGACACGCGGAGGGCAGCGGAAGACGATTATTATCCGTAGGGCGGTTCAGTTAACCGCTAAGGCTGTCAGGGAGGCGACGGTAAGAACCAATCGGAGAGCTTTACGTTGAGATGCATGCCACTTCTACTTACTGACGGCCTCCGGCCAGGACGACGTAAACTTCGAGGTGCAGAGAGACAGAGTTGCTGAGCAGTCTTCTGGCTGGAGCATAGGGTCAACTTATAGCTGGGCGAGTGGTGAACAATTCTGAGGATCAGCGGTGACCAGCGGTTAGTTTTCCTTTTTATAGCGTGTCTTACCCACATTTATTATAACGCCGTTGTTTTGCTGCTCGTTTTCCCGGGTTTTCTGCTACGTAAGGTCTGCTTATTCTCAAGTAACCGACGTCAATATTTTGTTGCCTGTCCGTCTATGCTTGCAAGTTTACGTCAGGTCTATCCATTTTCGTGCACTTGTGCTAAGGAAAAAACGGACTGATCGAGGATTGAACTCAGAGCTCCTCGAATATTAGATGAGCGTGTTATCCGCTACACCAACTCGGCGCCTTGATTGACCCCGTTTTTGTATTACCTGCATACCACATCTGTCACACAGCATATGTTGAGCTTTTTTTGAACTGACCTGAGCGCGCAGTCCGATTTTTTACGTGACATGAGCTGCTGTATCGCGCGGCTAGCCAAAGACAGTACCTGACATCCCGAACGTACTGATTGTTTGCTGCGCCGTTATCGCTCTATATGGTCAATATGCACTGGCTGATTGTCCTTATCCGTACGTTAATGCTTCGTTTGTTCCTTACTTGCTGTTGCTTCCAGAAGCCTCTGTTGTTTGGTGGACTATTTTATCTGCTCCTGTTGGCTGCGCCATTATTTACTGACACTTTTACTTAATTCATGATAGTCACTAACCCATGCGCCTAAAGAAACAGTTCCTGACGGTTCTCAATAGACTATCTGCTGCCCTCGTCCGCCTGTTTCTATTGCCTAGTGGATACAGAATGCGTATAATCCAAGAGCCGTGACTGTTTTGTGAGATCCTTAGCTGCTCGGATCTTAAACCACTATTTTCCTGATAACCACGCTGTGGCTGCCCTCACCAGCTTGTCATACGGCTGGAATTCTTAGCCTAGCATTAAAACGGCTCTCCTCCTACCCCGCCCAAATCATACAAATGCTATTTAGCTTTATCTCTAAACCTTCGGACCTACTGATACCAGGTAGAAAACATCAGGTACTGCCAATGACACCCCACGCCATCGCTGTTGAAATGTACTCTGTACACATTGTGCATAACCACATTAATGCCTTTCCGTTGTCCGCTTGCACTATGCTAGCACTACGGTGATGACCTAAGCCAACCTCGGTTTTCCTAGTCAATCAACATGACTCTTCCGCTGGCTGGATTCAATTGACAACTCATGCATCAGTCTTCTGCCAATGGCCTCTGTGGTGTACGACGCCTCTTGTCACCATCTAGGCTCCAGCGATCTCATTCCATTAATTTTGTCACACCTTCCCATTCTCGACATCACCTGGTCCAAATGTTTCGTTCTGCTATCATCACGGATCCACGGGTTCGCAGACTGATACATAAGATCGTGGTTTCCGCACTAGCTTCCCGATTTGTGTTTGCTCTTATCTTTCAGCGGCTTGCGTTCACCTAAAAGACACAAGGAAAAAATGTTATAGTACTGCTCTTTGAGTTCTTAGCACGGAGCATTGATCTTGCTAGTGCAAGTTGGACAAAATGAAGCGTTTAAAGGTGCTTTAAACTGGGTACGAGATGCAGCGTGAACAATCGCCGGGGAAGTTTACCCCACGCAGCAACTACCAGAAATGAGAAAATTGATTACCTAATTAAGGTTTGCGCCCTGAGATCTAAAATCTTCTTACCATGTCTTTGCTGTGTGTTAATTGAGTCAACGGTTGAAAACCCGTTAGCCAACCTTTGTTCAAATAGGGCATAAGTAGATACCAGTTCTTCTCGGAGGCAACAGTACTCCAGGGGAAAGAGGACGAGTACCGCAAGACGCGTTTCACAGTCCACAGATTTGAGGCCGGCGACCATTTCCGCAGTAGTTTAATGGACACATTCAACGAGGGCTACCTTCTTCTTGTGTCCCGCGTAGACACCTTGTTCGGCATACTCAAGAAGCGGCCTAACGTAGGCCCCATAGGGTATCTGCAAGTTTACGAGAATGATGTTGGAGAAATTGTGGCAAATAGTCCGTAGAACGGTGAATGCCTACTGGGCCATTTTCTCATAATTCTGAGAAAAGGACATGTTTGAAGGGAGACAGACATCTAAATTTCTTTTGGTATCTATTGGCGTAATGTCTTCTGGTTCCTTCTCACAATGCACCACAAAGGCGTTCGCTGAGTCCCTTCCGGATGACATACGGAACCACTTTGCGTCGTTCAAAGGAAGTGACAATCCAACAATTATTGCTCCGCAGCGTCTACATCTATTTAAAGAGCACCAACACTTGAAATCTAGGATTTTAAGCATTCCCAAAAATGACATATACACTTGAGAGAACGCCTGAAAAGTTGTTGACACAGACCTGAAAGAGAGCACGTCCCAAAACATAGCCTTCAGAAACCTCAACGGAGGCAGGCGCCGAAAGATTAGGTTGAAGTTACTTTTACACGGAAAATTATGTTTGATAAAAACGCCTTGACATAGCGTTGACGTGCCCCTTGAATCCCGTATGACTCAAAGTTGTGGAGCAGTGAGACGTGTGGGGCTTGATCTAATGCCCTGAAGAAGTCGAGAAATATGGCATCAAATCCGCCGTCCGACTGTTTGAAGCGCCAAAAGAAGCAAAATCTATGGGATTCTGTGTCAAATTGGGTCTTTTTATGTTGAGTACTCCGAAAACTGAAATTTCACTGACCGCAAAAACTCGAAAACCCAGTGCAACCCCCCTTTTCTTCTATTCGCTATGAGGTTTATCAGAAATCAATGAATTTTGAAACACCTATAACACGTTCCTTCTATACCAGGTCTGATGGCACACCCGCAAATAATCTTTTCCTACCGTTGCCCCTAGTTGCAAATGCGAATCCAGCCACCACTGAGTGCCCCCACTCTGATCTGCTCAAACCTTGCCCTTGGATTTAACTATTTAGCTGTTCAACTGCTCTATCATCTATCCTGCCCAAAATTCAATAAGTTTCTTTAAAGCGCCTGTTTGATCCTACGTATTTGAAATACTCGACTCACCCGAACAACGCTGATCTCTAACAACCCTTTGGGAACCGAAACCATGTGTCCTTCTGGCCTCATTGTACGCCGCGATTCTGGAATGCGGTCCATGATTTACCCTCATCTCATATTTCTTCACCTCACTATTATTATTTACGCGTTTCACGCACTAGCCATTAACTAAACTGTTCAGGTCATCCAAAATCATTATCGGATTTCGGTTTTAGTTCAACTTACACGACTTCATCATTGAAGAGCTAATGCTTATCTGGATCTTTCGATCTAGTTTTACTTTTACATAGATTTCAGCTTCTTATCACGAAATAAGCTTTCCCTGCATCGTGTTGTTGCTCACAATGCTCGAAATGTAGCCTCTAATTAATCTCCTAAACATTCTGAGCAATGAACCTATTATTAGCAAGCTACAGCTGGCCGAAGTTCATCTGGTCACTCCGGCATCTTTATTTCGTCTACCCAAAGGGTCTTATTGCTGCTTTACCATAACTGTATTAAAATAAAAATCAACCGGATGAAAGAACAGAACTCGGAAAAAACTGAAAAAATAGAATTAGCATAGAAAGTGACTTACGTTTAATTTTTTAATACCGACGCGATCCACGTTACTCCTACAAACCGCAACATCAGTTATACAGACCGTTGACCCTTCAATTTTCACGGACACGGCAGGATCGTGTCTGCATGTTGACGCAAGTCATTAATAAAAAATTTGCTTGACGGATCTCCTGCCCCCACGGTAACCCGTGACGTAGTTGACCGAACTTCAATAGAACTGTCACGCTGTTAGACCATTTGTGTATGCGGTGGTCCAGGTACCTATATGTCCAGAAGTGGCCTCCTCGAACGCAAGTGTTTCAAACGTTCTTAGTATCGCTGAACCTCACCTTATAGATTTTGATCTTGGTTAGTTAGGGTTTAAAACTACTACTTTAGGCCTGCCCCATTTTGTAAGCACCTTTGGCCATTTTTCGTGCAGGCTCGAGGACTCCAGGTGTCTATTGCACACCTATTTAAAACGGACGTTCAATATTGGAGACCACGGGTAGTGACCCAGACAACCACTTTCGCCGTGGCTGTTGTTGTTGTTGTGTAACCCGCTGCTTACAGAGCGCACGACTGCTCCAGGTGACCTCATGAAAACTATCCGTGCTTAACAATAACAGCATCCCAATACACCAATTGCTGTAGAATTGCCCCTAGCATTCAAAACACAGCAACATATTCACTGATTCTCAGCCCCACAGCCTCCAGGGGCCCACCATCACTTCCCCACACGGCACTTTGCCTCGTCGCCTGCAAAAACCACTAATGTACCCACCAGAACAAATATCCGCAGATGTAACTAAATCGGCGCCTATTGTGTTCAAAATGATAACCGAACAAGACGTTAACAGAACTCCTCGCCAGAGACACCCTGCCATCTCAAAGCTAGGCTGGAGCACTTCTTGTCAAAGTCTCATTGCGTAGCGCCTCTTCCACTGAACCAACGACAGTTTACGCTCTATCCTTCTCCAGGTGGCTCTACTTTCGTCCGACCTCCCCATGACTGCTCTACAGCTACTTCAAACAATGTATGTTACGTGCTTGGCAAAACCCCGTACGCCCAAGGACAGGTAGCTAGGTTTAACCAAGTCCCACCGCCCTGTCAACCGCAAACATTCCGCTGGCAGCCCCTTTAGGTGGCTATCATAATAATGTTTATTCCCAATTAGTGGGTAGCATACTTTGAGAAATGATCACACAATTACGGTCAGAGTAAAGCACTCGCAGATGGAATTGGCGGGTACTGCGGATTGTGCGAAAAAGAGGGCAATCACAAACAGTGGGTAATAGACTTGGTAAGCAAAAACCGGCATGGGAAAGGAAACAAAATTTACCGAAATTTTGTAATAACAGTAATAATAGGGTTATTTTACAACAAGTAGGGAGCATGCCGATTGAGGCATCATCAGGTCGTTACAACTTGAACGTGGCAGGCAGATAGAAAATGGAGAGGAAGTTACAACCAAGGAGGCATGTTTATTATGTAAAGTGTCACCGCAGTTATGGGAACCGAAAAAATGAGGACAGTGGGCATGCGATACGACTTGTTCAGAGGTGACACCAGCAGACATGAACTAAAACCGAAAACCGTTGTTGACTTTGAGCGGTCGACTAAATGTCTCAGGTCACAAAAAGCGAAAATTGGGATGGAGTTTGGAGAACTCGATCTGGAGGCAAATGACAAGTTTTGCCGCGAGAGTATGGTTTAAATTGAAATCAAGTAGACTCACTGGTGTCACCGTTGTAGGGAAGTCAGATGTAAAGGATAGTTTTGATGGCGAGATAGCGCCAATGTGTAGGGCCAAACGAACACCATAAAGGGAATCAAACTTGTAGAAGAGGAAACCCGGAATTACGGTGGGAGACCAGGTTGGTTAACTCCAAGCGATAGGTTCCGCGGTTTCGAAGAAGGCGTTTGGGGCCAGGTGAAAAATTTGTTTTGTCGTTGCGGTTACAGGCCCAAGTGGGCGACGGGTTGCGGTCAAGATTCTGGAGAAAATGTTTGCGGGAGTGCGATCGGAGTGGGTATGGTAGTGCCATGCAGTCATTGCACTGACATACTTCGGTTTCTGGACAGTCCCGCAACGTCGTCATGGTTGTGGCAATCGGACAGGCGATGCGCATTTCCATGGCACCTGGATCTGGATAGACACGGAGACTGACACACATAGGGTCAGGCCGATGCAGAGCGCAAGTTGAAACTGTGCAAGTTTGAAACCTGGGAAGGGGAGAATGAGGAAGGAAAAGGGTAAGAGCAGTAGCATCCGGTGAGTGCCAGGAGGCACTCAATAGAAAAAATCCAAAAGGGGAAGACAGTTTTGTTGGCTAACCTAGAAACCGGGTACTAGCTGGGCCAGAGTAAGTGCTTAGTTTTGGGGAGGTAAGAATTCAGCTGCCGAGGGGAGAGGGTAGCCGTTGGACTAATTGGAACAGACGATTACATGGTGAGATTACAAGGCAGTAGTTTTTAGCTTAGCAAAAGAATCAAATCATAGGGCCGCAGTTTTCCACGGGGGCGTTAATGTAAACAGGGACAGCAGACAAATAATAAGCGGTTCGGCAAAAGCGTCAGAGATGCTGGGTAAAAACCGTAGGTTAGCTGGAGTCTACTACGTCAACTCAGCAGGAAGGTAGGTGTATGAGTCACCAGTCACAGAGTGGTAACGTGTCGGGTGAGTTTATTGGTTGTCGATTAGGTGACTGTCGACCTGTTCACCGAGCTTGGCAACTGACCCACCCAAATGCGCACGATGAAGTCTCTTCGTATGGTAGCGAAACGTTTGCAAGCCAATTGTCAAGCTCGGCGAACAGATCAACAGCCACCTGATCAACGACCAATATCCTTGCTTCTCTATAGAACAGTATAAGGCACTGTCGGAACCTTCTCGTGTTTGCCAAGGCACGCAATCTGTACAGAAAACTGTTGACTGCTTGGAAGGCCCATGCGGAACGTCCACCAAAAAAGTCAAATCCAAAAGAAAGCTTCGGCAAATTTGAAAGAACGTGTCCTGGTAGCGGCTGAGGTCGGGTGAAGACTTTGTTCGTATTAGCCGTGCTTCGGTTGCGCAGGGCCTTTTTTTATCACCAGTAACAGCAAGCAAACACCAACTCGGAGATCCGATTACTGCTGTGTTTAGTGCTTAGCCTAATTTGACTTTGGCGCAACCGTTTCGTCCGCGCTTTCTATCTCGTCCCTTAGAGACGTCAGGATTGCACAATTTAAACCTGGAGCCGCTATATTTCTCCGTGCCAAGACCCGTCCTGACGAACCAGTTTCAGCATTAACTCTTCCACAAAGATACCCTAAGCAACTGAAGCTAACCTCCACACCACAATCAACCGACATCACAACTCGCAGTAATATTCGACAATCTTCTAGCCATTGATGAAAATATCGCTGTCAGAAAAAACAGGGCCAGCTGCCAGCGATCCTATGGCTGAGAATGAATACCCCACAGTCGCCTCTTTATTCGCAGTAAATGTCAGCAATATCAGTCCCCACTGATAAACATCCCGATCACTTTAACTAAGCAATAATTATCTTACTGACTACCCCCACCACCGCACCCGTCCCGAAGCAAACCCTTTTAAGCATGCGCGCTTATGCCCTTTGCTTGCCCCTTATACTCCCTTCTAATCTTTTTGTTTCTCGTGTCCTCCGCCGCTCCCGTAAATTCCATAGCACTTTTGGGTGTCCTTTTCGGCCTTTCCTGCTGGGCATCTATATTACCATAGCGGTGAAATTGATCTAAGATGTGCCTACAGCAACTATTGTCTCACGCAAACACCGAAACAGAGGATATTCTATCCCTCATTTTCCTTTAGCACATATGTCTGGTCTAAGCCTAGCGTGCTCCTGACATTAAAGACAATAAAGTTTGCCTGCCTCGAAATGCAACCATCCATCTGACTCACCCGGACCAGTGTTCTTTGCAGTTTTACCGCCCGGATACTGTTTCTGCCGCAAACCTTATGGTTTTCCCTGGCCTGAAGTTTTCGTATGTTCCCTGGCTTGCTGTGCTTCCAGTAAAACCGATCAGCCTGGCGTCGGCTTGATCTACCCACATCCATCGTTACTGTATTACAAGGTTCGCTTTTATCCGACCGGATGAAATATCCGCTAGCAAATTCCTTAACTGAGAATAACACAGCTCGATGCTCCATTACCACGCAGATCTGTTCGCGCGCATGAAGATAATAAACCCATACGGGAGCTGGACACGACCAGTAGGGAAGACCGCCCTGACGCATCGTATTTAGGCCTGCCCTGCTCATGTCATATATCCCAAGAGCTTCACTCTTGAGTGTGAAACACATTGTAAAGCAAACTAAAAGGTTTTCGCGCGTGTTATTTAACAGGGACTCTCAAAGGCATCTGGTTTATTGCTTCTGATGCGCCCTATACCCCTTCCTTAGGCTAACTGCGACGTGCTGAGATCACCTCAACTCGAAAATATGAATAAGGGCTGGGCACCACACAATTTTCCACAGCGTTTGTTTCCGAAGCATACGGCATCAGATGAATATCAAATGCCCCCGCTCTGTAGGCCACTGTTCGCCGTAGGTCCTTAATGGTAACCCATATTTTCTCCAGCTTCGCCATCAAGTTTCTAATTCAGCATTACTGAACCATTTTATTAGCTGTCTGATATCGCCTCTGAAGCCCATTTCTATGGTCTAGCACGCTTTTCTGTATGACACGTCTACCTCCTTTAACGCGTTCAGCCAGTCATCTATTCAAATGGACTAGTCATGGAGGCATTTACCCTCGAATCACAATTTTTAGCTCGAACTACTCAATCCCCTCTTCTCGTTACACAACTGCATAGATGACTACACAATTAAATATAAATTATGCGGTTCACCATCTAGCTAATTTGCGTTCTTCATATTCACTATTGGTCACGCCTGGTCGCTTTAATCGCTTATCGATAGTCCTCATTGCTCCCACACGAACAGTAGGCATTGTCACCTGGGATCTGGTACCGCTTATCGATAGTCCTCATTGCTCCCACATGAACAGTAAGCATTGTCACCCGGGATCTGGTATTATTGAGCCACCCCCAAAGTTGGAGATCGCAGTCACTTCTTGTCACCCAATGTTTTGTGCTGCATTTCGCCTGCTAACGCTTGTGCTGTCTAGTAATACTTTTAAGTCTTCAGTTCAGGCCTCATTATCTCACCGGGATAAGAGCAAGGAAGGACACTCAAGAACTTACTTGCTCAATGCGAGTCTAGTTCTGTCAAAATTCACTGGCCAATCTTTTCTGCCCAGATACTCCCGAGTGATTTACCCACAACACTTGTGTACGGGGCTACCCACAAACTAATGCACCACTTTGTGACTGCCGTGAATGCCGTATCTAGTGGGACGTTATGTCTGTAGTTCACCATATCCATGCTATTTCCTATCGTGCAAGTAACTTGCCCACTGGAGTCTGACTCTATCCCTTGGACTTATGCCAAAACGTCATGGTATCGCTCTGTCCACAAATCTGCTTATTCTTATTACGAAGGTCACCCAGTTCAGTACAAATGCAACAAAGTTTGCTTCAGTAGGTTCAAACAACGACTGCTCAAACAATTCGGAAACAGCAGGTTGCCAGTTTTTGGTTTGGCCTACATTTCAGTGGTCAAACTTGGCCTTCTCCCTCAGCCGGCCTAAGAATTTTTCGGCATTCCTAATCGGTATTTATGGCTGCAGCTAATGGCTCGATGGCCAAAGGCCATCTTATTCTTGTAGGTTTATCAGTTTAGCTCACGACTGTTGAGCTTCATTTATGACTTATCCCATGACTTATCTTATGGTGGTTCCACCTGCCAAAACTGCGGTTTTCTTTCAGTCCCAAAACTTCGTGGTACTACCTTCATGCCATCTATTCCACCTCTCCGCATACTTGCTTCTTTTAGATCATTCCCTACCTCTGCTGCACATTCCTGTATGAATACTCCGCTTCCAGGCACTGCTAGTCACCCGCAACTGGTGTCGGTTATGCCTGCATTTCAGCTGTGCTCCATGGTCATGCGCAATGGTGTGCCACCCACCAATTGGGAATACACATCAATACTATAATACTTGCATAGGTAACTGCATGGGACCGTCTAAATAATCAGCCTTGAAATACTTGTTTCCAAGCTAAATGTAGAACAAACTGCCGTCCATCAACTAGGCTTGTGAACGTTCCACCCCATAGAAAAGGACAAAGTTCCTGGAGGCATCAGAATGCTGCAGGCCCAACAGCTGCCTCGGTAGGCAAGCAAGACCCACTGTGATAGGTGCATCAAAGCCTGTCTCGGTATTCGTCGATGGTAATTTTACGACAAAATGCCATGTACAAAATACTACTGATCCGTGCATGGACCTTTCTAAAATTGCACTGCGACATATCCGCTCCCGGAGAAAAACTGATCCCACAACGCTGTTAAATGCTTCAAATTGCTGCCTAACTATCACACATTAAAGCGCGGCTCTGACTTGATGGTTTGCAGAACCCCCCAGAACCCATCCTCATTGCACACAAGCGACAGATAAACGCATTTGCGTTTCACAAAGTTTGACACCCACCGTTACCCTTGAATCAGCGTCCGATAAAAGCTAGAGGACCAATAGGCAACTGAAACAAATGTAATAAACCTCTGAGAATAGGTGCAATGTGCAGCGATTTGATACCTAAACCTGAGAAGTGAGAAAAGCAGAGGTGAGAGTGAGAGAAGTGAGAAGTAGTTACCCACCAAATGTTAGTCTTGGCACTTGGTGAGTATTCGGAACAAAACGGAGGGAGAGAAAGTCGCGTGTTTCACGGCCAGACAACGATGACCTGGAAAACTCGCTTTCAACCCTGTTACTCCGCACCCTCAAACTGTACCCGCTGCCTGGCAGTCCCCTAAGCATACACCCTTTTCAACAAAATCTACACTTTTGCAACCGGATTAACGGTAGAAGAATTATATCCACTCATTAGGAAAGGCACCGGCCTTTCAGATGCTATCAGGAACGTGCCTCAAATGTCTGCTAGCCCAAAGTCAAATCAGGCTCTTCATGACCTCAAACGTGAAAGGAGGGTTCCATAAGATTTGCCGATGTCTATGATAGAACCATCAATCTGAATTAAGTTCCGCCAGTGTGATGACGTTTTCGGGGATAAATTTGACCACTGACAAATTGGAGAACAAGATTTACATCAGTCGAATAAACTTTTCCCGGCAACTTCGCAGACAAAAATAAAACTTGCGGCAAACAAAACACAACTTTTTCAGAAGTTCTTGATCTTTGCTTTTCACTCGGTTTAAAGGTGCAAAAAATGTTTCACATTTTGTTTTCTTAAATTTTGACTCTTTGGTTCCACTATCGTAATTACAGTCGCCCTTTATGAAGATACCGTGCGATTAGGCTTAGAGTGATCCTTCACATTACCCCATCGTAATTTTTCGGGATATCAGAATGGAATGTTCTGCAATCTCACCTACCACCGGCAGTGTAAGCCCGACTGCTTTGGTCCTCCCGGCATGCCTGGAGTTTAACTAAGAGTGAGGGTGACAATGAACAAACTACTGGGGAGTGCTAAAATCATAAAATCAGGTTTCTGTAGCTCTTGATTTCTAGCACTCGTGAGCATGCATGCAGACACTATGGCGGCTGCAAAGTAGAAGTGTTCGAAAAGACAGCGTTTCTTGTGAAAAATTCCTTAACTGTCAGCGTCAGCGCGCCCATGTTAGACAGCATTAAATTCAATAAAGATTATTTATAAAAAGGGTATTGTGCATTTGGATTTCATTGTTTGCCAAAACTACGAAAGTACGGGAGGGATGGCGAACTTTCGGGAACTTAGCAGACGGAAACCAAACGTGGTAGAAAACGCTGCATGCTGAGGCAAAGCTCTAAAAAAGACCGTTTTGCATATGAAACGCAAGCAGTTGGCATTTCGGGTTCACGGCTACAGCAAATTTCCCATGAAATCAATAGCATATTAGTACACGTTATCATCAGGTGCGGGGATGCTGCATGACAAAAATTGACAGTCCCAGGCCATTGGAGTCTGCTATCCATCGGTTGTCATGCGTTTACTCCGGTATTATCAAATTAGGATGTTTAATTAGTCTCATTTAAACCGCCAGAAATTGCTTCCACATTAGCAAAACGCTTGGCGTTGAAACCCAAAAATAAACCCCTTTGGATTCCGTCAGCCTCTTCTCCAAAGACTTCACTTGCAAATCGTCTAACATGACGAAAATAGATAAAATAATTTAATTTTTTGTCTACTGGATTAGGCATTTAGAAAAGCGGATGCACTGAAACAATCCTTAACCAATGAGCAAAGAACATTTGAACAGTTTTATCCCTAGGTGGCAAAAAATGAACCAATCGAATATTGTGACGGGAAGGAGGACATTACTGACAGTTTCCAGCAGATGTGTGCCGTTGAGAGCAGCAAAATACAGAACTATGCAAACTGAATTCTCTAGATTTAAATTCGCCACGGAGTGTCGGCGGTCAAAGTTCTCGAGGCCACGTCATACACCTCAACGTCCAGGAAAATTGTCAAACACGATTATTACTGCCAAATATATCCGCTTTTATCTATCGACACAACAAACTACTTACAGATCAATCCACAACATTATCATTTGAATTTCATCTAAGATGTTTCAATGCGGGTGTGGCCGAGAGGGTGAGACTGACACCCGGATCGCTCTAATAGTAAAATTAAGAGTGTAGGGGGCACGTTTTCCACTCGACACGAAACTCTTCAACCAGGAGGCTGATCAAGGTGCCAGAGAGGCGGGTGTGTTTCTTTGTTTTAGGTTTCGTCATATGGGAAATGAATGGGAGCGCCTTGTGAAAGCAATCGCTGAGGGTTCCTCTAAGGATGTATCAACTGCTCAACACCAACCCAAAACAGAAAGACGCTGAGACAAAGCAAACTCGCTCGGCGCCTACATGTAAGGACAACGGAACTCATGAGTGCCCAGGGCCCCTAATTTGTTTGGTGAGACTTTGTTGCAGCTGTGCGCAGTCGAAATTTTGGTCATCGTCGCGCCATATTTCCGACGCCGCATTCGTAGCAGCAGATGAAAACGCCGACCAAGACTCCCTCCATCGGACGTCCAATCCTAGTTGATGTGTTCAGTCTGTTTGTAGCAGTTCAGGAACCGTCCTTTATAGCATTTTGCACGAACCATTGACGCACTGGTTCCCAATGAGGTTCGTTCGGCTTGGACTGAGGCAATATTCACTCCAATTTACAAAATCTGTTAGCATTGCTAAAGCAACATGCGAGGTGATGAAACTCATTCTTCAGCACGCTTTCCTGAATCACGTCGTCATTAAAGACTTTAAATCTCCGGTACGGCAATGCTACCTCTTGAACCATTCATTTGTAAAACACGCTTATGTTTTTTGACAGCCCAGAATAAGCTGGAAACGGACTAATTTCGAACTCCATAGTTTTCTACTGCTTGAACGAATTCGATTAAATTCCACACGTTTCACTGCCTCACAAATTCAGGGTTCTTTAGCTTCGAGGGAGGAGAGTGCGCTTCTCTCTTCAGCAGAAGGCCTTGCGTGGAATTTGGACCAAACTCCTTCTTTTACGGGCCGGCCTCCCCATTAGTCCCGTAAGCCCCCGGCCCATAAAACGTCTATATCGCTTTATGCCACTGGCTTTTCCAATTCACCCTCAAGTTCTCCTCAAATTTTGTCGACGGCCTTAGGATTCCGGAGCCAGCTCACTTTGAGAAGATGTCGATGCCGCGAGCTATGGTCACTGAACTAATACCTTTCTATGAATGACAGAAGCATGTCCAAAAGTCAATCTGGAGGCCAGGGAAGAAGCCTTTGTCGTCCGTGGTAGGAACAGCAGAAAGGCCTTAGGAAGCGCCGAGCCTTAGATGCACACCCAAAATTTCTCTGAAACCATAGTTCGGAGGAGGAAAACTATAACGCAAAATTTCAGCATTTGATGGCATTTATTCGGTCATTTAAGATCTTTCCATGCGGGCGCAGTTTTGTTGAATGTTGTTTAAGCGTACTCCAAGTCGACCATCGGCGCGGAATTTATATTTCAGTGGCTGCCAACGGCTTTGCGTGATGTACCTCATTGGGAAATTTGTGGAAGAGCCGGTTTCTTCACGTGTTTTATTTTGCATTGCGTTTGGAAATAATCTCGAAACGACAAGGACAATAATTTCGCCCTCTGTGTCGCCGCGAAATTCAGCAGCTTTTAACGACCTGTGTATGAAAAGTCTCCTATCATTGTGGCAGGTGTCCTGCAAAACTAGGTAAGGAATTCGTCACAGCTAGTAAGTTTTTTGTTTTTTTTATGATGGTTAGTACATGCTATATCAGGCGCAAGGCTAAACCGAACCATCGATAGTGATATTGGTAGAATTCGTGTGTTTATGGGCAGAACAAGCAGACAGCACAATAGGTTGGCCAGTGCTTTCAAGTCCTGGCGCAAACTAACGGATTGGGGCGGTCTTGAGTGTGCACGTAACACACTCATCCGGTAAATATTGTGGATATGCTGAACTACGGACAGTCCATCGGACTGGGTATGGTAATCGCGGTACCGTCATCGCAACGCCGTACTTGGGTCCGTGGACAGCCCCGTACATGAACCTCTTGGGTGAGTCGTTTAGAGTTGTTATTGTAGTCACAAACTGAGACCGGCATGCATTAAGAGTATTCTTTGGCCCATTGAGGGCGCACGGTGTTTCATTGCTGTAATTCAGACAATGCAATGAGACTGCCGTGTCTATATCCGGCGCACAAAATAGGAAACGTCTCAGAAAGACTTCTAGAAGGTACCATGATGTGAGTAAGACTGCGGCCCGAAATAACAAGCGGCCAAAAGTGGTCACAATTCCTGACTAACTAAAGTCTTCTGGACCCTGGTTTTCAAATAGCTGAGGAAAGCCTTGTCGATATGGAGCATGCAGACGTCGTTCTCATCTTCAAAGAGGAGGAAAAGGTGCAGTTGTTTTTGAGTGAACTGACCAAAGTCACCCCGTCCTTTGGTATGCACCCTGCACTCACAAAGTGTAAGGTAGTAATAATGTTCGTTCACAACTGGTGGGTAGCATGATCGGGCAGGCATGATCATAAGATTACATTCAGAATTAAGCATGAGTTTGTTCGTAGTTGCAGGTAATGGACCGAGTGGGCGAAAGGGTACAGTCGAGAGTAGGAAGGGATTAGTTGCGGGTGTGCTATCAAACTGGGTATGGCAGTGCTGTGCCATCATTGCACTGCCGTACTTCGGTTTCTGGACAGCCCCGTAACGGACGTCATGTTTGAGATGATTGGGCTGGGATGTGCAATTCTGTGAGCAGCGGGGTTTTTGAGTTGGCCAAGGGAATTTGCAGAGGTAGGACGAAGCCAATGTAAGATCGCAGGTATTTTTCTGGTCCGTTTGGGGATCTCTGGGGATGTAAATCACTGACCAGGTGGGGTGGATAATAGCAAACTGGGTTTCCAAACCGGGTATTGCCGGGTATTGAGTAGACTTGACACCAAGTACCCGCCCGCTCAATACTTCTTCGTTACCCCCAGCATCCATGGGTGCACGTATGATGACGCACGTGTTCCTTGGATCCCAGGGCTCAAGTCTATACCACTTGGTCTACGGCTGATACATATACACCCCTCTTTAGCTTTAACTTCGCTGTGCTCAATAATGCATACGGTTGCTGAATACCGCTATTGAATAATCGATGTACACACGAGACTAATTGAGCAAGTAGTGGGTCTACCCTTATAACAGTAAGACTGCAGCTTCAGCGTGGACACCCATTTGGAATGGAGTGGACAAAGGGATTTAGTAAGCACTTGGTGAGTTGGCCACTACAACTTTGTTTAATTGTATGTTTTAAAGGATGTGTACGGAGTGTGTACGAGTCGTAATTGATTATACATTTTTCCTTTCAGAAATCCTGTCGAGTAAAAGCGGCTTCCTGAAACTGAGAACTGGATTGACCACATATTACGTTTGTGCCGATACAACCAATAAATAGAAACATGAATTTTTTAAAGGTGGTTGTGTATTTTTAGGCATGGGGTTGGCAAACGGATGACATGTATAGATATGAAGGACCGCCGTTGGTCGTTGGATTGGTCTATTATGTATATTTGGGGCACTAGTCAGTTACGAGGATGTGTACGGGCCCTTCAGTTACTATAAGTAGCCACGGTAGGCAACGTCGAGTACGGTTATAAGCGTGACGGGCCGTGGTTGGCCATCGGGTTAGGCTGTTGAGCCTAGTTGAGGCCTCATATTCGGCGTTGCGCATAGACACAGGCCTAGCAATTGCCATAAGTAGCCAAGGTAGGCGATATCGACTGCAGTTATGAGTATGACAGACCCACGTTGGGCGTTAGATTAGGATACCACGCATAGTTGAGGCCTTATTTTCAACGGCCCACATAGATTCTGGCCTGGTGTTTACTATAGGTAACAGGGATAAGCGACATCGTGTACAGGTGTGCGTGAGAGACAGTCGTTGGTCATTGGATTAGGTTATTGTACATAGGTGAGGCCTCATAAGCAGCGTCGCACATAGAAGTGGGCCTAGCAGTTACAACAAGTATTCGAGATGATTGAAAACGCGTACAGTTATGATTATGAAAGACCGTCATTGGCCATTAAATTAGGTCGCCGTGTATAGGTGAGGCCTCATAATCAGCTTCACACATGGACACGGGCCTAGCAGTTACGATACGTAGCGAAGGGAGGCGATATTGAATACAGTTATGAGTATGACTGGTCGTCATTCGCCGTTGGATTAAGTTATCGTGTATGGGTGGGGCCTCATAATCAGCGCCGCACATTGACACGGGGCTAGCATGCTGCAGTGACGACAAGTAGCCGAGGTGAGTGACAACGACTATCGTTGTCATGATGACCGCTTTATGACGTATTCCACCTATGGTGAGAAATATTCCTAATAGAAATGATGCCATTGTGTTGGTAATTTACCGAAGGTTACCTCCTGACGCTGTATTATCCACGGGCTAGTTATGCATAGCTGGGAAAAGCAATCATCCACAGAGATGGCCCCCGCATATCCACTGTACAATTAGTGCTGTTTTCTGACAATGTTGTACTTAATCGAAGCTGAGCTCCATAAGAAAATGTGTTGTGATTAAGTACGCTGAGCAAAATTATCTCGTTTATTAAATCTGGGGAGTATAAAGCAAACAAACGTTGATGACCGATTTTCCTGGGTGGAATTTGCATTGGATATTCTGTAGATGTAATTTTATTCTTAAATAACGCCAAAATATGGTACAGTGCAATTTCGTGTTTTATCTCTCGTAAACAGGTAGCAAAATGCGAATCGGTGATGGTCCGTGACCTTGAAATTTCGCTCACTTAAACAAAATGCTATTTGCAACATATCACCTACAAGTGTAAATGGATTATACTAACTCCCCGTAAAAGTCGCAACCTCGGAAACCCTATAGTTCCGGCGAAAACAATTTGGGTGTGCTTCTAGTGAGTGGCTTAGGAAGCCGGACGCTTAAGGGAAAGTTGGTTTTCCCGCTTTCTCCGAGGACGTCCTTCACAATCCGCTGAGAAAAACGGCCTCGAAGGAATCCTTTAATCTTCAGGTTAATCGCTGCATTTTCTTTCATAGTATCGGAACAGACTTCTTGATACTATAGAGCCTACATTCAATCGCTTCTTTAAAAGAGTGGTTTTTTTACCATTGGACCATATACTACAGGTCGGGGACATGATGTTAATTTTAAGTTTGGAGCGTACGTATTAATTAGACTACAACTATAACTAATTAACTATAACTTAGGACTCTAACGGCAGCTGGTTGGTGCGTAGAATATCTCTTGTTCTACGCTGCATCTAGGATTCAGGTTAAGTCAATTTTAGATTTTTTATTGCACGGGGTTTCTTACTGTAACTTGACTGCCCAAGGGTAAGAACCTAAACAACGGGGATGGCATTTTTTGCCCAGGCCTTCCAGGTAGGCCCGAGCCTCCGAATGGAGAGAGACCCGACCCGGAAAGCTTTGACACTCCAAGCAGATTACGACGGGACGCATTTTGACAAAAATGTCGGCAAACCATAACAAATGGTAACCTAGCTCCCTGACGTTGTAATGAAGACCGCCACGGTATCACTGTCTGACTGACGCATGAGGGAGTAAAGGAAGATCATCTGGGCCCTATCTCTTAAACTATCGCACCATCAAAACGAGCATTATTACCCCCCTCAACCCTACTGAAGCATAATTACCAATCTCTCACCGCAAACAGCTTTCAAGACAAGAGGGGCGACGAATTTTCTGGCTCCTAGTCATTATTTTCTCTCCGAACGCCATATGAAGGATCCTGAATCAATCTCCACGTATCTAAGAGGCCCTTCCTAGGTCAAAAGCTTATCGGAGGGTTATCCTCCAGACGTGTAAAAATTATATAACAGCGGTTCTAGACGGGCGGCGCCAAACAAGCTCGTCATAGCCGACAGAGTCTCAAAAGAAAACTTTTGAACAACTCAGGAGCAGTTGAGAATTTGTGCGCTTTCAAAAGCGGACTGATACAACTGACAGCGAATTTAGATTGCAGCTTCTACTCACCCATGCTGTATCCACTGAGCACGAACGACAGTAAAGTCCGAGTTGATCCGTGCTTCACAAGGGCGAAAAATTTCATAGCTGTGGAATTTTTTTCGCTTATTTCTTCAGTAGATGAGAAGGGAACAAAAATAAACCTCATGTCCCATGCAGGAATATTAAGGCGGCCCATGAGAGTTTTGAAAAACGCGGAAGTGTTCGCCAACGGTTCATTCATAAACGTTGCACTCGACGCTCCGCAGAACAACTCTCCAGCCCAACCCGGATTCTGAGGGGATGAAAAACACCCGACAAAGGAGAGATTGGAGTTGATTCAATCGAGGCAGGAAGCAGACAGCCAAAAGCAAAATATCAACTCTGCTGATATCTGGAGCTTACAGAGAATAATACACACTAGACCAGACAATGGACTCCAGCGACCTCATCACATCTAACCTTGGTAAGGTGGAACTATGTGCAGCCTGAACTCACGAACTAAGGATGTGGCGCTGTTCTTGATTTTTTCTCGCGCGTCATGTTTTCCGATGTCGGTCCAAGCTAAGGATTATTCCGTACCGGACAGCCTGCATGGCTCGGTGTCAAAAATACCCAGTAGGTTTAGGGTCTCTTCTTTCCTCGTTTTTGCCTTCTATTTTGCTTTTCTATTCGTCCGTCTTTTCTTTTTTTACAGGATTGCTGCGTGAATCCACATTTCGGAATTTTGACGGGACATCGGGTAAGTTGTTCCCCGCTTGGCTGCCTTGATTAGTTCCTTTTACACTAATGCTAGCACTAAGCACGTAGTATCTAAGTCATGGAGTCTCGTGAGTCCGAGAACCCATCCGACTCAACAAGTCGGGGAACGTCATTGGTCGCACAACAGCCTGTGCCAATAACTACCGACAATGAGGGTACAGGCACAAAGTCTGTTCGTCCCCAGAAGTGCGAGCCCGAAGGGGCTAGTGCCGTCCTCAATGGTCTTGACGTTTCTTCCAATGGCAAGTCATGTTGGGATGTTAGTGTGTGTTTTGTCCCAGTGTTTTTTTTACCTGGCTATCTGTTAGTTGTCAGCCTGGTTCATTTTTTCAAGTTTTTCTTGGTAAGTTTTTTCCTGGTAAGCGCCTGTCTGTTTTGATCACTCTCCATGTCAGATGGTACTCGCTATGGGTACTGTTGTAGTCGTCGCGCTAGTATCACCACACAATCGCAGTTCAGAGACGGTCTCCACGCGAGCGTACCTACACTATGTCGCTGGAGCCCTTTATTTCCACTGAGGCTCTCAACTTGGGTTTACACGGGTTTGAATAATCTGGATTATTCCTGACTACCAGAATGTGCTCTGGTTTTGAGGGTCGGGCAGACCTTCCAGTGAGGGTATTCACGAACTTGACGATGTAGTCACAACACCAGAGACGCCCCAAAGGATGTTAAAAACACTATCTGCTCCTACTTACGCGGCAAAAAGTGCACCAGTGTGATTTCGTCATCACCATCGACACCATCGACAACAGTGCTTCGGTGCCGTGCAACCAAAATTCATTGGAAAGCTCCGTGAGGAGAAGAATAAAAAAGAATGGGCGAAGGGACTTGGTGTAAGCATGCCACAATCCTTCTGAGGTGCCTACACCTCCAGACGCTCATGCGCACATGCTGGATGGAGACTGACAACAGCAACGCAATTTACATCAGTTGGTAGCCACACCTTACAACGTCTCCAACCGTGCACACCGGAGATCACTCGGACCTCATCCTGGAAGGCGAGTCGCACCGACTTCACCCAAGCTTTTCGTAATCGGTTTTATTTCCCTCTGCCGGGTCAAAGGTCGATCACACCACTGGTCCTGCCACCATGAATTGTTCACGGAAAACGGCACTCTTTCCAGTGACCGATGGTTCAGCGTGCGCAATACATGACCAAACCACTGAAAACGAGTGCGAACAAAGACATCAACCAGACGAACTGGGTATCCAGGCTAGAAAATTTATTTTGGTACGCTTGAGACTGATGGCACCGGCTGACGCGCATTTATTGCGGCCAAGACCGATACGAGACGCACACGGACGTCAATCCAAACAGGGAATGAGATATGGACAGGGTGATGTAGGGGGAAGAAAAAATATGTGAGAAGGGAGGCGTCAGCAGTAGCCTGTATTCGCCAACCCGCCATACTGTATGCAGCAGGTAAGTCGACCCAGTTGATGGTACCACACAACAGTCGATGCGTCATGATGTCATTTGTAAGCATGCGGTTCATGGTTGTGTGGGCTGGGATACTGCCTGGGCACCCAGGCCTAGCTAGAAGACGATTATGGTCTTCAGGCAACTCCTTTGGCTCAAAAGCCTAACCGGAAGACAGTGGTTTTTGGTGTGAGACCGTCAGAGCAGCCTACATTTTATGAATCAAGTTGCCACCCATATCCTAAACCCTAATCTATAGGAAAAATGTGTCCGTCAGACCTCTTTCTGTTTCTGTGCTTCCGGATGAACTGATTGAGGTAGCAGACAAGTTTTCCTACCTGAGCGGCTGTCAGTCCCGGTGGTCTCGCGAAAGATGATATTTCCATCCGAATTGGGAAGGCCAGAGCAGCTTTGGTGAACCTGCATCAACTGTGGCGTAGGCGTGATATCAGCTTATCCGTCAGGCGTCGAGTATACAATGCGACGGTGCACTTCATATTATCAAACGGGTCAGAAACCTGGCCGCTGCGCGCCGAGAAAGTCAAAAGACTATTTGATCGTCGATGTCTTTGGAGCATTGCCCGAGTCTGGTGGGAACACCGGATCAGCAGTGCTGAAGTACGTCGAATGGTATTCGGAAGAAATAACTCGTCCACCCTAGATGAACTGATCGCACTCCATAGATTGCGCCGGTTTGGTCACGTGCTACGTATGCCAGTCGGCCGACAATATCCGAAAAAGATGGAACAGCAGTTCACTTCCTTAATCGCCGTCTTGAGCGGTGGGTTGAACACTTCAAAGGGCAATTCAGCTGGTCTCCTTCAACACAAACGCTCGAAAAACCCAGCGAGCGTGAACGGAACGTCGTCACCAGCCCGCCATCAACAACAGAAATCCGGCGTGAAATATCAATCCTCAAGAACGACAAGGCACCTAGCGCGGATGGTCTGTACCCCATACTCTTCAAAGAAGGTGGCGAGGTCTTGGTGAACAGTCTGACAACCATATTGTAGAAGATTTGGGACAAATATAGAATTTGAATCGAATGGAGCTCCTCGACCGTCATTCCAGTTTTCAAAGAGGGCGGAAGAATGTCATTCGAAAACCATCGTAGCATCAGTCTGGTATCCGTCGCATTATTTTGCCCCCGTTGATCGATTATCCGGAGACAGATTCGTGAAAATCAAGCTGGGTTTCTCCCGGGCCGAAGATGCATAAGCCATACAAATTCTTGAGCAGCGCTAATGCTTCAAACGTCCAGCGTTGGCTGTTTTTCTCAATATGAAATCTACTGTTGACTCTTTCGATCGTGAGAAACTTTGGCCGTATCTGGCGATCAAAGGTGTTCTTTCCACTTTTTTATCCCTTATGAGGGTATTGTATGTGAACTCCTGTGGCGCATTGCTCACCTCTGGTGATCCGCTACGGTTGGTTCTGCTGGGGTTGGCATTGTTCTTAGCTGAGAGGTCTGGTTAACTGCTTGCTCGTTGATGGTCGCCTCTGTGCGATTCGCTTGGCAACATCTGTGAAATTATCCCGTAAACTCTCCGATAGTCGTTGTATGTTCACTGTATCTGCTTACACCGAAACGGGCTGTGGCTCTGATAAACGACGGTTTGAACATCTTGTTGCAGTGGGTTTCTGCATCTCGACTTCTTTCTAAGCTTAGGCAACCTGGCAGTATTCCAGCCATCGTGCTTCCTCCGGGTGACAGCAACTAAGCACCGAAACGGTGTTGCAGCTGAATGATTTACTTTTCATTTATCTACGTGGCGTTCCCCGCACTCGAGCCAACCTGCACACCGTAATTAGCTATAAGTGGCGTGGGTCAACCACTAGTTGTCGCTCGTTCTGGAGCACACATATGGATTCGGTTAACGCGATTGTTCTTTGCTGCTTCAGGGGCGCGTAGGATACGCACACCTCGCCTGATCATTAAGGTCTCGTACCTGAAACAAGTCCCCGATAACCTCCTGCCAGAGTCCGTTTCGAACAAGACATCCTCCGATGATGGGTCTTACTGGGAGGCACTGTCCTCAACCCTTCAATATGCTGGACGCTAGCTCGACCAACTAGATCTAAGCACCAGATTTCGAGCAACACTTTTAAATTGCTAGAATCCCTGACTTCAGGTGAAAAAAAGATGCGTGGAAGCTGAAGAGGTGGAAGAGGGCGAGAACAAAAATGGGAAATGTGTTTAAGCTGTCTCAGGTGATTTATGAAACATTGCCAAGAGGCCTTCGGTAAGCGAAACAATTACTGATAGCAATGCCTAACTTATCCATAAAATGTAACGGCGCCCGAATAAGTAGGCAGAACACTTTGAAAACCAATTCAACTGGCCACCTGCAATTGTTCAGCCGGATGCCCAACCGGCAAGACTTGGGGACGCAGTTTGTCCTTTACGTTCGTGAGTATCTTGTGAGTTTGTATTCACATAATTGGGGGCATGAGTGTATAAAGAGTTCTCCAATAACCTTACCTCAGGCATTGGTGTCCACATTGTAAATGAGAGATTCAAGTGAGAGTTTCCCGTCAAACCCAGTTGGTATGCAGATGGGTGTTCGAAAGGTGTCCACTTTCTCCATTTTTGTTTGATCCTTGGTGCAGTAATGAGGTCTCTAAAACCCGGTCTTCATCCCTCTCCCCGAAATACGCAGATGACATAGTTCTCACTTTTTAAGGACCAGGTAGCGCAAGCCTCACTAGAAAACTGACCAAGGTCATCAAGTGCCTTGGTATGTGCTTCGCACCCACAAAGCGTATAATCCTGTTGTGGGATGCACATGCCTCTAAAGTTCAAGGAGTGACACTGGAAGTTGTGGAACGTTGTACGTACCTCGAGAACTGCATTGGCTCTGAATGTAGTGTTGCGGACGAACTGAACGTACGAACCTCGAAGACCGGAATTACGTTTGCCAATTGGCGCCACTTGTGATGCCGGAAGACATCTCACGGCCTGAAAGGACGCGTGTATGAGACTACAATACGGACTACATTATTGTATGGCTTCGAGACTCGGCCACTTCTGGCGGAGGATCCGAGACATCTTCAGGTCTTCGATTGCTATTGTCTTAAAAGTATGACTGGAATCGCCTGGAACCGGGGATTTTGCAATGAGTTGATCAGAAGGCTGTTTTTTCGTTGATGCAGACGGTACTTCACTCAAAGACTGCATCCAAAAGTGCGAGCTTGGTCATGTGTTACACATACCGAGTTGCCATCTGTCGAGACGAGCGCTGTTCTCCGTACTTAATTCGGGATGATGGAAGCCTAGAAGCGGACAAAATTTGACTGCCTAAGAGAATTAATAGTGTTACAAAAGGTTTTGGTATCGTTGGTGCTGTTCACCTTCCACGATTCGGTCCATATGACCCTCCTCTTTCTTGGCTGGACGACACGGCGGCTGACCGGTGTCAGTGGCATTCATGCTGTCCGTTTGTGACCAGCACTTGAGGTTTAGGCGCCTCGGATGTTTTTTGTAGACTAGCCATAGGTCCCCCTCCTTGCCCAAATTTTCCCATCATAAGGCTTAATTCAGAAAGATTTACATTGTGGTGCGGCAGTATTATCATCTGGTGCTGCTGTCTGTGATGATTTACTACCAAATGTTTTCGTCTCGATGATACTAGGTCCACCGGTGCCATGTTATTTAGCAGTTCAGCTACATTTTAGCGAAGTACAATTGAACACAGTCTGTATCAAAGAATCCGCAAACATCCGTCACCGCGAATATTGTGGCCAACAACAAGAACTAATACCGGCCTCACCGCTGAGAAGACACGTGATTCGGGCCGGTCACAACCATGATCTAGACACTGTTGTTGATATTGGTGTGCCATATGAACTTTGCGCTTCACCATCATCAGGACCTTCAGCTGTAAAAACTGCATGTTCGTACGTTGGTTATATTTCCCACGATTTCGGTCATCGATGATTTGGGGAGGTAGGGGTAGGTGGCTACGCATTGGAGGCAATGGTTGATATAATTGATGCGTCAATACAGGGGTGTCAATGAACTTTTCATTGGGGAGGAAGCTGTGTGTTGAAGCCAACAGTTCGGATGAATGCACTCCAATAAGCACCATTTCTGACAATTTTTCTAAGGATTGATATGTCCCATCTTGGGATCCACAACCAGAGAGGCGGCAATGACCAGTACAGCCTAGTTTTCTGGTAGTGGTTTCCATGCTTCGCTGCCAAGTCATTGCCTGAAGTCTCCTGGCTGGTTTCCATCGTACACGTAGTTGTGTGAAAACATTTTCGAGAACGTCGGTCAGCTGGCATACGGCGCGTTTGCGCTCTTGTACTCACTAACGGATTTCCTAGTATCACTCAGGATTGGCAATCTCGACGGTATATGTTGATCATTTGATCGTATTGGGGTCGGACAGACCACTGAACGCCACTAGCATAGGTCCTTTCACATTTTGCCATGCTTCATCCACCTGCTTGCTACCAGTGCAGTGTTGGTTTACTGTAGAAAGTAGTTGTGCTAGCTCAGATCGATGCTGCGAGCTATGTTAGTTCCCCGAAAAGGATTGGTTGGCATGTTTCTTGTCGACCTGCGGGACCTGAACAAAAGCAAACTGTCAGGCGTAGCCGGGTTACAACAGGCGTGAGACTCATACACATATCGTTGAGACGGTCGGTTTAGGGGCACGGATACGACCAAAGATTGGTTCCAATGCTCTGGAACGTGTCAAAACGGGACACGTTATTAGATATTATCAATGGGAAATCCTCGGAGGTCGACCAGCAATTGAATGTAACAGGTAAGGCGCTTGAGTGTCGTTGAATGTTTGTTATCTGAACGAAGTACCCTCTGCTTTGCTTAAACCCCGTTTCCTGATCACGTCACTCCGAATTAGCTTATTCCAGCCTCTTCCGCTTACAGTGGTCAAATAGCTGAGTATGCTTCATGTCCCTATGAATAAGGTGGTCGAGGCGTCATAAAAATCGTTCAGCTGTAGTACCCTTTCGGTGCCTAACTGCCATGCCACCTGAATAAAGCACGAGGACTGGGATACTGCCAGGTTGCCCAAGCTTAGGTAGGGGAAGTCAAGAGGTAGAGGTCGGATTCGAACCACGGACCACTAGATTACTGTGGTGCGCAAACCGTCGCACCGCGATAAGGTTCACTTCCTTCGTGACGGTCAGAATCATTTGTGTGCTGCCGAGGGGACGACGCCGCTGAAGTAAAGCTTTTTGTAGGTGACTTTTTACCACATGGTCAAACAAGTCTTTTTTTCGTCTCAGACTTTGAGAGTGACTAGTAGTGTCACTTTTTCTGATTTCACCTCTTTGCGAACAATCCTAACCCCGTCTGATTAGGTGGTATGATGGGACGGAGTTTGCATTAACACTACACCACACTTGGACAGTTGTCAGACTTCTCCGTTGGTTGAGTTAGTTTCGCTGTATTTGTTTGCTGAAGTCGGCGCACGAACCTTCAAAGGCTCGAATCTAGTCGACCGCCCTTGAGAGTTTCTGAGTACCAAGATGTGCTTGTTTCAAGTCACAGTGCATTCCTTTGCCTACCGCCATCATCATCATCGACAGCAAAACACCACTGGTACATACCGACACTTAAGTACTATGGCTTTTTCGTATGATAACCGTAGATTTAGGGTCTGAGAAATTCTCAGTTATTCGACCAAGGACGTATCACGACCGTAGCTGGGGGTATCGCAAGTTCGTTATGAGGTAGTCTCTTGCGCGTCTGTTGCTTGAGTTTCTAAACCCCAAGCCCCGCAAAGCACCGTACTGCATGATATACTGCATCACCTGTCGAAAAGCATGCTGTTCTGTCAACTCCAAGGTATCAACAGGCTAGCATCAAGCGATTTGGAAGGACAGTACAAAAATTCTGGCTGTTAGTGCAACTCGTCATACACGACCGACTCTTGCAATCCTTCCTCTACTTGGCCGAAGCCTTTGCACGATACAATCTGTCGGTTTCATTCCAGTCTAACAGAACATTTGCGGAAGCTACCACTGTGGCCTTCTTACCTTTTTCCACCTACCATGGAAGTTTTTATGAGCTACTGTACATGTGTGGAGTAGGACTTTTTGCACTGACTGGCTGTCTACGGTGATAGCGACATCACATTTCATGTCATCCCTTATTGTATGTATTCTACATGCTGTCGCGGTGGTTCAATCCGTCGGATCCACCTTGTTACTTCGTATCGAGCAATGATTGTGATTTCAGGACCATTGGTAACCGAAAATATAATCATTTGAAGGTCATTTCAACCAGTTCGCCTTGATTCGATGCTCCACAGTGGACGATGAAATTCGACAGAAATCTTCCGCATGACTCAACGACACTTATTGTGAGCGGACAGCCATGCGTTGGGTACGAGAATCAGGCGTTGGCTCCTGTATAACGAACAGCGCTCTGTCGGATAGACTACCATGGAGGCCTCCCTGCATTACACTTGTGCGTGTGGTAACCAATATCCGAAGACTCCTATGACTTCCACAATTTCGTTGGTGCTGTGCAAATAGGTGTAAACATGGAAGAGAGCTCGTAACTCTCCAGTTGGAAGCACTCAAACTAAAAGATTAGGCTGGTCATTGATCCTATCTTTTTATAGTAAGTAGGATAAAATGTTTTTAATAGCACCTGTGGACATGCCGTCGCAGACTTGTCTCCGTCGAAGTCGCCTGACAAACTCGGAATGGTCATTCGATAAAGTGACAGTTATTGGTTTTGCACCCCAAATAGTGGTGTTTGACTCGGGTTTTTGAGAGCTTAGTTACTTTCAACCCCATTGGGGGCGAGATGGCTCAAGTGGTTAGAGCGAGAATTTACTGACCCGAAGGTTCGTAGTTCGAACCCAACCTCTGCATCTCGACCTCCCCTGCCTAGGCTTAGGCAACCTGACAGTATCCTAGCTCTCGTGCTTCCTTCGGGTGGCATGGCAGCCAGGCACCGAAAGAATGCTAAAGCTGAACGATTTTTTAAAATTTTACTTTATTGTGGCTAATTGCGACGAGATCGCAATTGCGTACGTTCAGTAGTCGCAAGTGGCATCTGTGCAAATTGTGACCTGGCTGATGGTGAGACTTTTTATTGACATCCCAAGCTTCAGTTGACCCCTTCTTCTAGCTTTATCCTAATCAAAGTAACAGAAAATTTGAGTCCCTAACCTGAATTGCCTTCAAAGCTACAAGACCCGTATATCGGACGCACTGGGGATGTCCTCGAATTCTATCCGTTGAGGATCACCGAGAATGCGGATTCCCCGGTCTCCCTCATCCGGTTTGGCCTAATTGTCGAGGCAGTGTGTGTTGTAAGCGCCTCTTGGTAATGGGGCGGACGAGCTATCCCTTTGGGGGCATGAAATGCCCACTAGGTCGTACACTCTTTAGTGCCCGCCTACAGCTCAAACGACGCTTGACTTGTACCATCAGTCACCCTGCTGCTGGTGAATTCGGGTCCCCTTTTTTCTTTTTTTTTTGTGATCCTCTTCAACCAGATCGGGCCTCAAGCGGGTTTGCAAGACTGGTAATTTCGCGTTCAAATCGGACGTATCTCGCCGCGTCTCTAGTTTTCATCGTTACTTGTGATAGTGCTGATTGTAAACGGTTCTTTATAGTGTGACTGGCTTGGATCAGATGCCATCAAGTATCATCAATATGCGTAATCTGGTCGGTGTTCATGGAAAATATCACAAAATGTCAAGTGCACCAAAAACTCCGGTCTCGTTCGCTATTTTTTCTGTGTTGGTATCTGTCCCCTCTCACAGCTGCCCGTTATGTTTTAATGTTCCCAATGTTGCTTTCAGTCCAACTACATTTTTTGTCACATTAGTTAATAAGTCGTTCTCGTATTGATCTTCAGAGCAAGGCGAGGTCATTGTGGATGCGGTCCATGTTCCTTCGGGTGCAACAGCGCGCATTAGCTATGGAAACGTAAAGGTGATCGGCACTGGTTCTTTTGGAGTAGTCTACTCGGCCACTCTGTGCATCGGCGAGGATCGAGAAGTTGCAATCAAAAAAGTGCTCCAGGACGAACGGTACAAGGTGACGTAGTAGTTGTGGCGTCCACATTAATCTGACCATCTTCCAGAATCGAGAATTACAAATATTGAAAGAAATGCACCACACAAACGTTGTGACTTTGTACTATTACTTTTATTCCGTTTCCTCATCGGTGAGCACTCATTTTGCAAGTTCTTACACTTACTATTTTTATTCAGAAACCGAATGAGACCTACCTGAATCTCGTCCAAGAATTCATACCGCAAACTCTTAGTCGTTTGATCAAACACTACTGGCGAATACGACAAGTAATACCTCTGGCTCTGGTCAAAGTAAGCCCACGCTCTCCTGCGCTTCGTTGCTCTCATTTTCTTGCTATTTCAACAACCACCTTCTCCCGAAAGAAAGCGAATATAGGGTGAAGCAGACTTTTGGACTCCCTCACTTCAGAGAGGGAGAGGTGGCTCAAGTGGTGAGAGCGGATTTACTGGCCGGAAGGTCCGTGGTTTGAACTCGGCCTCTGCCTCTCGACTTCCCCTGTCTAGGCTTGGGCAAACTGGGAGTATCACAGCCCCCGTGCTTCCCTCGGGTGGCATGGCAGCTAGGCACCGAAAGGGTGTTACAGCTGAGCAGTTTTTTTCACTTCAGAGGTGGGCAACCTGGCAGTATCCCAGCCCTCGAGCTTTCTTTTGGTAGCATGGCGCCGAAATGATGCTACAGCTGAGCTTCGGAGATGCATGTATACAACTGAACCGAATTGTACCAGATTGCGGGAGATTACGCAACAGTGAACATTGTGCAACTAAGTGTTCGGTGGTCTCGTAGTGTTGACCTGTTAATAGCCCATCCTTAATTCCCCGTCGCCCAATGAGGCGTTTCTATTGGGATCTCTAATCACCTTCCAAATCGGAAATGGTCCCACAAACTCCCGCATACTCATCCTAATAACTTCCCCTTGACATATTTGCTACCCGAACATCAGCTTCTGAGGCAGTTCCGAAGTTGCATCTTCAATTCACTCCCAACCACCTGCGTTGCTCAGCTCTCCAGTAACAGCATTGATGGCACACGAGATATATGCTTAAAGTTTACTTTGGCTTGGAAGATTACTTACTTGTGTCATGACCCTAGTCACCTTCAAACCATGACTCTTTCAGTTCATTGAGTGCCGCGCAAATATACTACACCAGATGCAAATATCACGGCTGATGCCCGTATTGACAGACTAAACAAGTACCACATGCAGAGAGGCAATGTTTGTTAATCATGAACATTACAATGCAGGGATCAGTCACGGATTTCTCAGCGTCGTTGTCTTTCCATGTTGACCTGGCCGCAAACTGCTTCGAAGCCATCAGTTTCTCAGCTTGCGCTTTGTAACTCTCATAGCTCGGAATTTCCATGCGACCCTTGAACTACTTTGCTGTTGGTCATTCATAAATGGTCATACCCCTGGCCGTTGAAGAAATCCCTGTTAGGAGAATGACACTGTGAACTCTAGGGGCTTGGAAATTGATCCTTTTGGAGATATAAAATACTTGTAAAGTTTTTTTTGGAACTGGAACGGATGGATTTCTTTTATGAATCACTGTGTTTGATGAGAATGGATTTCAGTCAGCCCCATCGCCATCTTTCACGTAATCCGTCTTGCATTTGTTTTCCAGTTGTACAGCTTCCAACTCATCCGTGGCCTGGCCTATATTCACAGCCTAGATGTCTGCCACCGAGACATCAAGCCCCAAAACCTGCTCATCAGTCCTGAATCGGGTGTACTGAAAATATGTGACTTTGGCAGGTGAGTGATTATCCCCGCTTCTGAACACTACTTGTCTCTGGACCAAGCAGATTACCCCATGCCTCGCCGGTATCTTGTAGCAGCAATACTCTATGGTGATTATGAGACTCACTTTGGCAGTCTAAATACCCGGAGTGGCGTTTTATTGATTGAGAACGCTGCTTCTTGTCCTAAACTGTCGACTCCAACACGCACCTATCTGTCATCAACTGCTATTTTAACGGAAGCACCACACATAAATGGTCCGTATTCAGGGCCAAAATAGTGATGCGAGCGATCACGCACCACACTTTCTTTCTCCATTCCCGCCTCTATTTTTATCCAACGTCCCACTGTAATCAATCATGACCACTCGGATTAGTAAACTTTTGTTTCTGCCGTGTGTACTTTCCAATGCGAACTTCATTAGAAGCTGCCTGCCATTTATGACTGGCGCATGGTTTTCGGGGCACGTTAGCCAAGCTTCGCACTCTTGCATTCAGAATACTCTACAGGTGCATCTGGTTATTTTGCGTTAGTCGCAGTTTGGTGCCACTGTTTGGAACGCTAAACGCTACATCTTGCTAAAGACAACTGAACAGGATACAAAACCTGACGAACGCATCAACACAAAACCCGAATGCATCAACTATTTCAATGTTTTCATAATGGGAGACAGAACAGCTTTAACCAAGGAGGGTACTACACATGAATGATTCTGAATGCGATGACCCACAACAAACGGTACGCTGCAATTTAAACTTGCGTTGAGTTGGAACCACTGCACTTCGTGAGCTGAAAAACTGAACACAGTTTGCTTTCAAACTCAGTTAGAAAACCTGCTAATCAAGAAACGGCTTGTCCTCCTGTTCCTCGGTTCGTTCAGGTGCAATATGCATTCAAAACAATTTCGTTCGATTAGTGTACCTGTTGTCGTGGCACAGTTATTCTAGTTAGTCCACAAGCTCAGCTGTAGCATCCTATCGGTGCCTAACTGCCATGTTACCAGAAGGAAGCACGAAGGCTGGGATACTGCCAGGTTGCCCAAGCCTAGACAGGGGAAGTCGAGAGGCAGAGGTCGGGTTCGAACCACGGTGTTCCTCGGTTAAATTGCTAACAATCCAATGGCGATCTGAATTTACTTGCAAAGCCACCCTTCTAGTTCATTTCGTTTCAGGACAGTATGAAAGCGAACAGACATTCTGTCACAGTGTCTTATGGATCTAGTCAAGTAGTATGTGGCGACGGTGTTTACAAACAGCATGCGTCATCAATCAGTCTATCTGGAACGGCGCTTGTGTTTATAATTCGCTCATACCAACCACAGGCTTTGGCCACGTTACAGGTTTACAATGCCAAATTGAAATTGACCCATCACGCAAATCTGTAATCAGTCGTATGGTTGACAATTCTCAATCAAGGCCTCCGGTATTGTTCGAGCGGGTGCTGGACAATTGGTCTGACCTGATCCCAGATCTCCCAGGAGACCTGCTTTATATGAAACCCCTGTTGAATATCCCCGTCATTGTCTGGTTCGGCTTCAAGAAAAATGAGGATCAGTCCTTGCACTTCAGCTACGTTACTCTCACGTTTATGTCTTTTTTAGTTTTTGGGGTTCAGTTAATAATATTACTTTCGTTACTGCCACACTGCTTTTCTGGGGTGGTCACGTGCCCATCATGGAAAACGAGATTCTATGTACCGGCTCGAACACCTACATGTATCCTTTGGAGCCTTTTATCAGAATCTTTCTCCATTAATAAACAAAATTGACCCGCCCCATGTGGTTGATGTGGCAATTCAGGTTCGCCGGTGTGTGTTGGTGGAGTAGGGACGACACGTTCGTCTCGAGTGTCAGATTTCCGGCGTCCGAACCCCGGTACGGCCAAGAATATGTACCGCTAATAAGCCCTCATAAGAACGAACCTTGATTCCGGTGCAGTGCTCTCTCCTTGTGGTGTGGGGGGCGAGATGGCTCAGTGGTTAGAACGCGAATTTACTGACCGGAAGGTCCGTGTTTCGAACCCGACCTCTGGCCCTAGACTTTCCCTGTCGGGGCTTGGGCAACCTGGCAGTATCCCAGCCTTCGTGCTTCCTTCTGGTAACATGGCAGTTAGGCACCGATAGGATGCTACAGCTGAGCTTGTGGACTAACTAGAATAACTGTGCCACGACAACAGGTACACTAATCGAACGAAATTGTTTTGAATGCATAAACACAACAGCTGCAAACACGTTACTGTATTTTATGGCTGTGTGGAACGTTCCCATGCTCCTATTTTCCGGTGGCCGGAACTGTAGCAACTGGAACCAACGTACCATTGGTACATCGTTTATAGTTGGTAAACTGACTAATTGACTATCTGTGAAACAAGGTCGACACTACTTGTGCCGGCTGGCAACTCCAAGTAATAACTGTCCAGTTTTAACACCCTTTTTGTGCCTAGCTACCATTCCATCCGATGGCAGCACAAGGGCTGAAATACTGCCAGGTTACCCAAGTCCGGACAAGGACAGTTGTGATGCCAGGTTTGGGTTTGTTCAGTAAGCACGCGCTTTAACCACTGAGCCATCTCGAGTTTAAAGCTGGTAACTCTACTGACCACAGCTATTGTTTCTACGACCCTAGGTGAGAAATCTGACGAAGAGGTGGCGCAGCATTCTTATTGCGGTTACCAGGACAAGTTGGCAAATAGGTCCAGGCATCTCAACTGGTTGTATAAACTTCGGTGAAGGTAAATTATGACGTGAACGAAGTTGGTCGGAATCGCGACGATTCTAACACCGTGCTGAAAGTCGTTTTCCTCCAGTGACATTTGTTTGAAGGTGGAAAATGCTTACAACATTGAGAGGAACTGTCACCATTGGTCACGATGTATACTAGACCTTCGTATGATTTTGAACCTCACCACATTTTAAAACCAGGATACTGGGAGTTTTTAATGCCCGCATTGGTCAGGTTTCTAATTCATATAGCAATATGTAGCGCACCGCAGCATTGTAAACTCGACCCTTGATAGATAAGCTGATGTCACATCTGCGCCACAGTTGATGTAGGCTCACAACAGCCGCTCTGTCCTTCCCAATCCGGATTGGAATATCGTCTTTGGCTATAATAGCGGGACTAATACAGCCGCCCAGGCAGACGAATTTGTCAACTAGCTCAATCGGCTCATTCGTAAACATGAGGTTCGGGATCCAGCCTACCCAGTCTTGCAGCAGCACTCTACACCTCGCAGGTGTGAAGCGCATGCCAAATCGTGCAGCAGAATCATTTCGATTAGTTGACGTCGATTACACTACGACTGCGTTAGTTTCAAAGAAAGCCATATCGTGTGCGTACTCGCTATCTGTGAGCGAATGCCTCGGAAGTATTTTGATCCCACAGACATTAGAGACTGGGAGTGAGCCTTGCACGATCATATCAATGGTGAAGTAGGGGATGAAGGGTGAACGAGGTTAGTCTTACCCGATACCACTTGATGTAGTGAACTCTGTCGAGAGCTCCCCGTATACCTTCCCGCGTCCGCAGCAGTTGGCGTAAGCAGGGTCAGGAATTTACAAGGGACACTTTTGCTCCATAGACGCTGTTATGGTGCCTGACAGTCCACAAAGTCAAAGGTAGCTTTAAATTCAAGGACGACCACCACTGTTGGTTGCTGGAAGTAGTGTCTCTGTCCCAGAATCTGTTGGAAGTGTGATAGATACATCCTCTTGCAGGACGTTACCTGCTGGTGTGGATTTCCCAGCACCGCTGAGAATTGGTGATTCAACAATATCCAGTGGTCATTTGACTGTATCGGAGGAGTCGGACAGACAGTAGTGGACGCCGCTAGCATAGCACCTTTCACATTTCGCCATGCTTCATCCACATGCTCGCTACCAATGCAGTGTTGGCTTACTGTAGAAAGTAGTTGTGCTAGCTCAGATCCATACTGCTGAGTTATGTTAGTTCTTCGGAGGTGGCTGGTTGGTATGCCTCTTGGTGACTTGCAAGGGCCTGAAGCAAAGCGAACTGCTAGGTGTGCTCGCACTATGGAGCCATCGAAATCAAGCTATGTGCCCCAGAAGGAATGGCAGTCTTGAATTGTGGCTCTCCACCGGCAGCTGATAGTCTTGTGGACCAGTTGGGTCCATGGTTGATTTGCACTTGGTGACCACCAGGCTATCCAGTTCAAAAATTCCTGCTGGGCAGAAACAATTGATGCTCAGCACACAGCTGTAGGATCCACTGTCTATGTGGCCAGCGTCAACTCCAAATCATCCACCCTGATTTGATTCCAAGCAGCTCAGACGACCGACTTGGGCATTCATATTGCCCGCAAGAATCACAATATCAGCGCTTCTCGCTTGACGAGTGGGCGTGAATAAATCCCGGTAGAAAGTATCTTCCTCAGCGTTAGAATTGCAGTTCATCGGGGCATAAGCCGACACTACAAGAGACGAGAGCGGTGCGAAGACGACTGTTCCAATCCGGTAGACCACATTCAGTTCTGGGGCTGAGTACAACTCCCACGCCATATATTCCGCTAGCCATCGCTTCTGTAAGAGCTCAGTTCGCCTTTGACGTTTTACGATGCACGACTACGTTTGGGGCGGGATGACTCAGTGGTTAGAGCGCGAATTTACTGACCCGAAGGTCCGTGGTTCGAACCCGATCTCTGCCTCTAGACTTCCCCTGTCTAGGCTTGGGCAACCAGGCAGTATCCCAGCCCTCGTGCTTCCTCCGGGTAGCATGGCAGTTAGGGACTGAAATAGTGTTATGGCTGAACGGTTTTTTTACAAATGATTCCGTCTGTTTTCCTATTTGTCATAGAGTACGGACGTTGAAAGCTATTGTGTAGAAGGCATCCCCCGGATTTAGCAGTGTTATTTTGTTTATTGTTAATGACCTTCGGGGTGTACAAGGCACATAGGTCACATAACCGACCATCGGATCACCCCGCAACATTTGCTTGTATGGTGGGAAGTGGTTAGTGAGGGTCATAGGTGGTACTTCCCGGCAGGCTACGCTGAATAAAGTGGTCTGGTTCAGGTACTCCACCTTGAGCCTCTTTGGGGACCATGCCCTGAGCCGATGACTCAGTCTGACCTGCTGGGCTGGTGCAGGCTGACCTGATGCGAGGGCGCACGGAGTGTGGCCTTACTGTCTAAGTCCTGCTGCGACTGCGGACTGCCAGTGCCTTCTGAGCATCACCAGACTGTTTTGTGCTAAAAGTAGTCCGACCTTACTGACCAACGTTCAACCGTTGGGCCATCAGGCTGCGTGGTTTTTCGGGCCGATATTATCTAACCCGTTCTTCTCGGGGGAGGGCAGCATTGCTGCTTCCATAACTATTGACATGCTGGTCGCCTGGGGAAACACCTTGCTGCCTTCACACTTCCATCGCAGTTTGACCTTCCTCCCAAATCTCCTCGCAGTGCTATTACTCGAAGCATGGGTTCTCGATACTGTTTGTCTGACTGCCCCCTTTCTCCTTCCTGGCATGGTTGCGCCTTGTGAAACTGAGTCCCAGCCAGTTTACCCCACGGGACGATTGTGGCACTCAAGCCCGACTTCCACGTCACAGTGGCAGCTTTGTGCTTGGAACAAGTCACAGTGAACAGTACGACTTTGCCTAGTTGATTGTTGTGCGGGAGATCGCTGTCCATCGTCTTATCCAGTGTTCAACCCTGAAAAATTACGTTGCAGTCAATGTGAGCCGCGAGATCTTTGTAGCAGCCCTCGGTCGAGATTCACATAAGCCGTAATGCCGAGAAGTTTTCGGTTTTGATAAACAGTGGTCTCAAGAGGTTGACCCGTCTACTTTTCGTTTCATTTTCGCTGTAGGTCTTGACATCTTTCAGCCTACCAGTATGAACGGCGCGCTCTACAAAAGATCACAAACATCTCATGCATTTTGTGAACTTTGTTTCTTTGGTTCAGAATCATATTACATCACTGTTGAATGCTGCTTCAGAACTTTTCGGTCCACGGCTTCAGTACATACTTCAATCAGGTTCACGGTACTTTATTCCAACTAAAACGTTGAATTCACAGTATCCACTCATCTTTGTATTTTTATTTGTGTTCAATATCATTTCCGGCGTCGGTTTTTGTTTTTCAATCTATTGAGTTGTTTCGCATTTCCTCACCTCAACAGTGCCAAAATCCTCAGTCCGACGGAAGCGAACGTGTCCTACATTTGTTCGCGTTATTATCGGGCACCGGAGTTGATTTTCGGCGCGACGCATTACACCGTGCTAATCGGTAAGCTTCCCTGATTGATTGATTTCATTCGTGTTCCGTTCCCTACAGACGGTCTATTTTAATTTCCCCTTAAGAGTAAAAAAACACCTGCTGTAGCATACACCTGTGGCTTTTAACAGTAGCTCAAGTGATACTGGAAACCAAAGATTTGAGAGTTCCAGTTAGGCAAGAGCCGATATCCCCGGGGCAATAACTCATGCCAACACGTTCGCAATGAGACGGTTGTATTGAAACAACATATATCAAACTGTTTCGTTGGTTATCTTTACAAGCTTTTTTTCAATTTGACAGTCAACAGACGGAATCTGCATGAACGAAAACTTTTCGTGCTATCTCTCCTGGTTCGAACAAGACCCACAAAACTCAGCTATACGAACACGGTGTTTTTAAATAATTAAACAATATGAAAAGCGAGAGATTCATTTGAGCTTCTCATAGACACCATTGCTTCGCGACTCAGCGCCAACCTTCTCGTATGTCTAGTTTGGTGTCAAACGAGGGTCGATAAAATCTCGGGGACCGCACCTGACAGGCCTCAAAGCAGGGTCAAACCGAAAGTGGGTTATATGAGAGCTTCCACCAGCCCCGCAAGTGGTGTCGTTTATAGCGACTTGTTCCTTAAAAATGTAGGCTGCTCTGACGTCCTCACGCAAACCGTCGCTGCCTTGTGGTTAAGATTTTAAGCCCTAGACTTTGGTTCAGGATTATAATCATCCTCTTGTCTAGGTTTGGGCGCCCTGGAAGTATCCCATCCCACATACGACTATGAATTTCATGCTGGGACATATTCTCACGTCACAACGGCCGTCGGGTGTGATACCACCAGCCTTACTTGCTGCCTACAACTGGGTGGGTAAGCGAAAAAAAGGCCTCCGTCCTTCCTCTTTCATACATTCACACCTTCTACCCCTCACCCCGTTGATATCGACATTCTAAAGGACTGACAGGTCCATTTGCCACCCATTGTTATTAGCTGTAATATCTATGGTTGACTCCACCGCCACGGCCACAGGCACTTCGAGGTCATCCTTCAGACCCCATTACTCAGTTCATCTGGTGGTGTTTGACGTTCGCGCTCTGAAGCAAGCTGGACACCGGAATGTTCTTGTATGTATTCTGGACTCGCTTGCTGTTTATGTGTGCTGCCTGTCCGAAACGAAGATTCAAAACCCAAGCACGGTTTTTGGTTGCACACCCATGGAGATGCAGAAGGCGCTGTGTATGGTTCTCCCGAGGTTGGTGTTGTTCTTAGCCACCGAGCTGAGGGGTCTCTGGTTGAGTATTTGCCCTTTGCTAGTCGGCTCTATGCTGTTCGCTTGGCAACGTCTGTGAACTTATCCCGTAAACTCCGATAATCGCTGTCTGTTCACTGTATATGCTTACGCCACAATGGGATGGCTCAAGTGGTTAGAATGCGAATTTGCTGACCGGAAAGTCCGTGGTTCGAACCCGACCTCTTCCTCTCGACTTCCCGTATCTAGCCTTAAGCAACCTGACAGTATCTCAGCCCTCGTGCTTCCTTCGAGTGGCATGGCAGCTAGGCACCGAAAGGGTGCTACAGCCGAACGATTGTTTTATTTTCGACCCCACAATGGACTGTAGCTCTGATGCACGACGGTTTGAACACCTTGCGGTGGGCTGAGAGCTCAAATATTCTTATGGTTGGCAAGGATATGAATGCACAAGTAGGTGGACTTGGCACTGTTGAGGTTCATTTGGATGATCGTTTTGGACTAGAATCCAGGGGCACGGACAACGGCGAACGACTGCTGCCGTTATGTGCTGACCACAGACTTTCTGTGCACTACTAACTTCCGAAACAACCGAAGCCGCTTGACCACGTGGCGTTCCTCGGCACTGGTGCCAACCTCCACATCGTCACTAGCTATAAATGGTGTGGGTCAACCACTGGTTGTCGCTTGTTCCGAAATACGTATGTGGATTGGGATCATACGATTGTTCGTTGCCGCTTGTAGTTGCGACTTTCAGGGGCGCTTAAGATACGCGCACCTCGCCTAACCATTGGGAAGGTATCGTAACCTGATGTGAAACAAGTCCACGAGAAAAGCCCCCTGTACATTGCATTAGCTCTGACGGTAGTGTGAAAGACGGACTGAACACACGGATCTTAAGGGTCAAAATTGAGTTTGCCAATTTGCGCAGCTTGTAGTCTCAAAGGTGCACCTCACTGAGTCCTACTACATTGCGGGCTGTATTGTTGCGCGGCTGCAAGACTTGACCCTTCCGGTGGAGGATCTGAGAAATCTTCATATCTCTGACCACTGATGTCTCAGAATTAAGAGTGGAGCCGGTGAATTCGCAATGAACTGGTCAGGATACTGGTCAGACGGTACTTCACTCAAAGACTGCATCCAACAGTGTGAGCTGGGTCATGTGTTACGCATACCGAGTCACCGTCTCCCGAGCGTTGTTCTCCCTATCTAATTCGGAGTGATGGAGAGCTGGAGGTGGACAGAATTTGACAGGAGGAAATGAATGGTGCTACGAAAAGTTTAGGTGCCGTTGGTGCTATTCGCCCTCCATGATGTGGTCCATTTGACTCTCCCTGTGATTGCATGGAAGCACCGAACGATACGGCGGCTGACCGATGTCAGTGGCATTCATGCTGTCAGTTTGTGACCAGACTATCTGACTGGATCCTGAAGGTATAGGCACCTCGGACCTTTGTCGTGGACTAGCCCTAGATCTCTCTCCCTGCCTCCTTTCTTTCAATCATGAGGCCTAATTCAAATTAATTGACATGGTTGTACGGCGGTGATGTACCAGTGTTCTCATCTGGTGCCTCTGTCAATGAAGGCCAGTGATGGTATATTAGCACCAGCCATCTGGCGGGACAGTTACTGGGATTTTTGTTTGCTGTTGGAAGGTGTCCAAAGGGTTTATTCCCTTCGGGGAGGATTGCAGTGGGGAAAGTTTCCTGTTGCAAAGCAGTTTCCTCACTTCGGGGGCTGGTTCGCTCAACTGCCACCAAGGCAAATGGGACAAGCACAAATCGCTTGTACACCAGTGGAAATTCCAATGACTACATCTAGGCTCTGCAACCCCTATCTGTCGACCCTTCTTGTTTTGTTTTTTTTTGTTCTGAGCATCATGGAATGTCGGCCAGCACTAGGCCTCGTTAGTTTCCTTTTGTTCTATTCGCCATAGCAGGACTATCTTAAAATCACATGGCAACGTGGCACAGAAACACTGAGCCTAACACTGATGTTCCTGTCATTGAGTCGTCTGTCGTTGAGCAAACATATGAGTGGCAACTGTCTCTTATGACCTGAAGTGGGTATTTTGACTTTGGAACTAGTTATATCATTCTGAAAACCGCTCGGACTTTGGTACATTTGTGAACCGTTACCAATGAAAAACCTTGCGGAGTATTTTATTTTATTTTTCGCCGCTATCTAAATAAAGTTGGTTCGACGCAGTCTTTCTCGAAGGAGGCCCTTTTTCTCCCTCCTTCCGTCAGCTTCGTAATTATAGCCCCCACTCCTGACTGATGCCTACGAACAATACATTAACAACTTTTTCATTGCTGACTCCTTGTCACACTGGATTCTGCTTCCAACTCACGTGTACGATTATAGTCATTTTTCGACAATGCATTTGCATAGAAGCCTCCATCGGAATGTGTATTACATCATCCTGGTACAGTGTATTAACCTCTAAAGAAAGTTCACTGCACTCAGACTGGCGTTGCTACAAGTACACGCAGGTAAAACTTATCGACTGAGACTCCGGAACGAGTATTCGTTCATCAAGATTGTGGGTTTCCATCGATCTGCTTTTAGGAGCGTCTATCACTGCAACATACCTTATTTTGAAATCTATACGTGAACCACTGGCTTTCGGTTCAAAGTGATCCTGTCTGGGCAGCGCCTTGCCCAAGGAAGCTACTCTCGGCCGTGTAACACTTAGAAAAAACCCTAGGCAAATTTCTTCTAGTTAAAGCCGACAGAATGATGCCGAAGGGTACTGAGCATATTCCCTCTGATTAGTTGAAGTGTTTTTAGAGATTTCAGCTTATGCTTCGGCACCGTAATATACCTTTCAACCCCTCTGCCATCTCGGGACAGATGGCCCAAGTGGTTAGAGCGCGAATTTACTGACCCAAAGGTCCATGGTTCGAACCCGACCTCTGCCTCTCGACTTCCTCTGTCTAGGCTTGGGCAACCTGGCAGTATCTCAGCCCTCGTGCTTCCTTCGGGTGGCATGGGAGTTAGGCACCGAAAGGGTACTAACAGCTGAACGATTTGTTTTTAACGATTTCTTCTGCAACACAGTAATTACTGAATGCTCCCCCTCCTGTGTTCCAGATATGTGGTCTGCTGGCTGTGTTATCGGTGAGCTACTTCTTGGTCGTCCACTCTTTCCCGGTGGTTCAGGTGTGGATCAGCTGGTGGAGATCATCAAAGTCCTGGGTACACCGACTCCTGAACAGATTTTGGAGATGAATCCACAGTATAGTGAATTCAAATTTCCCAATATCGGTGGCTGTCCTTGGGAAAAGGCAAGCATTCACTTTTGAACAATGCGTCACTCCATGTTGTGTGTTTCTACTCAGTTGATTTCTTTTTTCTCTCTTCTTACCGACCTCCGATGAGTTCAATCTAGGTTCGTCGGCAAAAGTATCCCAGTGCACCAAACAGCAAGAGATGGGACAATCTAATGAAAAGAACTACAACTAAAAATACCAAGGAAATCGTCGACTGAGCCGTTTTTTTAGCGAGAGCACGGTATTCTATACACTTTGAACCCACAGGAGCCAGGAGCCGTTCTCTCATTGAATAGGCTGAGCGCCATGTTGTTTTTGAATGAACACACTTTGGTCGATTCATGGTGGTGCTGTGAATAAAGTTTTATAATAATTCTGGCAGTTCGCTCCTCACGGCTTCAAAGTTGACACGTCTGAAATGATCACAACAGATTCCTCCGGACTGTTCCCTTTTCAATTTTTATGTCATATTTTTACTGGGTTCTAGTCACACGCCTTTGTTTCTCAGCCAATAACATCCCTTCATGTTACAGTACTTCCAGCTGTTAGACTATGCAGGAAGGCTGAGGCCGGTTCACTTTCAAAGTCTACCAACATCAATGCTTATTCCACAAAGCTGACTCTTAGTTAACCGGATCATTTTTTGTCAGGTAACAAAACTCTGCTCCAACGGTAAAGTTCGATCCGAACATGTAAGTGTGTACGGTAAGCCTTCGTTTCATCGTCACGTGCTATGGGTTTCAAGCAAGACTCTCCCATGATTCTTCAACTTCATGGAAGACCTATCACAGCTTCCAAGTCCTGGGATCCAAATGCTCTCAGGACATTCGTTACCACAGATGGCATGGCTCGGATAGGCAAGATTTCGAAGTGCTGGCTTGTGAGTCAAGCATCGGGTACACATTGCCCCAATGCACTCAAGAAACTCGGCCACTGCGTTCAGAGAATATCGGAACTCTCTGGCTGTGGTCATGGGTATCTCCGAACTATTTTCCGGGACCAACGATTTAGATGCCTCATGGATTCTTCGAATCGATCAACCATTCCAAAGAGTCCTTTTCTCCACGTATTGTGATGAGTAGAGCCAGTCTTGGTAATGGCGTATAAAGGCCATGACCTACAAGCCTAGTCCCCTCGGCAGTTTTCGCCATGTTGAATGAGGGCCTCTAGACGAGACACACAAAGGATAAACGACACTGACCGATATGATTCTCTTACACATCAAGCAGCGTGTCTTCATCCAGACTATTACATTCACTGGACAGCGAACCATTCCAATTCCGTTACCATTTATAAAACGCCCACCGCCGCCACCCATTTCACACTTTACAAATACAGTACACTCTCTAGTACGATCTTGTTACATCCAAACGAGTTCGCCAGTATTAGAGAAGTGGTCGTCCCTTGGAGGGACGAATAGGCGGACACTTGCAAGTCCCATGCACAACTACATGTTTGTATTGAAGAGGTGATCGTTGCAGGCAAGGGCGCTAGATAGTGGGCTTACTTGTTCACCTGTTACCTCCCATACGTAGAAGAGACGCATTTGGTCACTCGACACTACCATAATTTCTGGTGATCGACAAAGTCAAAGGGAGCCTTCAGGTCAAGAAAACCTGTCGTTGCTAGTCGTTTTTAAAAAGTTCCCGTCTCAAAGTGAAGATGTTATCAGTTGAGTTCCGCCTCGGAGCGAAACATAGCCTGTTTCCCACACATTTGCCTCTTGTGGTAATCGGCCAACCTACGCAAGGTAATACCGGAGAGTGTCTTATATTATACGGCCACCAGGCTGATGCCACGAAGGCCTTTGTATGATATTCTTACTCGTTTTTTTTTGAAGGCTGGAATCACCTTCCAAACGCTCCACCCACTAGCCATTCTGTTCTTGTTCCAAATGTTTTGTGGTAGGTTCACCAGAGCTTTATGGATCACCGACGTGGCCGTTGCGTGTGGAAGACCTTCGAAGACTGTTTGACCCTAGGTGCCTCCGAAGCGTGCCTCCCCGCGTCTAGTAGGAACATCAGGTCAGTGGTGTTGGGGTGCACCAGATAGCCTTCGCGATGGATCATCATCATCAACCCTTCAGCTGTAGCACTCTTTTGGTGCCTAGCTGCCATGCCACCCGAAGGAAGCATGGGGCTGAGGTACAGCCAGGTTGTCTAAGCTTAAACAGGAGCAGTCGAGGTTGGGTTTGAACAGCGGACTATCGGTCGGTAAATTCGCGCCTTAACCAGTGAGCTATCTTGAGCTTAAGGTACTTCTTATACCAAAGGAACGCTTGCCTCGTAGAGCTTTCTACCAGCCCTGTATTGGAGACAACCGGGTGCTGGCAGTCTATGACGTGGCAATGATGCATGAAAACCCCTACTAGTCAACTCAACCGCGTCCGTAACTGCAGTCTCCCCGGATGTGGATTGCAGGTATGGCTGTCACACAGCCAATAGCGGTCTTGAATCAAAGCTTCCGCCTTCAGTGCATAACTCCCACGGCCTGCCATGTCTGATATACAGAGCCATTTGATATCAACGAGGTGATTGGTCCATCGCCTCCAACGCGTAGCTGTCGTTAGATTGTTCTCTTTATGCTCGGTGAACGAACTACTGCACGGTTTGTGAGCTAAGGAAACTTAACGGAACTAAATGGATTGTTTTTCTGTTATCAATAAGATCTGTTGGCCTTGACAATATCCAGCGTTTGTTTGATCGAGTCAGATGAGCTGAACACGAAATCTTGAAAGCTGAGTGCGCGGCTTCTTTCACCCTTCTTTTTATCCACTACGTTCTCATCATCGGCTTGTTTACACATCTCCAGTAGCTTTCCAAACAGACGTGCTCGATGTGATGGATCCGCGGAACCTTGTTAAAAAGGATCACCTGGATGGGTCTCTTGAGACGAACTCGCCTGATGCCATAACCGGAATTGTGCATCTCAGACTTAACGGCAACCTCTAATTGAAGCTATCTGCTGGCAACTGGTAGCCACATGATCCAACTCCAAACCATTGATTGGTTTCCATTTGGTGGTTCCCACTTGTTTTAGCTGGGAACGGTAGAAATTCCGCGCACAACTGAAGAGGTCGGTCACCATTGTCTGTAAAGTTCAGTTGTCGGGTAGTTGATGAGGTGGATGTTGGTCTTTTCGACGCAACGTGTGCAAACCAACCGCTAAAACCTTGAAAACAGAGCGACATCCATTTTCCTCAACTACCTGTAAATCCACCCAAAGTACCAATATTCAATTTCCCTGCTAGTGTGTAGCAATTCCAGTCAGAGATTGATGCTTTTAAACTTAGTTCTCACCGATGTCGAAACTTGTACTAACTTCTCCTCACCCTTCTCTCTTTCCGTGAATCTATTCCAGCTTATCCGGCATCGTACCAATGACTCAGCTTTTTCCGTCCTCCGAAAGTTGCTGGTCTACAGTCCTCAGGTCCGTTCGAGTGCTGCTGATATACTGGCGGATAGTTTTTTCGCAGATCTGATTTTCCCACCACCCGGTCATCCACCCAATGCCACAGGGCATTTGCCCAGTGGCAAACCTGCACCGCAATTCCCCACAGAATTCACCGATTCCGGTAGGTTTTCTACTGTCTTTTGATCAACATGTTTTTTATCTGAGGTTCGACTACTAGGTTTTTGCAATTTACCCCTACAGAACCCCCACAACACATGGATCATTCGAGCCTCAAATTTCTGTAACCCACTGACTCCATTGATGTTAATTGCGAATCCTCTCGGATCCGAAAGCTTCCCTAAAAAATCTAGTGTAACTCCTGTATAATTTACGTCCATGGAGGAGAACCACAGTGTTCCCGTAGCCAAAGGCCAGTAGTTTTCCTGACTTCATTGGAATAGACGTTCAAATCGGTGTTGTGTGAATTCAGCTACCGATCTGAGTGCAAGCACAATCTCCTTTGCGAATAATACCCATCTTTCCTTCATCTTATGGGTCACTTCGATCTAGTACGATCACTCTTTGTTTGCATGTGCGTTTGGATTAATCCTGAGCTTCTGCAACCCACCAGTTCTCAAACAAATTTACCAACGGTCGCGCCTACTGACCAATTCACATCGCTCTGGTCTGAACAGTCCTCTTTTTTGCCTCGACCCGGTTGCCCTGCTTAGCCCTGGGCAACCACCGAACCCAGTTTCCTCTTTCATGAGAACCCTTTAACAGCAGTGTACATGCTTTGCTGCCCCGGGCTGTGAACTCAGGACGTTCGACTCCTGTGTGTGATGCGAGCGTTGAATATTGGTGTTCGGTGAAGACCCATTAATCCTGTAGACCAGAGCCTTTGTTGTTGCTTATGATTGTGATTCTGTTCCGCTTCCCAGTTTACTATCATTCGGGGGCGAGATAGCTCAGCGGTTAGAGCGCGAGCGTACTGACCGGAAGGTCCGTGGTTCGAACCCTGCCTCTGCCTCTCGACTTCCCCTGTCTAGGTTTGGGCAACCTGGCAGTATCCCAGCCCTCGTGCTTCCTTCGGGTGGCATGGCAGCTAGGCACCGAAAGGGGGCTACAGCTGAACGATTACTATCATTCCGGTGCTGAAAACGCTAGTTTGTGTAACCGCTATGCTACCGGTTGTTCGGCCCTTGGGGTTAAAACGAGTTATAATTCCTTTAAGCTATGGTAATGGTTGAAAACGGCAGGAATAGGGTACTCGGCTGTGTTGCTAGAGTTGGCGATCGACAGGTGATCGAAATTGTGCTCCCGTTGTCTCTCCCATTTAGACTGTACACCGGGGTGGCACTGTTACGTCCAAACGTAATTGGCGCTGATCAGTAGCCATGACTACACAGAGCAAAATTTGCTTGGCGTACCTGTAGCGCTGCCTCGTACGCATTCAGCGGCGTTTATGTACATGTACGACGTCCATGAACAATGACTTGCTCATTAGCTAATTCTCCGACAAACCATACACTTCACATTTCTATTAGAAGCTAACACTTTCGTAGTAAATATGTTTCTGATACAGCAACCGAGGCGCAATCTTGTTGGGACTATCTCTGATGTAAATTATTTTAAGAACTAGCTATTCCACTCTTCTCTGGTAAGCGCACTCCCCGGGGGAAGGGGGCAGCACATACGTGCAACTCAACTAGTCCAGCTGTGATACCCTTTTCAGTGCCCTGAGCTTATCTGTGAGCTGAAGGAAACCTACGGACCAGCATACTGTTAGGTTGCCAAATTTAGACTGGAACGATTGAAAAGTCAGACTGTTTTGAACTGCAGACCACAACTCTCTTACAAGTCCATACTCGGTGTTACGGCATCTCCTAAAATTCCTGTTTGCCTGTTTGTTTTTAGAGTTGTGCTATCTTCCACAAGACCTCGTCGCGCGTATTCGAGCTTGCAAAGAGGCCGTAGCGGAGGCTGAACTTCGTTCAGCCATATCCTCCATCCGGGGCGAAACTGCTTCCACGGGCCCTCACACTCCTACTAATCATCGTGCGGCTATCGAACGTTCTCGAACCTCTCACGAAGAGTCGTCTCGTTCGTCCCATGCAGTGAATATTAACACTGGTAGCGCACAACCAAATCCGCCCCAGTCACGACTGAGCGCAGGTAGCGCGACATCACGAAATCGTAATATGCTGGCCGCCTCAGTCATTGACATGCGCACCAACTCGGGTTCGCGTCCACGACAAAAAAATCGACTGAGCGAGTCGATAGATCAGGCGATTATCACCACCAATATGCGTCCCAACTATACTGCCCGGGATCGTTCCGCTTCAATGCACCTATCACAATCTGTACAGGAAGTAAACGAACCAGGCCGCAGTGATCGGCCTGCCTCTCGGAGGTCCAGTCGAGTACAAAGCGTGTACAGTCGGCCTAGTTTTCACAACAATAAATCAACTAACCGGTCTGGACAAGGTAAGTTTTTACACGGATGCCGGGGTTTTTGCAAACTATCCGCCAAAAATTACGCCTCATCTTACTCTCACAAAAACTAATTGGTTCCACAGATGGTCCGTTCACCAGTTTTGCGTTACTTGCATTTCGTGGTCGCAAAAACTTTGTCCGTGCCTGATGAAGTGATTCATTTGGTCAAAATCCGTTTCTCACTCGATCAAGTGCACGTACATACTGCTCCGCTTAGTGTTTGTGTGTGAAGTCCCACAATCATTTGCAGACTAGGTTGATCTCAACGGGAGACTCAACTGCATCCATGAGTTGTTGTGAACGACAGTGTTTCATTCAACAACTAGTTAATCACGATGCTCTCATCACCTGAATTACACAGCGGAACTGTTCATGATCGGTGGAGTGGCATGCGCCGCGCTTGAGAGCTTCACTGAGCACTGCAAGCTAAGTTGACTCGATCATGTTCCACGCATGCTGAATTACGTCTACCGAGAACAGCGTTGTTTTTCTCGCCTAATTCGAAGTAGCGGAACCCTAAAGGTTGAATGTGTGACATGGAATTCATTCCAGTCCAGTGTGACAATCGCGAGCCATGTACATGGTGGGTCGGATTGCCGCAGCTTATGACAGCGGCCAACGTTTTCTCGACACTTGATTGGACTACGTAGTTGAAGAGGGATGTTTACAAAGGGTGGCCCTGACTGATACCGCTTTGGATGATAAACTCTGGAGGACACTCTCCGTCGACTTCTATGTGCCAGCGGGTGTTGAGGTGGAAAAGTGTGTTGATGACTGGAGAAGTGTGATGAAAACGTTCGGCACAAAGTTGAGACATTGTCACAAACGGCTGAGTCGAACGCCGCTTTCAAACACAAGAAGACAATAGTTGTTGCCTTCTATTCGTGTGGCGGTGCTGGAGGAGTTGTGGAAACTTAAAAATGTTTTGATTGCGTCCACTACCCGGCTGGTTTTCGCCACTGTCTCTTTCAAGCCTGCGAGGATAATACCTGTGAACAAATTAGGAGCGGTAGTGGTTGCACTGGCATCCCACTGATTCTCCCATTAAGATATAACACCTTTTTAAAGCGCAGGAGTGACAGTAGAAATCTGCCATTCCTCTTGTATTCCACTTCCCAAATTCGTTGCTTGGGTTTTGTGAGACTGTGAACGCTCCTTTTCCTCCATCCTTAAATAAGGCGGAGAGAAGAATGTCATGACCGCGTGCTTTGTTTCTCCTCAAAAGGTCCGTTTTTGTTTTTGACTTCACGTCCTATTGTGAAGCTCGTGGCACGATTATCGTTTTCCTGCCAGCCAAATCGCTCTTCGAAGTGTCCCACCCACCGATGCCAGCTGCGGGTTTTTCGAGCCATCTTTTTCTACAATGACATTGCTCACCGGTGCTCTCCTTGACTCAGTATTGCGGATCGGTTGGAAAGAAGTTCGGTAGCCACCGCCTTTCACATTTCTTGAACCTTCTTAAACTACCACTTATCCCTGCCAGTTTTGAGCCTGCAGGTCAGACGCAGTCTCTTGGCTGAATCACATTGTCACCCGGGCGGAACCGCCTTTCTCGCCTCGATCAGGGACGTAAGTCGACGTAGCTTTGTCTTGCATACAGTCAAACGGTGAATTCACGGCGTTTCGGATTTCAAACCAGTCTTCTTTTGTCGGCCGGTCTATTTTACGTTCGCAAGTTGTCTAGACAACTGTTGCTGACAGACCGTCTTGACAGCCGACAGTGTTGAACACAAGATCACCATCTGTGGCCAGTTGCTATGCGGTTCCTTGCGCTTCCTTGCTATGCGTGCTTCCTTCGGGTGGCATGGCAGCTAGGCACCGAAAAGGTGTTAGAGCTGAACGGACGCTATGCGGTTACTCTGATTGCTTGGCTGTTTACGGTTTGGAGGAATCCAGCTAACGAGATACTCGCATTTGGAGTGAAACCTTGTGCTAATGGCAAATAGGTGATGGTCAGCGCAGAGCTGTAGGAAACGGTCGTTCTGTGTTGGTTCTGGGAGCATCTGTACCAAATCTGTCGCCAAAACGGCTCCCACGCCTGTCGATTCTTCCCAACCAGATATCCAATCCGCCAGCCGAAGTCGTAATATTCGCGTACTTTTTTTTATCCACAGGAGTCTCGAAAGTTCTCCACTAAGGGCGTCCTTGACAGTGTCACCGCTGCAGTTTATTGGGACGAATGCGGAGATAACCAATAGCTTTTGGGTTTTATCTCGTTGGTTGCGGATTCTGGTAGACCTGGTCACTGCACACAGTCGGCTGTTCATGGGAGTTTACTCAAGTGTAGCCTCCTCAGCATTCCTGCTCGACGCGATGTCCAAATCTTTGAGATCACAGGGTACCGCTTCTCGATAACCTGACACACGGAGAGTAAACCGTGACTACACTGAGCTACCGTGTTCTGATCTAGTACCTTTTGGCGGAGGAGACGAATGGCCCTGAGCAAAGCTAGTCTGTTTATCTATCTAACAGAGTACCACGTCAAACCTGTTCCTTGGTATTAGTTCTGTATGTTTTGGTAGGGCACTAGAAAGTGACGCTGAAATCAGAACTACAAACAGATGGAGTTGTATTGGCAACTAGAGTTGGAGCTCAAGAGGCTGTTTGCTCCTGCTGAACTGCGCGAACAGATTTCACTCTACGGGTGCCCAAGTCAAAGTAGAAGGCTTGTTCGAAGTACTGCTTGAGCATTTGACTCAAAAGTCTGATCCACGAGGGTGGGTTCTTTTTTCGAAGCCTTGTCTGTAGCCTCTGACTCTACTAGTCTGGACCGCGAGACAACAGGTGTTAGGGTTTTCTTGGAACACTACCTGGATTCAGTGTCTCAATAGTCTGACCTACTTGGCTGCAAAGGGCTGGCCTGGTCAGACGATACAGGGGATAAGGCACGAGTGTGTGACTCCTAGTATGGTCGCTCACTACAAGTGCCTTCTAATCAGCGCCAGACTCTTCTGTTTTAAGAGTATTTTGTCCATATTGAACAATGCATCGATGGTCACGTTCAGCCGTTTGGTGATTGGAGTGTGCGGTTTTTAGAGCAAACCTTATCTAACCCGTCCTTTCTATTCACATGGAGGTGCCGGTCTCCTGGGAAAAAAACACGTGCTGCACAATTTTTATGTAGAAAAGTATACAGAGGAATTCCAGTTGCGTACGTGGATTGATGTCTCGAAATTTTTCGGACTGCTCTGGATAATATCTTCGTAATCCACTATTTCGGTTGAATAGTCCTCTCGCTCAGATGCGCCGAATTATTCAGGATCGGGAACTTGTTCCCACATTCCGTATCGGAAAGTCTGTTCTCTGTGACTTTTTTTGTCCTACTCATTACTGAGAAAACTGTCAAATGTACGCTTTTCGATGGCACAATGGAAGACGTATCGAGCACCACGTTCCTTTCTGCTGCACCGCTTTTGGCGCATTCGCTTACAGTAACATTGTTTTTAACATGCTTCGGTCAAAGAGGGTGGAATCCCAGCCCCTAAGATCGAGGTCTGTTTTGCTGTTCGCACCCAGACAGTGTATGCTACTACGGAAAGGCCCGATCATCTAATCCAGGCTGTCTTCAGAAGGAAGTAAACTGATGTGTAAGCAACTACCTACCTGCCGAACTAGGAAACCTCTACATCCCTAGTGTTGACTTTTCATCTGTTTTTCATTGTTATGCTGGTGTATGGCTCTCAGTGATGATTCGCTTGCGGTTTGCTTCATACTACTGTACAACGCGGTCAACAAACGCGATCATCACAGGTGGCGCCGCACTGTCTCGCTCGTCTGAATGCTATTTGTCCTTCGAAAGAATCCATTTCCTCCATCCATATCGAAGTGAACGGCCCGACTTCGAAGCATTAAAACCGTAAACATTAACAGACATATATTTAATGACACATATGCATCGGGTATCGCATACCAGCAGTCGGTGGTTATGGTGACGCACGACGATCTCTCAGACGTCACATAAGAAATCGTCTTATGTTCGACCGGCGCCTATTGGTATTGTGTCTGAAATAACCCCATGATAGAATAAGAACAGGGTTATTCAAGCGAACGTGACCTTTTCTACTTATCTTCTGTATAAAACGAGCAGGATCGATCAAAACTGCCTAAAACCGGCAATCAATATTAGAAACTGGTACGGGTTCGGTGAGTCACATGAGGATGACAAGCAAATCCCTTATCACATGAGACTCAACGTCTATACGAAAGGTTTCTATACGCAAAGTTTAGGTTTGAAAACACGGATGCCGCTTGTTTCTGTTCATTTCTTATAAACTTGGACATCTTGGCTTGCGCTGTATGAATTCCCCTAAAAGCGAATAAAACGTCAACCAAAAGGGCTTTCAAGACAAAGACCAGTTAAGCCTTATTCAGACTTATTCGGTCAGTTGGTTCCGAGTTTCCCCGGTTAAGTGAAATTGTCTATCAAAGGCATAAGAGGAGTAAAACGTCCATTTATCCGCGACATACTTTCAGTACGTAGCTGTTATGTAACCCAATGGAAGCACGAAGGCTGAGGTGTTATCAGGTTACCAAGGCTCGGACAGGATCAATCCAATCACGGACTCTCAGTTGGTAGCTCATACCCTAACTCATGAACTGTCTCGCGCTTAAGCGAGCAACAAAGCAAACGTAAGAGTGCACTCGAAGATTGAACGCTTTGAAAGAAGTGTTGGGGCCGTCAACGCACACACACACACACACGGTGGGCTGGCATCGGTTTCCGTATTCGCCTGTTTCATGGAACCATACCGTAGATCCTAGTGCACAATAGGTGATGCAGTATGTGGTTTGCGCCAGTCATTTCCTACAGACAAGTAAAAGGAACCCAGCAATTTGACCCGGTGATGTACGTCCTAGGTAGATCGGTAGCTTGTACCACTAATACGATAAGTCCAGATTATACCCTGCTACCGTCCTCTGGTTAGCCGTAATTGAACTTGATTTGGCGTGATGGTCATTGAAAATCAATACTATCGCCATCATAGGCTTGACGCACCGAAATGTTATTTTTGTCGGTTTTGATCCATGCTGCGATGGGCAGGTAAAGTCACTTGTGGCTCTGGCGCAGGCTTAGCTGTCACAAGGCGAGAGCATCACCTGCAAATTTGATTTATTCACTGGTCTCGCCGACAAATCACTGTCTCCACTGATTTCCGGCCAGTCCAACACAGCCGGTTTAATCACGACCGTCGTAGCCCGACCCAAAGCTGCCACATTGACGTGGTGGTCGGACTTGAGTGCTACAGTGATCCCGCGGGTTACACTGGCCGGAACTTCGTTGCACAAAGTGTAATTATGTCAGGAAGTTCAAAGTGGAACAACGAGACCCCACACTACGAGTAATCGTGCTATGAGGAGGTCTGGGGTTAAAGTCGTACTGTCCCCTGCGATAGGAGTGTGAAGCCAGTAAAGCGTTTCTCCCAGGCGACCAGCATTTCCATATTCATGAAAGCAGCGATGCTACCTTCCCCCGACGAAGCACAGGTTTGAAAATGTCGGCCCCAAAAAACGAACCCTTCGATCGCCCAACGATTGACCGTGACCACCGGCGCATTGTTCAGTACGGTCGAAGTAATTTTAAAACCAAAGAGTCCGGTGCTCCTCTGCGCGCAGCCGCATCAGGAGTGAGACAGTAATGCCTTTCCTCCTGCGCCCTCGGGTTAGGTCAACACCCTGCAGCCGAGCAGGTCAGACTGATGAGTCATCATCTTCGGGTAGGATCCCCAAGATAAATCCTACATCCTTCCGATGCCTTGTGGTTCTGACTCTTGAATCAAAGGCTCAAGATGGGGTACCTCAACCGAACCCCCTTCATCGGTCTGGGTGACTGGAAAGTATCATTTTCCCGCACAGTTATGTGTCCACTGATGCGCTTCCCCAACCCCTTCCCATCACACAAGCAAACGTTGCTGGGTCGTTTGACTGTCAGTTATCTGACCGATGGGTTTTACGCACACCGCTGTCTTGTAACAATAAACGAAATAGCACCTAAATCCACGAGATCAGACTCCATCGGATCGCTTGAGAGAACAAATGCATTCATAAATCTCGGAGGCCGTGGAGGGTTTCAGGGCTACATTCGGTTTGGGGCGAATACACATACGATAAACTTCCCGCTTGTTGGATTTCCTAACGGACGCTGTCAGGCAAACTGCTCAGAGACGACTATCAGCGGGTATCCAGTCAAGCACGGATCTTTCCGTCCAGGACGCTGTCGAACCCTGCACATCCTGTTGCAGCAGCCCCTGGGTCACCAGAATTGCGCGACCGGAAGTGAGTGAAGAGTATTAGGGAAGTTAACTCAGTGTCTGCATCATTCATTAGTGCCAAAAGAGTCCAATGCAAAAGCAAGGGCAACCTGTTTTCCTGTTTGCTTCAGAGTGCGAGCATTAAAAGCGGTCAGTTCATCCGGACGCCGAGGCTCAAAGATTGCTTTCAAGGTGCCTGAGGCTGACTGCACCTGCTAATCCGCAGCGGTTGCGCCAAAGCGGATACAAGAAGAACAGGGTTGTCAGTTCTAACTTGTAAGCCTACAAGGATAGCTTTATAAATGGAAGGAGGGAGGGGAGGGAAATGTGTGTTAGATGTAGAAGGAAGACATCAATGATAGGCTGCCGTATTCAGCGAGCAAGACGACCCGTTTGGTGACGTCACGTGACGGCCGATGGGGCATTTTTAATTGTAGGAAGCGTGGTTAGGAATGGGCTGGGATTTTTCCAGGGCGCTGAGGTCTAGAAAAGAGGACCATTGGGGTTCTGGACCAAAGTTCTTGACTCAAAATCCTGACCCCAAGGCAGCCTTGCTCGGCGGTAAACGCCGGCATATTCTTTTAGAGAACAAGTTGCCACACATGTTCCAACCCCAACCTGCCGGACGAGGAAACTAAGTCAGACCTCTACCCATCGACCAACCTGGTACCGGAGGCTCTTCGAGTGTCACACGTACACTTCACATTATAGTTCAGTGGGTTATGTAAGTTCGGAAACCATCAAAACGCGATTACATCCTCCCTCTTTTCCGCGATGGTTAGTACTTTTAATGCTTTGTTCCTAGGTCGGATACTGCCCGCTCGTCTCCACTCTAGACGTAATTGGACGGAATGAGTTCTGTGAGTTGGACTGTCCGTAGATATGCCAAGCTCATGTCCTATCAAGCTTGCTTATCTCATTCATCGCAGGAGAGCTGCTCTTCCCTAAACCATCCAGCGTACCGCAGCATTCCTAATCCACATAACACCGGTGATCAGCTAGCGAGTTTTCGTTCAACCCTTGCGCGTGAAAGTCATGTTTGTGAACCACAAAGCAATACCGATCACATTGTCGCCGTGCATAGTGTGTCCTTGGTAGACAAACTGAGATCATACCGGCGCAGTAGACGTCGAACGTTAGCAAAAGCCTCCATGGTCTTCCAGTTTCGAAGGGTGGCTGGTCATACATGCGTAGTTACCGCCTGACGAGAGTAGCTTTCTTTTCTGTGCCTAATACAGTGTGGCGAAAACCTCGAGGTGGACAGAATTTGATAGGGTAGGAGAGACTGAAGGATGTTTCGAAATGTTTAGGTGTTGTTGGTGCTGTTTACCTTCCAAGATGGGGTCCACGTGAACCTCCTTGTGCCGGATCCGAGAGACTGAATGACATGACGGCTAACCGATATCAGTGGCGTTCATGCTGTTAGTTACACGCACCTCGGATATTTGTGGTAGGCTATCCCTAGCTACCCCTCTATCCCCTTTTTTCTTCTTTCCATTATAAGGCTTTATTCAAATACACTAACTTGGTTGTACGGCAGTGAATCGCCAATGCTCTCATCTGGTATTGCTGTCAGTGATGTTTATGGAGGATCGGGGAATAATCGTCTCATTGTTTACCAGCCCGCTGAATGTATGCAATTTCTCGGGTAGGCAAGCTGATCTACCATGTCGATTGGTTGGTCTACACGAATGAGTTTTGGATTTTATCCCACGCGGTGTTTGCACTGTAGGTGTAGGGTGCATAGCAAGCCGTGTGTCTAGATTATTTAAGTTGGTTCGTTTCTCTAAAAGACCTGAACCAAGAAGAAGCATATCTTCGGCCTCCCTAATATCTGTGAGCAGGTGTCCCAGAACCTTGAGGTAGACAGAAGCCTCAAGCGACTCATCGGTAAAAAAAGTAAAGGTGATTGGCGGGAGAAGACAGTCTTGTTTTACACCGCTGGACGTAATAAACTCGGGGGAAGGTGCACTGTGTACCCGTACATGCCTACAGGAGTTGGAGTATGGAGGATAGAAATTTACGAGGGAGACCTTCAAGTGCACGCATACAATGTGACGATAACACTCATGTTTAAAATCTTTTGAATGCCTTAAGTGTGAGGGGAGTTCGCCGGTTAACTTCGCTACCTTGAATAATCCCTTGAAAACTGGCCAGCCTAGCCCACAAACAACTGTGGGTCTGAGTGATGCCACAGAGGATTGGAGGTCACTCACCATCAATGGATGTTTGGACGCCTTCTCTCTATTCGTCATGACAAGTTGGGCCAGACAATCTGAGAAAAATCGGGTTGAACGGAAGAACTCCGGCCACATTTTACAAACATCCGGTGGTATTAAAGAAAGCACTCCTTATTTGGTCGGTCCGGTTGATGTTTTGTTTATCCAAACAGGAGTCACTTTACCGTTCCCACTGTCGTCTATCAATTCACAATCATGATCGCTAGCCAGAAGGTTGGTAGTTCTCCGGGCTAAATCCGCACAACGGACTAGTTGTTTACATATTAAAAAAGCACCTACTGGCGAATTCCCACTCAGTGAAACTGAGCCCCTACCAGAATCGCACACCTATAGATATCTGGTGAACGACTTGATCCTGCCAGTGCAAAATCGATGATCAATTTGAATTTACCTCTGAATACAATGACACAATCGCGTAACTGCTTAGCGTAGGTAATTGACAGGTAGAAAGTTTGACGTGGCTGCATTCCAGTTGTTTATCATTTCTGCCCCATCGCAATACATGACTGTAGTCGCTTTGGTTGCTTGAGAAAACTGTGCCTCCTAGGTTAATGACAATCTTTCGAAATTCCATTTCCGATGCTGACATTTCATTCTGGCTTTCTTTTGGATTATCATAACTCACACCAATCCATCAAGCTCTCCCGGGGTGAGAGAGCGGGCACCAGGTCACATGAGGCTAGTTACGCGTTCTCTCGGGTTCTTCACAGTAAACATCAGGTTTTAAGAATTTAACTCATGCATATATGTTGTATGGGGGTTTGCGTCTCGTCTCCGCAGTTCTGGCTCATGTTTTATTTGGATCGATATGATTGTCGCTGGAACTTTGCTACCTTTTATCCGAATCGATGATTTTCTCATCTTTGAACATCCCGAAAATGGAGGGTGGAAAACCCCAAAGCTTCAACCAGACACATTTCAGGCGAATTGACAGCCAGTTTACCCCTGATATTGTCATAGCTCTCGTCCCTATGGATTGCTTCAGTTGGGCCACGTTGGGTTACGCGCAAAACCCCGAAAGTCCAATCTTCCAAATGGGGGGTTATCAACAAATGCGCTACTATGAATACTGCAATACAGTAATAAAGTTGTACAAACTGCAAATCTGGGACTACGCCGGCTTCCATATACCGGTTTCGTTCAGCTGTAACACCCTTCCGGTGCCTAGCTGCCATGCCGTCCGAAGGAAGCACGAGGGCTGAGATATTGCCAGGTTGCCCAAGCCTAGACAGGGGAAGTCGAGAGGCAGAGGCGGGGTTCGAACCGCGGTTTGCGCTCTAACCACTTGAGCCATCTCGCTTCGGTTTAGGAACTGCTAATTCCAAAGGAGATCCTATACAAATAGGCAGGTAGAAAGCATTATGCCTTCCCAAAGTTCACACCGACAAAGTAGCCACAACATGACGAAACCCACCTGGTTGATTTAAACTAGACTTGCGATGATAAGGTCAAAGAACGGTTTACGTTTAGGTTAAAACAAGAAAGGCGGTATATTCGCAAAACGGACAAAACAAAACGAGGAATCCCGTTGTACACACGTCGAAAGACATGAACCATACTCTGACGTCCCCCAACCACCACCCTCATACCGTTATGTGTAACCCGCTAATTGGGAAAGTAACTGGTGGCATTTTGGTACTCAAACACGACAATATGGTTCGTAGTGCTGGCTAGTTAACCTTGTTGATGTATCCGGTACATGACCGGAAACCCGTATTTTAGTCACCTCATTGTGTATCAATCACCATCGACTTACACAAGGTAGACAGGTCGTCGAGATGTTTCGATGGTGTCCCAGATACCCTGAAAAAAATTGTCGGAACTCGGGCCGAATACGAAATGATTCATTCTCGGCTACCAACAGTGAATGCTTCCGAAACCTATGCACTGACCCAAAGTGTTTCGTCCTGAGGACGGTGGCAATGCATCCGCTTAGCAGTTGGGATTAACCGTCCCACAGTTTCATTTAATGCTAGTTGAGCTTGTCCTGCTTTCATGTTGTTTCCAAATATTGCTGTTGATGACATCCATTTGGACGCTTTTCATCGTGAAGTTGACCTTCCAGAGATATGGATCACAAATCTAGGCTCGCAGATGGCATTGTTACGCTGGGTGCTAGTACTTGATCAGTTCAAAATTTGACAAGGTTTCTTGTGGTCAAGCTTGTACGATTCGGTATGTGTACTGTTCCGAGCTTGGATGACATCTGAGTGTGTTGTCACTCTGGGGAGTGGTTGATTTGTGTACATCGGAAGTTGTCATCTTGGTGCAGTCGTCGGGGTGGAGTGGTACTGTGTGCGCCCAAGGCCAAGTCCGCATTCGCCAGCATGAAATACCTGTGGGTCGGTGTGATCATTAAAAGGATGCCTGCACGGTGTAAACGTGCACGCAATATTGTTGTGTGTTGGTGAGACATGGTTTCTTCGTCCCATGGACGGGCACAAACTAGCAGTTTTGGAAGCCGCTGTTCACGAATCACTGATCGCACCTGGTGGGAGCATCGTGCAAGTTATTAAGAGGTTCGCCGAAAAGTTCCTAGTCCACGTGGCTTGGTCCTACGGAACAGAAATCCCGTTACCCATTAGGTCGGCTCTAGTAAGCTCGTGACCGTCGACTGACCACCGCTCACTGTTCATGGTTGCTAGCAGTTGGAAAAAAGATGGAGTGTTTACTCTATGATGTGACGGGAGAGGATGAAGAATTTGACTCAATCTCGTCTACGATGGGTTCATCCTGACTTCTCGGTTGGCAGCCGAGATATACTGAATGCTTATGACTGAAGTCGATGGGCTGTATGGCCAAATGGCAAATGTCATGTTTCCCCAGCTAACCTGCAGACAGCTACAAAAGGCAAAAACAACTTTTGAGTGTTAATCTTCATTTACCTCTTTTTGTCTTCATGGTTATCCGAGACACTGTCTGTATCAGACTTTGGTTCAATAATATGCGCGTGTTCACTCACCAGGTGGAACATTTTATCCGAATTTTGTTCGGTTTATCATAGAATTTGCCAGCCTGTTAACCATCGTGATTTTAGAGGTCATAGTTTGGCGAGAAAACTGAGTGTCAGATCAGCCGTTTATTGCGACCAGTCCAACTGTCGGACGACAAGTCGGGGTGTAAATAGGGACGAAACTCCCACCCACGTGTTAGTCAATATTGACTCGCTCGTGGTTCGCAATTTCCACCCGTTGGGTCCCGTATATTCCCAATGCGCGTTGGGTTTGTCTCCGGGTCCTGCTGCCCACTGGAAGATTGCGGTGGCTGCGTGTTCGTTCGACTGCTCCTAACGTTCTCCATTTGTTGAGCTGCAGTCACAATGCATGCTGTCTTTAGTACTCCAGAATCAGCTTCTATTCCTGTCCAGCATTCCTCTGTTACGTCCTTCCAGATGGTCCGATGTGTCTTCAACGGACCGCATCGTTCACGTGCCTGTATTCCCAGCATAATAGTACAACAGACATCGATTAGTCCGGTGAACCGACTGCATTGGGGAATGGTTTGGGAGGGGGATGGAAAGAGGTTTCGTTTCCAATAGAAAAAGCGGGCCCAGTTGACAACAGATCGGAGCATGAGATCTACATTACATTTCCAGGCGGCAGCTGACGGCCTAGCCTGTACGTTCTTTGAATAATTTTCATCCATCGAGAATGGTGCATGTGCAGATGATCAGCAGTATGATTACCGTAGGATTAACTTTACTTACTTACGTTACTTTCTCGAGTGACTTCTCAAATCCAAGGCTTTCGTTCGCTTCCAGAACGCACCACCTTACTGCCGAGCGCCGCGACCACTTTATCGTGCTACAACCGCTAAGTGACCTCATTCTGAATTTTTAAATGCGGCTGACCACCAGACAGTGATATTGTCTTGAAAAATTGCAAACTCGACTTTGTAATTGTTTTCATTGTTGTTTCTCATCCCCGTTCTCAGCTTGAACAAATGTATAGAACAAACCCGCACACCGGATCTCATACCTCGTTCATCAGTTCCACTCCACTGCGGTCTTTCACAGAGTTACAGCCTAAGCGGTTTTGCACGCTCATGTCAGGTTCGTCCTTTTCCACTCTCCGGTTTCTTCTTCGTCTCAAGATGTATCGTCCATCTGAACCCTGCCCACCCCAACCACCCCGATATCTTTTGTGAATACACTACCCGATTTCGTCCTACTTTTTATACTCCACTATTTCCTTTCCGTCTTTTGCTGTTTGTGTGAGACCGACAGTCAGAGTGGTCGATCGAACCCTTGGAATCTCCTAACCCTTCACCTCAGAATTCCGTTCAGCCGACGCTCCAGAACACGAACACCAACCAACGGCATGTTTCAACCATTGAGAAGATTTTCTGTTACCCCCCGCACCTTTGTACAGTGATATCGTCCACGTCCACCTTCATCATTTACTCTATCCCTGTCTTCATTTTATCGCCCAAAAAAGCGTTCTTCGAACATCCGTAAGCAGCAGTTGGTGTATTTGTTCCCTACCCGTCTACCTCTCTTCATTCTTACCTTCTCTTAGGTTTACTTGATTTATGCCACCTTGTCGTTTTTATCATTTCGTTCCCGTGGCAATTCCTGAAACGATTCCCGACTGAATATTATTGCCTGTGTCTCCAGCTCCTTCTATCTTGCTGTGTATATTTCGCATCGAATTTTATGTTACCAGCTGAACCCCCTTTCCTGTTCCATCTTAGTCTATTGTCAGCCACCTGGTAGGCCTGGTGACAGAATTTCGAACGTTTAGGAGTATACTGAATAGTTTTCAGCTTGTGAGGGGGCGAGATGGCTCAAGTGGTTAGAGCGCGAATCTACTGGCCGGAAGGACCGCGGTTCGAACCCGGCCTCTGTCTCTCGACTTCTCCTGTCTAGGCTTGGGCAACCTGACAGTATCTCAGCCCCCGTGCCTCCCTCGGGTGGGTACCGAAAGGGTGCTACAGCTGAACGGTTTTTTTCAGCTTATGGCAGACGAAGTGTCGTTGCTATCGTGCTGATGAAGCTATTTTGGGAAAGTATTTTTGGTGTGGACCTTGTGTGGTGTTCCACTGAGAAAAAACATTGTGCCCTCAAACTGGACGCTTGTAGCAATACTGCTCATAACCACCAGGCTCTGGTGGTTCAAACCGAAAGAAGTACTTTTGACCTCTAAGTGAATTAACCTCCGATCGCTCAGTTAGACCGAATAACCGGGTGAGACAATAGATTGCAGGATACGATGATCTCTCTCTCTGTGGAAAGAAATATCCGCACAGTGTAAGGTTGACCATATATGGACGTTCCAATCGCCCCAATCGTTCATGTATCGTTATATCGAACGAACTGCACACTGACCTTATTGTTCAACTAGCCAGACAGATGTGGAAACAACTCACTCGGGGATGAACATTCACTGAAGTAGACATCCGTATCCTGTCCAACCCAGTACCGATCGACAGTGGCCTTTGATTCAGACGAAAACATATTCCAGCTCGTGCAGATGAGTAGGTTATCTATCCGATTCGTTATCTTAACGAATGACCTGACTTAGCTTTGGGAACCCAGGGTAGCAACACGCGACAGGCCCAGATAGTGGTCACGTCTTGATCGTGTGTTAAGGATTTGGCCGATTTCATTGATAATATATTGTCTGAGACCGATTCGTAGTCAAAAATTCATCAGAATTCGTAAGACCAATACGTAAGAAATCGCATTGTTGAAGCTCCGAAAATGTTGTGGGCCGAAGCAATCTGGATCCGTAGATTCGTTAAGACTGACTGCAGTGTGAAATGCTCGTAAGTCGCCACAGGATGGGCATACTTGTTGGTCAAAAATCAGTGCTTGGGTCCAATTTGGGTTCTTCAGCCCCAGCCTACTCCCCCTAGTCAGTTGACCTTGCAGTCTGCATTCACTTTAGGAATTTGCATTTTGATTTCATTGTTTCACATTCCAGAATACTTCGAAAACGCACTATTTTTGTCGCTGTGAAAACGGTGTGACTAAATTTATCGGGAAAATCGATCACACGATCAATATGTAACCGCTTACAGCCATTTTATGGGACGGGTCCGTGTGGTTATCTTGCAGTCCATACTGTTAAGTCACGAGTTACGGTAGTTCCCAGGTGGAGAAACAGTTCAAAACTGTTAAATGTCGAGGATTTGAAGACACCAACTACCGGAACATTGGAGGTGAAGCTGCCCTGAAATCGCCCTGACCAATTCTACGTTATTTTCCAGGATCCACCCACCTAGACAGTTCATGGTTTTGTCCCATGAATAATCTAAGGGAACCTAACAGGGAACAAGGCCACAACCTCCGTGATCGGGAAGGAATTGCAGCAAAAAACACGTTATTCAAACGCCGGATGGGAGTGCTGAACAAGTTTGACGACAGGCCAATTCATTAATAGCTTCTAAATTTGGTTTGAACCAATTGTCTTGTTGTTATCCCTCGGCAGATGTTGAGCCTAGTCCTAAGTTGGAAGGGACAACATACAACCTGAGTAGCTCCTTGGCTTCTAGGTCCCGGACATGCTACAGTTGACCCACGTAGAATATCAATGCATCACGTAATGAACGGTATATTGTATGCTAGTGGAGACGGAGTCATCCTCGTCAGCAATACCGGTGCTCAACTACCCCGCTACAACGAAGACAGAACAACTTGCCAATGGATTGATGTCCCCAAGGCAAATGGCCGAGCACCTTGTGCTCGTTGCCTGTCTCTCCGCTTGCTTTCAAACTCGGGCAACGTATTCACTTGGCGTTACTAACGTTTTAAAGCGAAACTTTGCCCGGCAATACACCCACCGGTTATTTACCAAAGCTTTCTTAAAAGATGACCTATCGATCGGTCCCAAAAGTCTTCCCGCTACCTACATCTTCGAACGGAAACGAAATAAGCATCCGAACATGTCGGAATAAGATGTCGCAGGAGATTGGCCCACAATCTCTCACGAACCTCTTTCAATAAAGCTCCAGTTCACAATGAAAGACATACTTTAAGTTGCCACGTCGGCTAGGGAGTGGCAGCATGCTCACCATTAGGAACAGTCACGTGCCATGTCATTTGGGGACTCCAACCACGTGGAGGCACAATCACTTGAGCATCAATCAGGAGCACACGAAGACCCGGTACATGTGACTAGCGACTTTCATTTCGCCTTGTTCCCCTGCGAAATTGTTGCCAGTGCCACTTTTGAATGGGAAGGCGATAGTCATGTGTGTGTGGTACACTTCCAAACCGCCCGATGAGCTTATTCGCTAATCTGGCGACCCTCGTTGCTTAGCCGGTACTGTCCTGTGAAACATTTCATTGCGCTGTGGTCAGCTAGTTCATGTCAGGTTGTGAAAACACGGGTAATCGAATGTTTGGAGACAAGCCGTAAGTAATCCTTTAAGTCAAGCTGAAGTTCTGTTCATATCTTTCCCTCAAAGTCTGCTCGGGCAAGAACTCCATGCGAGTTGAATGAAGCTTTTGTTGCCAAGCATAGCCCATTTCAACTGATTCAAGAAGGATTGTCAGATGATCCGGAAAATAAACCGAATTCTCGCCGCTAATCGGTATCGATTTTAGGTTGCGACACTCCTGGTATTAAGATAGATTGGACTATGAGTAGATATTCAGGACCAGATCCGGACGAGCAAGAAATCACAAACAACTTTAGCAGACGCTACTCAGACCACCGAGTGACTTAAGCAACCACCTGCAACTACTCAAAACCATCCAGAAGATTAGTGAAGTACACTCATTTGCAAACAAATTTGGTTTTGCTGAATTCCACGTGAGTCTCTCGAAAAACCCAGGAAGGGTGAAACCCGTCGTGGGCTGTCGACGAATTTTCAGCAACCTTATGAGTAGTGCATTACGAATATACATCCAGAAGGTTGTTCCTTGCGTCTATGATACTTTAACTAGGAAGTTCTGTCAGGCGGGTCAGCTAACGCATACAACCAGGGGATCTGCTGGGTTGTTGAGCGCGGCATTGGGCATGCCGATCACAATTTACAGCGTCCAGGATGCCCTGGTGGAGTAATGTTAATACTCTCCTCCCGCCAATGAGATGTTCGAGGATCAAATCAAGGTGCAGCCAGGGATAAGCGCCGCTGGGAGACACTAAAAGGAGCGGAGCTTGTGCCTAATGTTTTCAACCCGTATCAGGGATTCAGCGGAGTAGTTACTTGAGGACAGGAGGAGACCTACTCAAACAGATTCTAGTCGGGCACGAACCAACTACAACTAATCAAGCATTTTTTGACAACTACAGGGACTTAGTTAAATTCGGGATATCCTACATTTATCTCAGAAGATGAATCAGTGAGAAGTCACTTTGTTGAGGGGGAGGGGACTCGCGCAATCTCGACCACTTAACGACCTGGTGATATGATGCTATATCATATACATTACCTTCCATGAGGTCAGTTCCACCCCCCCACACACACACACACACAGGAGAGGCCCAATATTTCATTTCCATGTACGAGCCTATTCTCTGGGAGATTACCGTACCTAACCTCATCTGTTTGTAACCTCACGTCTCTTGTTTCAATAATCCTCCTTCTGCTATGGATAATATGGCGCGAATGCTCGGAATCTGAAAACAGCCCACAACCTGTTTTACCCCATTCGGAGCTCGTCACAGAGGGTTAACTGCCGTAATCTGGGGAAACTAAGCCCCGACTTTAATAGCAGTTTGGTTAGAAGTACACTTTTGGACTTCTGTTCGGATGGCTAACCCCAGATGTGTGGACGTCTCTTTTCGCATTGCAGTACGTGTTCCGATCACTTTATGGAGCTTGATCAATAAGTCTGTGCGCAGTGCCCACCTTGAGCACATAACAGTAGGCCCGATTTTATTCCTGACTGTACACGTTGTATCTGCAGCGTGTGCAACACACACGAGACCTACTGGTTGAAAGGTATTGCCGTAATTCTCCATTCATCATCGTGTTACTATGCTACACACAGTAGGTTGGCCGATACAGTAACTAACTAACAATCAGGTTATATGAGATGGAAATCTGGTGAAACGGTAACCGGTCGAGTGAGAAAAAACTTGTACTGTCACCCATTTGAGTCTGGTTAGGAATGAAATTTAAAGCTCGATCGATAGCTTGTGTGCGTTTGGTGTGTCGTGCAGCAAAAATCGATCTCGCTACATTTTACCAATTCGTTCAGCCGGTCAACAGTTTGTGCGACAATTCCCCCATCTTCAACATTATCTTTTCGGGGTACCATGTGGCAAAAGTATCGCGAATGTTATCAAAGCCTTGTTTATCAAGTTCAATATAGGTAATACACTACTCATAAGGTTGCTGAAAATTCTTCGACAGCCCACGACCGGTTTCCCCCTTCTTGGAGCTCATCAGGTAGGCGCAGTCCCCGAGTTTCCGTCAACCTTATGTTCTACTTCAAACCCAAATTGGACGCGATGTCTCGAATATCGTAGCAACTGGAAAAGGAGGCGGTCTGGTGCAGCACATTCAGTTGCCTGGAAACATCAGCTGGGTTCCAGGTTAGTCTCTCGCAAAACCAAATTGATTTGCAAATGAGTGTATTTATCGTAAAGGCAAACTGGTTTAAAAATAGCTGTATTTCGCGACTTGGGTCCAACCTTGGTTAAAGTGGAACATAGGGGAGACCTGCGCACCCATCTCAAGAGCCCCAGGAAGGGACGAAGCGTCGTTGGTCGTAGGTGACCATATTTCGTCCAGAGTGAATGTGTTTGCCCACAGAAGTAACCGGTGTTACTCTTCTTAATCCAACTGAATATGACAAGGCATTCGAAACCTAAAATTACTGTTTGTAAGTAAAATGAGTTGCCGAATGAGAACAAACAAAACTTTCCAATCAGAAAAGGTGAATTATGGTGTCGAAATCCGAAAATCATGGGGAACCGAGGTATGTCCAACTCAAACGCTTGACTGTATCCGCTTGACTGTACACAATCAGTGGAATAACGGGACAGTTAACTGACGTGGTTGCGCGAAAAGAACCTTTCGAGGAAGCCAGTCGACTGGCATACGGAGCACGTGGCCAAGCTAGCGCAACCTATGCAGTGTGATCAGTTCATCTATTTTCCGGAAACTATTCGACGTACTTCAGCATTGCTTATCCGGTGTTCCCAACACACTCGGGCAATGCTCCGAAGACATCGACAGTCAAACACTGAATGTCTTTTGACGTCCTCGGCGCGCAGCGGCCAGGTTTCTGATCCATCTAGTACTACGGAGCGCACCGCACCATTGTAAACTCGACCCTTGACGGCTAAGCTGATGTCATGCCTACGCTACAGGCAAAGCATGTTAAAAAAAACTGCCCTGGAATCACGTCGGCGCCATTAATGTCGTAGGTTGGCAAACTCCTTTCTGGCCCTCCACATCTGGAGGCGATTTTGCCTCTCACCAATTTGCCGAGCTTTATACAGTTGCCCAGTCATACTAACTTTACCACCACATTGATCAGTTCAACTGCAAACATGGGGTTTGATTCTGGTCCCACCCATTCTTGCAATAACCCTTCACACTCTGCAGGTGTGAAGCGCAGGCCAAACCGTGAGGCGGAATTATTTAGATTATTTAATATTGTTTGCATTACCACGGTATCAGATCCAAGAAGAGCTATGTCGTCTGCATACTCGATGTCTGCGAGCGGACACCCCGGAAGCACTTCGACCCCACAGCCATTAGAGCCTGATAGTGAGTCTTCCATGATCATATCAATGACGAAATTGAAAGGGGAAAGGTGAAAGAGGACAGCCCTGTCTGACACCACTTAATGTGGTGAACTCAGGCGAGAGTTTCCCGTAGACATTCACACAGCTGCGGGAGTTGGCGTACAGCGCCTTAAAGAGGGTTAGGCATTTATATGAGACATTTTTGCTCCACAGACACTGTCATTGTGACTGACGGTCCACAAAGTCAAAGTTAGCTTTCAAGTCAAGGGATACAACCAGTTTTGTTTGCTGAAAGCAGTGTCGCTGTTCCAGAATCTGTCGGAGGGGGGGAGATTTGACTGGTGCATCCTAATTGAGGACGGAACCCAGCTTGGTTTTCACGGATCTGTCTCTCTCTGTGTTTAGTCAACCTTCGAAGGATAAGACCAAAGAGCGCCTTCGATGCCACGGTGATTTTCACACAGCGTCCGCATACCCCATTCTGCAGGTTCCATATAGCACCAATAAGCTTTGTTACGTTGGTCACCAGGGATTCCCCGCCTTCTGAGAAGAGGGCTGGATGCAGACCCTCCGGTCTCTGTTACAGGGCCAAAAGCCCGTTCATATCGCTATTTTTCAATGATCTGTCTTAGCTACTGCGTTCATATATATATATATATATATATATATATGTATATATATATATAATGTTTGTAAGTTGCGTGAGGAACACAGAAAATAAATATTTCTCTACAATCTCTTTATTCTCGAGATAGCTCGGTGGTAAAGGCGTTAAGTCACTGATCGAAAGGTCCTCTGCATCTCGATTGCTTGGGCAACCTGACAGTAGCCCAGTCCTCGTACTTCCTTCAGTTGGCATTGGCCTCAAGGCACCGAAAGAGCTTTACACACAACAGATTAGTCTTTTTAAGTCGTTATCCTGGTGCCTGACTGAGACCACTAACTCAAGTGAAAACTGGGACCGAAAAAAGGCGTACTGAGATAATGTCTCCTCGTCTGGCAACGAAACGTTTTAAAGTTAATTACCAAGCTCGGCGAACAGATCAACAGTTCCCTGATCAACAACCAGTTGGGATTGAACTAGACAGTGTTGGACAGAAAATCAATCAGCAGACTAGAAGGCACGACAAATGAAGCATATTCGTGAAGAAGTTCGATCTACCTCAATGAACACGAGACAAATATCATACCGCGTGAATGAGCTGAACAGTAAGTGGGCACAGTTTCAACCATATTCGATAAATCAACCATTGTGACATTTATCAGATACCAATTAATTATTTATATTCACCGATTATCACGTGACTGACAAAGTACATTTGTCGGTGGTTGGAGTTATTTTCATCCGATCAGATGAAGCCACTGGGAAGTGATCACGTAGGCACAAACTATATGGTCTCACCAATCAGAAGTACCATACGAGAAAGACCATAAATGGTGATTGGTCCGGTGCGAAGGCGACATGGTAGGCAGTGTACAAAGGTGCCATAATGAATGCATTTCGCCACCACCTGACTACAACTGGCCAACCAGTTATTTCTTATGAATCTAGCTCGGTACTACGACTAGTAGGAATTTACTGTCACCTCTATCTGTAGGCACCGGTATTAGTGCAGAGATCCGCGAACTTTATTAACCAGCACGTTTTTTAGTTGAATGGGGATGAACCTCCCGTTAGAGTTCAGCCAACCCCTATAAGTAGTTGAAAAGCACAAGCCCTCAGTGACACTTGTACAATATCGCCAACAAACATCAATCGACGGATATAATTTGCGTGTTGAAGCTTGTTCAGCATTGTAAATGTCATGAAAGTTAATCACCCAGTGATTGAATTTCTGCAAGAGCCTATGGATCACTCCGGCGATGATAGCGAGTCGGCTGTTTGCAGCTGATGTAGTTTGAGCAGTACAGATTGAATGACTCCCTGTTTTGTGACCGAATTGGGATCTAAAGCCGGTAGTTGTAGGAAGCATTTTGGTCGCACGACGAAGGTGAACGCAGCTCGGCCCGATTACCATTGACGGGTTCTAGTGAAACGAGTTAACCTGTTGGCTCATGCAAATCGTATCTTGAATGCTCTGGAAATAGGGTTGTTTCACTCATGACAGCAGTCCTTCCGGCGAAAGGACATTTCAAGGAAAGGAGCTTTCCGTCCTCTAATATGGGGACAGCTCTCTCCCAGGAGGGGGGGGTTAAACATCACCAGGTAGTGAAAAAAAGAAACTGGAAGATTATTCAGGAGCAATGTTCACGCGAGATATCTACTGGACTTCACTATGTTCGCTCCTGACGAAAACCTGGAATACATGCACATTTCGGCCAATCCTTCAAAGCAAACTGCTTGTGTGATTCGGTGGTCTGTTAGTGTCCTCTTCAGGGTGCTGCTTGTTTTGGTATTCTTCATTAAACACCCTCCCCATCTTGTTACACCCGGTATAATCATAAATCGATATCGGCTAGTGGCCTTATGAGTAGTGTATTACACATTTTATCCCGTTCGATCGTTCGAAGTTCTCCCTCGAAGTGACCGACACTCGCTGATCAGCTGCCGTCGTGAGTTCAGGTAGTTTCAACACCACACGTCAATACTTTGCAGCACACCCCCCCCCGCAACCTTCCTGAGAAGTGGGGCTTTAGTAGATGTTTCTCTACAATGGCGGAAAATGGAGTTGCTGGACATCTGTCTCGACTAGAAGGGCTACTCACAGATTCGGTGAGCTCCCGGTACCTTTGCAACGTATTGTGGATTAGCTGACCGGAACATGGCTGGAATGAACTGTTGTGTAACCTAATAGTTGGCAACCAATCAGAGTTGGTAGAGCACCAAACAAATCTACTAGGCCAGGGTGGTTCGGGTCTGTGCTGCGCTTGGACGGCGGGAAGGTAGTGAGGAACAGGCCGTGATTGGCTAAAGACAGATGCAACCGGCTACAGTCACGTGGAGTGTCACAGCTAGCATCCAGCTGATTTTCCTCACATTTTAGGAACCCTATCAGACATGACATGTAATCGATCTCAGTAACAAACATGCCACCTCGTCCTCTACCTAACTGAACTTTCAAGCCAGTGTTTTTCTGTCGTTGTGTGGCATTCGCAAGATATTCCAGGTCAATTGCTTGACAATGGTGTTCAGACGCTCAGATGTGCTCCCTTCATTGCTGTTTTAATTGATATATTCAAAAATCTACGGTTGTTTGCACTGAATTCCCACCCTTAACCTTTCTTTTTACCCTTGACTCTGATGTTCTTTTCACACTGTTGCATGAGGGTCACTCACCAGTACCTACAGCCAAAACATTGCTGATGCCTTTGGCTATATCCTCATTCCAGATATTGTCCATAAAGACCAATGAGTGGAGTACAATGACTATGTTGGAATCAGCGGGACAGCAGCCTTATGAGTAGTATGGTACGTCTAGGTTGGCCAGCTAGTTTAACCAGGTCCTGAGCAGTTTAAGAGCCACCAATAGGATAGTTTGTGGCCAAAATTTCCTGTTGGCCACGTAACACTCTGCTGCACGCCACCCTAGATAGTAAGGCTCATAACCTAAACAAGCTCTTGGGGGTAGAAAATCGTGGCATTGCTAGAATTTTGTATGTTGAAATAGTAAAAAAATCGAAATCGTTGGGCTGTAACACCCTTTCGGCGCCTAGCTGCCACACCACCCGAAGGAAGCACGAAGCCTGATGTATCGCTAGATTGCCCAAGCCCAGATACAGAGGGTGGGTTCGAACCACGTGCCTTCCTAGCATCAAGTTCGCACCTTAACCACTGAGCCACCTGGAGCTATGATAACGCACTGTAGATGAAGTAACTTGGAGGTGCTCGTTATTCGTCGTACACTGACTTTGCAACAGGTAGATTCTCTCGGTTGGCAAGTCCTCCGGACCCCGGCAAATCGACTAGTGTCTAGACAGGTTGAGTGAGGTTATTTTAAACATCAATAATACCCACTTTTGCCAACTTTCCTATCATCGAACTTTCGAAAACAGTCAGCATTAAACCGAGGCAAGCGGAATGTGCTTCTTCTTCGTTAAAGAAATATATCCCCTCACTCGTCTCCATGCACTGACCCCCTGCAGTTTGTTTACAAAACAAACTGCGGTACACTGAAGATTGTGGCTTCCCTTGCTCAGTGCACTGTTTCGTCTCTGGTCCGAGGCAGTTCTATGGTTAGTTGCGCTTTCCTCGACTTTGCTTGGGCATCAGTCGTTGTGGACAGGCAACTTTTTCCACACAAGGTTGGCTGATTGACTAGGTTTCCTCTCGTTTTCGCCGGACACGTGTTCTCTATCTCATTCCACCATTGTTGTGTTCACGCGGTACATCGGGGATCTTCAAGACGCTCACCTCTAGGACTTTTAGATATGCCAATATTTTTTGCTTGCCCCCAATCTGATACGGGTCATGTCGTAAAATATTGAGCTAGTCTACTTGCCTTCCACTCTGAAATTCCTTCATAGGTGACAGTAGTCTTCTGTTGATAAACCTGAAACATCATGTTCCCTTTTTCCATCACATCAGAACTGATAGGAGACGCACAATGCGATACCAACAGTTACTTTGTTCTCTTCAATTGCGGACGTGAAACGCATCTAGCTACATAAAATAAAAACTAGAACCAGTGCTGTCTAACCGCAACACACTATTCAAAAGGTTGCTGAGAACGCTTCGACATCCCACGACGGCTTTCGCCATTCTCAACGCTCATCAGGTAGACCCAGTTCCCGATTTTCCGTCTTCCCTGTGTTCTATCCGAACCCAAATTGGACAGATTTCGACAAATACTCTCATTTGCACACGAATTTGGTTTGAACGGGAGACAACTAAATTCAGCTTAATCTCTGGTGTATGATGGTTCGCTTCGACTGAATGTGTTGCACCGGGCCACCTCATGTTTCAGTAGAAACAATGTTGAGCGGACACTGATAGGTTGGCTTCTACAAGCCACGGTAACCAAATCGATTGGACATTGTCGGTTTGATTATCAGCGCTTCGCACATCAGAGTGCGCGCTGTGTATCATGATTCGAAATGAGTTGACCGGGTCAATTCGGTGGTCAGTATCTAGCACACATCCGAATACTGAGACTGTAGGATTGCGACTTGACCTTTGACCTGGTGTGAGATGTCGACCAAGCTGGCACAGAATCAGTCAGCATTGGGTGCAAAGTCTACCGGTTGGTCACACGTTTTCAGCCTGCGCTTGTGGTCTAATCGTGGCAATCTTATACGGTGGAAGACTGAACTTCAGCCTAAATGGTAATGCTTGCTGTCGTATGGATTCTGTGTTCAAGAGGTTACAAATGTACATGGAGTCATCACTTGGAAATGCAAACGTGTCAAACGAGGGTATGATGGAGTTGGTTAACCGTCGCGATTCGTTCAGCTGTAGTTAAGATACCCTTAGGAAAATTTTCGTGCTGAATGCAGCAGATTAGCGACAGCTCGTCGACGGTCTCATCAAAACGACCTTTTTGGAGCAAGAGTTTACAGACCTCATGAGATTAATGTGGTTAGCTGCCTCTATCGTTTTGAGATCCCGTAAAACTGAACAGGAAGTTGACTCGTATGAGTGCATTCTTCGTATAAATCAATCCGTATTCGCTTATTTGCAGTCCGCATCGAAACTACTGCAGTGATTTGGCGAAACTCCCAGACCTGATACAAAGCAGTCTATCCCCTAATTGTCCAAGAGATTTTTTGAAATAGCGAACAACTTGGATAACACGTCAATCGATTATCAGAATTCATTTTCCATTGAGTTTAATTTGTTAGCCTCCAGCGTACTCATCCACGAGATAGCCGTTTTTTCATATGATTTTTTCTCAATCACTGTATGAATCGAGGATCCCCTAAAGACTACTATTTCGTAGAATGTCGGGTTCGGATTCAAAAAAAGCATGCAGAGAAGCGGAAGATGTTGCCCTGGAGAGCTCCCTATTGGTAGATATGCAAATGGGGAAGACTAGACAAACAACTGCTGGTGAAGCTGCAAAATCTTTGTTGCACACGTGACCGGTTTATGACACTTGCAGTCCCTCTTAACTAACTTTGGTTTCACTTATCCTAACCTCTGAGTTTTATCTGTGTTTGGGGGAACGAGTTACTGCTTGCTTTTTTTCAATATATTTACTCGTAAACATAGCAACGGGTTAACGCAATATCCTACCAACCGTAAGAACACGTAGAGTGGTCAGTATTCACAGTTCTCGAGTTACGACCCACGGGCTTATGAGCGCGGGTCGGTAAATACTTTATCCTACAAAACTGGGAGACTTTGCACTCCAGATTAACTAGACCATGAACGGGAAGTTTTGAAGAAAACCTCGCTGACGAACACTTATCCAGAGTGCTTTAGTGAATCGTAGCTCAACCAATCCCGGTTAATTGAGCTAAAACGGAAGACGTGTACTTATCCCTTCAATTCAAAGGCGACTACCTGAATACCCATATGCGACGGTTTATTCTTGCTTCCGGTTGTGAAACTCTGGTGATTCTGAAGCCGTCGTGGCTGGTTGAGCCACCCAGGTGAAGGGTCTCTGCTTGAATGGTTGAAAGTCGCCAAAAGCCGCTGCTGGTTCATTCTAGCTGCTTACGCCCAAAACTGCAGTTCTGGTCCCCCCCCCCCATTTTTTGAACTGCTCACCCTGAGACATTCTTCTTAGGGCTGAATAATCTCCCTTTCTATATGGAAGTTGTGCAAAATTAGCGCTCTTTAAATGCAAATTTGTGTATTCCTGTAAGTTCTTCATCATCCGTCCTGTTGCATGTTCTGATAACAAATCTCTTCTCCTCAAAACACGCCTCAAACTCGTTTCACGGACGAGTGTCGTCTTCGCTCCCATGTTCACACGTCGCTTTCGAAATATATAATCTGTGCTTGTCCGCAGTTCTGTTCAACGTGCTTCAACCCCTTCAGTCGATGTTGTGCCGTCAAAATTGAAATATCTTGGAGAACATACACGCCCGTACTTCCCTGTATAGGAAATTCATTGGATGCCTTCTTGCTCAGTTGCCTCAGCAACCGTGAAACTGTCAGTAACCGACTTCAGGCTGCTGTTCCAAACTCAGTGTACTTTTTCCGTGTTACATCTTGCAGTTACCTAACTTTGGGGCGTGATGGTTCAGCGGTTGAAGCGCGAGCGTACTGACCGGAAGGTCCGTGGTTCGAACCTGACCTCTGCCTCTCGACCTCCCCTGTCTAAGTTTAGGCAATGTGGTATTATCCCAGTCCTCGTGCTTCCTTCAGGTGGCATGGCAGTTAGGCACCGAAAGGGTGATCCAGCTGAAATATTCGATTTATCTAACGCTCCATTCAGTATACGAAAACTAAGTCTATTGCTTCAAACAATTGCGAACCGATAAGGTAACACTGGAATGATATTTACATACCGGTCTCTTACTTCAAATTCCTTGATGCACTGTGTAAAATTCAAATATCTCACGTTGACTTCTCGTCTGATGAATTCTGTTCGAAAAGACGAGCAGCTGGTTGTTGATCAGATAGCTGTTGGTCTGCTCACCTAGTGGCTTGCAAATGTTTGGTCTCCCATGGAGGAGACATCACCAGTGCCCGGTTGAATGGGTACTCCCTTCTGATGTGTGTGCTTACATCATTTTCAAAGAGTTCATGAAATCAGCGAAACACACTCATTTGCAAACCAATTTGGTTTTGCGGGAGATTCAGCTGGAAAGCATCTAACTTTCTCGTTTATGATGTTTTCAAGCAGACGAATGTGATGCACCGGGCTGCCTCATGTTTCAGTTGGTACGATATTCGAGATATCTCGATACATGTATAGACGTATTACACTACTTATAAGATTGCTGAAAATTCCTCAACAGCCCACGACCGGCTCCGCCCTTCTTGGGGCTCATCAGGTAGACACAGTCCCCGGGTTTCCGTCAATCTTATGTTCTATTTGAACCCAAATTACACAAAATTAGCGAAATACCGCATTCGCAAACCATTTTGGTTTTTCGGGAGACTCACCTGGACTCCAGCTGAATATCCCGTTTATGATGTTTTCCAGTGGACGGTTGACGGAAACTCGGGGACGCGCCTACCTGATGAGCCACGAGAAGGGCGAAACCGGTCATGGGCTGCCGAAGAAGTTCCTGAACTCCACGATTTGCTAAATTGGGTGAGTTTTCTGGCCATTTAACCGATCCACTCGAGATCGGCTAGGCGGTGATAATCATTTCTTTCTAGCCCATGGTTCCTGAACACTCCACCGTCCAAAAGATTATTGGTACTCAGTATACCGTAATGTATTACTATATTGCTGAAATTCGTCGACAGCCCAAGAAGGGCGAAACCGCTCGTGGGCTGTCGACGAATTTTCAGCAACCTTACGAGTAGTACATTACGTATATACATGTATCGCGATATCTCGAATATCGTAGCAACTGGAACATGAGGCGGCCTGGTGCAGCACATTCGTTGCCTGAAAACATCACAAACGGGAGATTCAGCTGGGTTCCAGGTGAGTCTCTCGCAAAAACCAAATTGATTTGCAAATGAGTGTATTTCTCCATTATTGGTACCACTTTGTACCTAGTGTTCAATTATATCGGAACTGAAAATTTCCACACTGCTCTGATCTCCCCGATAACAATTCGAAAAACATCCCCAAAAAACTGAATAAGTCAGGGGGGATCGGTGCAGCCTGTTGCCTCAAGTTGTGTCTATAACCCTGTTAGACGTAACACACTACTCGTAAGGTTGCTGAAAAATCTGACTTGATGAGCCCAAGGAGGGGCTGTCGAAAGGTTTTCAGCAGTGTGTTACACCTATACAATGTATTGCGATTCGAACTGAAACATGACGCAAACTGGTGCAGGAGCGATTCAACTCGGATTCAAATGAGTCTACGGTGAAAACCAAATTCGTATGCAAGTGAATGTATTTCGCCAGTAACCGCGTTAGTTATCATGTTGCTCGACTGCTGTCTATTATCCTGATTAAAACGCGTCAAACCGGGCCTACACTCAATAGGTAACCTCATTATCATCAGGTAGAAATCATGATGCAGATTCGGCTGAGGGGATCAATTTAAGGTAACTAGGAGTAGGCCTAGTGAAATTCAGCCTCAAGCTGGAAAAAGGGCGAACTAGTTAGATGAAGGCTACCACGCATCAACACCGTTCCGTTCTCTTAGTCCATTCGCCTAGCAATGTACCAAGTGACGCCCACCTAGAATGTCAGTGAAACATTCGAGTAAGATGGCTGGCTGACCTTTCGAACAACACGGACCACAGTGCATCTCCGGCCTCTCCCTATGCTATAACGCAAAAAAACGTATTCTGTTCATATTCACACCACTCTCGTTTGGACGGTCGTTCTCCTGTCCTGGCATAATTGTTCCGGTGAGTCCATTGGGTGAATCGATTGTGAGAGTTGAGTGGTTCGTTCCTTTTTCTTTATTGTGGCTCACGAATGAGGTCGGTCGGGTGCATACACTTCCATGGGTTTTCGCCTTCGAGCGAATTGCCTACATCAGATCGTTCCACAAACAACAGAATTTATGGAAGAATTGGAAACTTTGGATTCCGTCTACCACTCGCATATGTGACGAAAATCTTCTGCAAACGACAACAGTATGTTCTGGAATCAAATTACTTTGTTTTTCTCGGCTTCTTTCGCTCGAAACATTCAACTAGGATAAAAGTCTTGAAACAGTCAATACGTTGCAGTTAAAGACGACTACTCAACCTAGCTGCTGCAGCAAACGTAAGGCAGTTGCTTTGTTCTCCATCCGAACTACATAAAATCTCGTCAAGTTGGCAACATTTTCGGATAGTTAGTCATTATCAGGCAATCAGAAGCTACGTCCCCCTTCTACGAAAACTTGTAGCCTGTAGACTGGAATTGGAGCAGTGAATTGTGAACTGGTGACATCAGTCGGTTTTCTGGTCAGAAACAGTGTTATGACTACTCTTCGTTAGGAGTCGAAGTAAAGACGTCATAAACCAGTTCTAGGAGATGCGCAACAATAACCAAACTTTGGTCGCCCGTCTGTTTGCAACCTGGAATGACCGTGCTTGTATGTTTGTGTGTGGTCCTTTCGGAGCCGTGCGATGTTTGAAAAATGTGAGACGACAGTCTGAAACCCTTCTCCCTCGAAACTCGCTGCTTTGGAAACTCTCAGGAAAACGACGAAAACGAACTCCCCCCCCCCCCCAAAAAAAAAAAAAAGGAAATGCCGGCATATAGGAAATTGACCACTCGGGCACTATGATCAACGGGAAATTTTGAAAAAAAGAGGTCGGTACACATAATACGGACAGGAAAACGCCCCTGGCAGGGACTCGAACCTGAACTTCCAGTTGCTGGACAAGTAGCCGACTGATGAGCCGCCATGGACGACGCCCCACACAAGCGCTTAATGCCTCAACCTAACGGATGAAAATTTCACGTACGCCAGCCGCATTCGTCGACCCATCATGTGACTTTCACACTGGGTCATACGCTTGTATCCTCCACATACCCAAAACACATCGGTTTTAACTGATGTGGAAGAGACGGCACTTTGAACACCTCGAATGGGAGAGATGTATTGTGAAAACAGAAAGCGGACCTTCTTGTACAGGAATCGAACCTGCGACCTCTCGCTTGCCAGACGAGTTCTGTACTAACCACGGCTGTTTTGTAATTCACGACGGGCACACAAACAATGCGCCAGTGCCTGTCAGAGTGCACACAAGTAGGAAATTAGGCAGACGTATGCTGATATGATGTATAAGCAGAAACTTTTGATTCCATCTGAATACATGTTTGGTCTCGTAGTTCCGAACCATCGAAACGATTTAAAACAAAGTACAATGGGGATTAGGACAAAAGTGAACAATATGTACAGGCTGAGCTCGTGTGCTATCATGTCGCTTTGTTGTGTCATGGTTGGTGAATAGGGTAAGTAGTAGTGGTGGTGAAAATACAATCAGGAAGAAAGTGATGGAAAAAAAGCAACAAAAAAAAACAGAAAAGAACGGAAAAATAAAATCAGAGTAACTGAGATAAATAAAGACAAGCCGACAGAGCATAATCTTCACAGCATTGAGAACGCCACATATAGTCAGGGGTGGGGGCTTCGGCATCAGCTAAGTTTTCTTGAATAAAAATTGGTATCGGGCGATGACAATTTCAGTGCGCTGAAATGAAAAGAAACTGACTTAATAGTTCATCTCCGATTCGGCTAAACAGGTCACGGCCTAAAAGGTCAGCTGCTGAAGAATTCAGTACAGTGTCCCAACTCGACAGTGCAAACGTCTTAGGATGCCAATCTACGTCGTCTTTTTATTTTAATGTGACGTCTCCTCCACTGGGGGGAGGAGTGCGGCACAGGGAAAACGGTGTCCTCAAATGGCACGTTTCTTCGCGAAAAAGAACTTTGCCCGACCTACCACAGGAATGGAAAAGCAACTGTGTTCATTTTCACAGAATAAGAAAAATCAACGTGCTAAGAGAAAATGATATAAGAAATATTCGATCAGCTGTGATACACTTTCGGTGCATAACTATCAAAAAAAACGAAAAACTCACGAAGGATGGGATACGTGTTGTCTGTGCTTGGAAGAGAACCAAGATCAATTCGAACCGCTTACCCCCTGGGTGAGTGACTTCGCTCTTTTAACTATCAGGTTATTTCGAGCTCGAAACGAAATTCACGGTGAGACTCGAACCCGCGGCCTTCTGAGCACGAGGCAGACATTCTTTGAATTAGGTCAGGCAGGCATACAAGCGGAAAAGCACATTCTGAGTTGTAGCCGGACGAAGCAACAAGCACAGAGGCTGAGCCACTGACCACCCGGCGACTTTAGTTCAGTTATGACAAACCACTGGGTCTTGTCAGTTCCCTGCCACCACTGTAAGGCACACCTTATGGCTGTGCCGACCTAGCTGTCGAACACAATCAGATTAGGCCTCAACCATGAGCTCGAACTTTTATCATCCGACCAACTAACATGCGATTGCTCACCTGCTTTCAGTCTTATTGGTATTGAAACGAGGTGCGTCAGTCGCAAAATGAGGGCAAACTAAACAGTTCGAGAAAGTGTGCAAACAGACTTTCCATCAATAACACGTGGTTGTCTGGCCTTGTATGAAATGGCGAATAGAGTGAGTGAAACAATGTCTACCTTACCAAATCAACTGATGACTTCTAGGACAGATGGGAAACAGAAAAAGCAAGGTGGTCACACACGGACCGCTTAAATTTCCCAAAAATTTATCCGTGCAATGCGGCGTTCAGCCAAGAGGAATCACCAGAGACAGGTGGAGAAAACAAGTTTTCTGGCAAACTCAGGTTGAAAAAGAACCCGAGTCAAACTTACTGCTGACGTGATGATCCCTATTAGGTTGACAATGGTGCAAAAGTGCAGAGTGCATAACAAAACAAATCTTTCCGTTTTCTAGTCACTCGTGGTTTGGCGCAAAATGGAATTGGAAGTACCAACTGGAGACGAATTCGGTCGATCCTGTGATGGTGAACGGGTCTCTCGGGTTTCGTTGGATGACGCATCACTGCCAGTTGTTGGACTTGGGTAATTCGCAGGTTCCATCGGACCAGACACGGTGGCAACCACTGTCACCATGCGCGCACACGGGAGATTGGAAAGAGCGGTTCCTCCGGAGTTCGACGTTTCGGTAAAGTCGCGGAGTAGGTCGTCATGAAGGCTGTCCCTGTGCTGTTCATGATGGAAACAATACTCCAAATCGTCGATTTCACCACAATTTTCACGGTCCTCTAGAGCAGCACAACCAGTATTCTGGAAGATAGGATAGTACAGGTAGATGATATGGTATTTTTTTCGAAAAACCATGAAAACATTCTGATTCTAGGAGAGTGAGATTCAGTAGGAGGGAAACCGATAGATAGGAGACAGTTCGCTCGATGAAGAATCCACCCTTAGAAGGTTGGCTCATTTTCGGTAAGTTGTTCTTAATAATAACCGGAGAAAGGTTTGTCATTGTGTTATAGGTTACGGAAAAATGCACATCTTGACAGGAACTCACATCGTGGTTCGTGGTTTCCAAAATAGTTGCGTCCTGTTTTATGCGTCCTTCATCTCCAGATTTTCCGCCAACCAGTTGGACAATAGGTTGGAGTTCCATGCCGCCCCCATCCTCCATGTAAGTCTGTTTGTCATCCATCAGAATATCATCACAACTCCTGCTACGACCGAGTGGTTGACCACTGACCGATCCACAGTGGCTGCATACGGAACCCGACGAACCCTCACATGCTGACTGGGAAGAAGAGGAACTTGAAACGGGATCGAGGAGAGCTGACCAACACAGATATTTGCGAGTTTTATCCGCATATTTGTTGGCCCGACGATTCGGACGATTACGATCAGTTGGTAGGGAATGGACGGAGTGATGAAGGAATGGCAGTGTAGACTTAACCTCGCCTGAAGGTACAGTTACTTCCATTTGATAATCAACGACTCCAAGTCCACCGTTTGATCGTGGAGAACCATGGGACAGCATCGAATTGAATGATTCCTCACCCTTCTCTTTCAGAAGTATGCTCGATGTTCGACTACGTGAATCGACATCAATCTCATCCACCTCAGCCACACTCGCTAAAGTATTGCCGGACTCAAATGCATCAAGCTGGAGGCCACGTCGCTTGCGTCGGAGAAGTCGCTGTCCGTCAGCAAACTTTCCTCGAATCGACCGATTTACAGGCAGACTCTGAGACCGTTCTCGAGGATCACCGGTCCCGTTTGGTTGGAAGCGGCTAAAATCAGCAACTTCGGTTAGGTCAAGTTGTCGCTTCTGAGAGCATATCCGTACCAGAGCACATATGAGTACCAAGGGCACCGGGGCGAGAACTATATTAAAGTAGGAAAACAGGGGCGATAGAAAACGAATCCCAAAACAAATAAGACCTCACAAGTGGAATACGGAAGGGCCTCGCCGTAAGAAGGATAGTCCAGACACACAACAGCCCTTTATGTTTCGTTCCCAACAATACTAACCGATGAATCCACTCTGAAAGAAAAACACTCGATAGGTCACACAGGCCCTCCTCTGAAACTATTCACTCAAGGAGCCAGGCAATACCAAGTCAAGTGACGCGAATCTCTTGACTGAAGGATGGATAGCGCTATCCAGATATTAGTGGTCAGTCAGTCATAGTCTGTGGTACGGTGTTTAACTACCCACCGGAATTTCAAATCCTAACAGAGCTTCGCGGGATGCACGCTGCGGGCCAATAGAGACAAGCTTCCGGGACCTGAAGATTAGTCGTTGCCATGAGACAATCTAGGATAGAAACATCTGACCTAAGTTGTGGCTGATTCACTGATAGAGTAGGGTACAAAAGCACTTTGCTGCAAGCGCCACACCACTGACTGAAAGACAACGGTTCTCAATGAAAACGAGACTGCAACCTAGAGTACCAATTCTGAGGTTGCATGGCTCCATCAGGTTTTAAAACCATTCAAGGAGGGAGGCGTTTTGGTGGCACCCGAAGGCTTCATACAGCATCTGCTGAAAAAAACCTAGGAGCTCCGGGGAAAAGAAAAAAACAGTTTCTGGTTTGTCGATTGCTTGAAGAATTTTCTGACGTATAACACGCACAAACTAAGAAGCCGAAGTAGCATCATTTCACCGAAACTGTATCACATGAGTGGATTTTGAATTGCACAACTGAAACCGACTTTATTTACATGATATTGAACATATTGTTCATGGAGTTAAAACAGTAATTTGAAAAGTCGTGGTGGTTCAGAATAGTGATATGTGGCTCAGCCAGAATCTGAGGGGTAGGACAAGTGGTCCGGACTTAGCCTTTTCGAGGTATTGATCGCAAGATCACGTGCCTGGCTGAAAAGCTGTTGAAATGAAGGGTTGATTTTATACTTATCTGCTTCTGACTGCTGTCAGTCTGCTGACAACCAAGGACATTGGACGATTCATTGAAAGTGATCTCATCGATGGCAGCTGTCACTCTAGAATCCGCGGAGATTTTAAACCATCAAAAGAAAGGATCTTTCGAAGGCGTCAACAGTCAACAACGAATTAGGAAGGGAGAAAAACTTACCGAGCCATGGCAGTCGAGATGTCCATCGTTCCAGCACAGTGGAATTGGCTAGAGAAAGAAGCAAAATATTAAAAGGAAGCGGAATAAGATTGGTAAATCAAGATTAAGTCGGGAAGGTTTCTCGTTTACCACAGAAAGCTACCGTTGCGTGCAGCGGGTATCTTGTTGCTATGCCGAATCGTTTCGGTCACACCTCAGAATTGAATACCATCAACACCCCCGTTGTCTATTTTTCTCCAGTCGTGGGAAAAGCATGACCGGATGGAGATACATCACGGTGAAGAAAATCGTTCACCTGTGACACCCTTTCGGTTCCTAACTGCCATGCCACCCGAAGGTTGAACGAGGGGTGGGATACAACCAGGTTGCCCAAGCCTAGACAGGGGAAGTCGAGAGGCAGAGGTCGGGTTTGAACCACTGACATTCCGGTCAGCAAATTCGCGCTCTAACCACTTGGGCCATCTCGCCCAATTAAAAGGTAAAAGCTCATCTATACTGAGCAGTCTTTGCCAAAAATAGCTTTGGAATGGAGAATTCTTGTTTCTTTCTCTGTGAGATGATTGAGCAACGTTGCATTGATAACAAAGTTACCCAGTTTGTCAGGACTCTGAATCAAACAGCCTGAATGTCTCGCATGAATTGCATTGCAATTCGATTGTGCCCCAGATAATGTGGTTTTCGTTTGCTTCAATCGGTCTACCCGTACAAAGTTAAAAACATGTGGCTAACTCTATTACATCAGCCAGCAGAGCTCCAGTAAGGGGCAAAATGTGTCTTGTTGGGGAGCGCCCAAGGACCTGGTCACAGCTTTTAGATGTCCAGCTGCTGGCCTCCTCAATAGGAGCTTATAATAAGTTACAATAAGATAAACCGATTATCAGTTTGAAAAACGATTAGTTCGAACTGCTTTGACGTCATGCAGGCTGCGTGGAAAACGAGAGCTGAGGCATTTCGAGGTGGTCCAAACCTAGATGGTAGCGAAAGACCAGATGGTGAGCTTCACTCTTTGACTCTAACTGGGGAAGTCCCACGATGTGGTGATTCCGCCTTAGTCCTTTTGGGTGGAAGAAGAAAGAAAGATTGTGGATATTTTCGGAAAATTTGAAATGATGCCTCTTCTTCCATTCATACTTAATTTAGCAGGTTAACCTCACCATCAGTCATCGGTTTTTTGGTGTTATGGTATCCAACTGGTGGACACGAGCGGTGATTTTCACTTGAGGTCTAATAAGTTGTCGGATTGAATTATGTACAAGACCGGTGGGAGTTTCTCCGACATTCAAACAGTCCCACCGTTCTGTCTGATAATATAGTGCTTCAGCGGACCTGTAGCGACGTGCCACAGACAAAACTCTCGGCGATCTCTTTCCACTAAGAATTGACATCCGACGGTGGAGCCGTTAGAAGAAGTTCCAGTAGACGGTTCTGGATCATCCAGTCTCAGTAATTATGCGAGTTATCTGCCCCCTACGCGACACCAAAAAGCGAAGAACGAAGCAGGTACGGAAGAGTATGTATGCAGAATTCACACAATTGCTCCAAAAAGAGTGGCAGTCCGCTATCGACGTACGCCATTGGCAACTGGTGGTCATTCGGTCAATTTGAGCCCATGGCTGGTACGCTCTTCGAGAACACCATGTGTCCAGACGAATTGGGTTATTTCAAAAGTTGGGCCTGCATTAAAAAGCCTGCGGTCAGCAAACCGTTGCAGCAGTCGTTCCCCATTGTCTGTGCATACCGAGTCCAATCCGATTCAACGATCTGGCTGAGTCTCTGATGTCTTAATTATGCCAACTTGTGCATTCAAATCTCCGACAATCACGACTTTATCTGCGCTTTTAGCTCGCTGTAACAGGACAATCAATGCTCCATAAAAGTCATTTTCTGATGGTGTCGGGGTTGCAGTCGTTTGGAGCGTAAGCATAGACGATAAGCGACCAACTTTCGGGATGTGGGATTCCTTCGCTGACCCTTCCAGATGAATTTGCAGAGGTGATTATTAGAGGGTATTCGGTCAAGCAAGGATCCTTCTACCCGGTAACTTAGGACGATGCCAGTCCATGCATGCAGCAGTCTCCGGATCGTCAGATGTGCGCAGCCGGAGGCGAGTGGAGAGTGATGGAGAAGTTAGTTCAATCGCTGTGCCTGAATCTTCAGTTACTGTTTCTGATACACAACATACCAATGTCAAACAACTCGTGTGAGAGCAACAACAGCCTGTTATCCTGCTTGCTTTAGAGCACCAACATTAAAAGTAGTCCGAAAGGCCAGACCTCAAGGCTTGAAGATTGATTCGAGACGCCCGAGGCTGACTGACACGCAGGTGTTGCGGCCAAGATTGGTGCAAGACGAACGGGGTCGTCAGTCCTACAAGGAGAGATTTATTAATTGGGGGAATGGGAAGAGAAAGTATGCAGAAGAGAAAGAACAGGAGCAGTAGTCTGTTTTCGCCTACCAGCTCCACTGTAGGCGCCAAGTGGGGTGACTAGGTTGGGAGCACCACTTGACAGTCGATGTGGCAATAAGTTGCTTGTAATTGTGTGATTCGTGGCTAGGTGTGTGCTGGGATTCTGTTAGGGCGCTCCTACCTAGACAGGAGGATGACCAGGATCCTTTTCCAAAGCATTTGGTTCAAAAAAAGTCTTTTGGCATAGGGCTTCCAGAACGGTCTACATTTTTAAGATGCAGGTCGTCACAACTCTTTCAACCCCCAAACAGTAGGACCATGAGATGGTGCTATCCGGACCTTTACCTCTTATTGACCAGCCTAGTAAGAGAAGCTCTGAGTGTCACATGTGCATGCACACTCCCCAGTATACTTCAGCGGGTTATGGAGGAACACAAACCGTCCCATTAAGATGGAATCTAGTCCCCTCGTCACAGTACGTGCCAGTCAACCAGTGCTTAAGACACCGAGACTCAGACATTGAACTTGTCCTTGGTCTATACATGTGTGCTCAAAATAAATTAATTGGTGGTTGCGTTTTTCTCTGCGATGAAAAGTTTGGCTGCAGACGTTCCGTCATCAACCGCAATCGCATCATCGACGCGTAGTTGGGTTCAGATACGTCCAGGAGACCAGGTGAACCCCAGTGATGACTGATCGTCTGGACGGTCGATTGTATCAGGTTGCCCGCTACCTCCGGTTGGTCCAACCTTGAAACGAAATTGCCAGGCACGTCGAACAACTCAGTTCTGGACTGGGCTAGGAGAAACACATTATGATTGTCTATGGCAGACAAACATTAACCAAACATTAAACAAACCACTAACGTTTCCAGTGACCGATTGACGAATCCACCAACTTCAGAAACGTTGAGCAAATGTATAACGACCACGGTTTATACGCATTAGATCACCCCGAATATGACAAAATTATCCAACAGACATTCAAGTTCGTATTAACTCTACGCACAGAGTGATGTGTATGTCAGTATTCCCTCATCCGGCATGAGCTGTCAAGAGCTGCGATCCACGTTACCAGATGTCCAGAAAGTACCACTCGGTCCGATCGCCAATTGAACAACCCTAGGCATCGACATTCTTTTCTTTACTGTTAAAAACTGGCTGACCGGGTGGCTTTGTTCTTGAAAATAGGTTTTCGAGGACTTTAGACTGTTGCGGATTCAGTGGAATCGAGGTGGTTTTTACACAAGCACACAAACACTGATGCACCGTTGTGCACCGCTTCAAAACGACGCACTGATAATGTCACCTTGATTGTTGAGGAATCGTTTGGGGCGAGACTGCCCAAGTGGTTAGAGCGCGAGCGTACTGACCGGAAGGTCCGTGGTTCGAACCCGACCTCTGCCACTCGACTTCCCCTGTCTAGGCTTGGGCAACCTGGCAGTATCCCAGCCCTCGTGCTTCCTTCGGGTGGCATGGCAGTTAGGCACCGAAAGGGTGCTACAGCTGAACGATTTCTGTTTGTAACCAAACTGCGTAGCTCGGTGAATGAAACAACGATAGGATAGAGGTTTCGATTAAAGAGCGGATGAAGTTGTTCTTCTGTGAACCTATGGGAATGGTCAGAGCTACGTCGAGGATTCCTTGAAAGGATGGCAGTTCCCTATAAGGAGGGACACGAACCCATCCAACCTCGAAAGATGGTAGCTACAAAGGAGGCAGAAATATTCGCGTATTCGATAGTTTACACGTTGTCTAAACTCGCCAAAAGAATTGAAGCAAAGGTCAGCTTGATTGACAGCAGTGAAAAGGGTAACACACTCTTGCTGTCGTTTTCTCTCGAAATGTTTTCACCAAAGTGCAACTCACACAGATAGTTGGCCCATCAAATAATTCGTGTTTTGAGACATCCTGCCAGGCAGAGGAGATTTCTCTGGTGATTCTCTGAGATAAAAACTCTTAGTTGTGTCGATGACCTCTGTAGCGGATCGTCACTGTCTTCCCTACAGCATTTTGGAGGTTACATAAGCGCTTATCAGACTAGAAGTCCTCGTTGATGGATAAGAAAAATAGCTACTTCATTATGTTTTCATTAGGATGCTGACGTAACGTAGGTTACGGATGGGCATTTGCACAATGACATTGGAACGCTTCCTGCGGCGTACTGAGTTGGAAGTGGTTAGTACTTCGTTCAGCTGTAGCACCCTTTCGGTGCCTAGCTGCCATGCCACCCGAAGGAAGCACGAGGGCTGGGATACTGCCAGGTTGCCCAAGCCTAGACAGGGGAAGTCGAGAGGCAGAGGCAGAGTTCGAACCACGGACCTTCCGGTCAGTACGCTCGCGCTCTAACCGCTGAGCTATCTCGCCCCGTGGTGAGTACTTACTTGTTTGCCAACACTGCAATAGATAATCTTTCTGGTCACGTGCTTACGCATTTCACTTGTGTTTACAGTATTGTTTGCCCTGCATGCTTCCTCGCTAGCAGACACGCTCTCGCGTATTCCGATGAGTCACAGCTACGCCAACGCAAATACCTCAGATGTTATGGGCCAAGAATCACACGCACACGGAAGACAGCCAGTGTGTGCCAGACACGCACACATCAGCTGAGAAGACGCTAACGTACAAGCCAACCGCTTGTCTGTAGTAGTTACAATAAGGGATGAAAATTGACCCCAAATTTCAATTTGCACCAGCTTTTTATGAAACGACAAAGAGAGACCGACTGTTCTGGCCCGAGAGGAAACTGGCTTGCGACGTGATTAGGTCAGTAATTCCAACACTTTCCTGTGTCGTGAATGGAAGCGGAAAGGATTGTACCTCACTCCGTACGTATGATTTCGTGTGATAAACATGTGAATACACCGACGGTGCAATAGGTGATCAACAAACGGACCGCTGGAAGATAAAAAAACATGTGTTATGGTCCAACACTCCATCTGTATCGATGGCCCCTATATGTTTGTTGTGTACTTGGAATTATTCAGATTTGCGTAGTTTGGCAATCATGTGTCCTCGCGATGGATAGCCAGCGCCAAAGTGGTTGCACGCGTCACGAAAAGTACCGCTGTGTCTTGTGTACGAGAGCATGCTCCTTGGCAGTTGGAAAGAATCTATTTTGTACCGAACCTGACGCATCAAACTACTGATAAACAGAGGCCTATCACACACTCTTCACTGAACGGATACTTACCAGTGTATATTTCCCTTTAGAAATTTGAATGGTGCGATGAGAATTCGGACACTGGTAGATGCGAGTATTCCATATTGTCTTGTTGGCACCGAAGCAATTAGTAAAAAAAGCTGGATTGAAAAGAACTTTCAAAACAAAGTTTATCACGTGATTTCGGGTCAGTCTATCAGAGAAATTTAGCAGCGTCCACAGCAGGCCATGGTCTAAGCGGGAGCCCCTGAAGGGCATGGATCTTATCGGACTGCAGTTCAAGAGCGACCACCAAATCACAGCCATAGCGCACAAATTACGTGACGTAATCAGTCGTATATACTGCCCAACCGCCCAAGTCATCCTGCTCTCATCAACGAAATAAGTCAACCTCTCGATCCCCCATCAAGAATAATATGTGAAGTAACAGTATGGTTGGTCAGCAGCTTCTGTAATAAGGCTTTTACTTGAACCTTTTAAATCGAGCAGTCAGCTGTGGACAAAAGTCCACTCAGTCTGTGAAGAATTAATCTACCTTTCTGGAATTGAGTTCCATCAGGCTGCTGAGAACGACGAGCCTCGACTAGCGCCAAATGAAAACGTCGTTGAATCGTGTTCTTCTACCATAACTAACTCGGAACAAGAAGCCGTTTCAGGCAACACAAATCGACCAACACTCATAAGTTATTTTGAAAAAGGCATAGAGTTCCACACTTAGGGGCATCAACATGACGTCTATCATAACGCACCTACTGGAAACAGCAGTACTTCAGCGCCCAGGTTCGGCACATTGGACGCAAATCCGAGAGCCTCATTTAGGGTTTTGACTGCGTAATCGGTGCGCGGATATTGTGCTGGTTGTTTAAGCAAAGCCATAAATAACATCGGCAAACAGCGACGGTTTTCCTTGAGTTTTAAATCAATTCTTCTTCACAGAAATACCCAGGAGTTCTCTACTACACCAAAAGTTCTCTTTTCCCGCATTTATGATCATGGAAGCGTTTACATTCAACTCTAAAAAAAATTTCTACAGCTTGTGGTGTTCGGTAAGGTTGTTATCTCCCACCCTGTTCAGTCTTGCCATCGATTTTATCATGGACCGTACACTTCAAGAATCGGGACTCTAGGTATAGGAATTACACCTAGCAAAAGGTGTTAGAACTACGTAGACAAAATTGTCGTTCCATTCGACAACCATGAGTCTGCTCAGTCCAAATAGGATTTCGGAAATCATCTGAATTTTCGGGTTGTGTTTTGCACTTAGCCATCATGCTTCCTTCGGGTAGCATGGCAGCTAGGCAACGAAAAGGTGTTACGGCTAAAAACCGTTCAGCTGTAGCACCATTTCGGTGCCTAGCTGCCATGCCACCTGAGGGAAGAACGAGGGCTGGGGTACTGCCGGGGTGCCCAAGCCTAGACAGGGGAAGCCGAGAGGCAGAGGTCGGGTTCGAACCACGGAACTTCCGGTCAGTACATTCGCGCTCTAACCACTTGGGCCATGTCGCCTCCATTACAGCTAAACGATTAGTATAAAAGTGACCCTGTGTTTTAAATGTAACCGACTTATTCAAGCAGCCTCAGCAAACCTCAGAACACATGAATTTTGGTGCCGAATGGGATGCTTATGTGGGATTGACTTGTGAATCGATTGGTCTTCCTCATGCGTTCAGAAACAACTTAAGCTGCTCTGGACTTGATGACAGGAAAGGTCACATTTTTGTCCAGTTGGCTGACCAATCCGATCCATAGTTACGTGATAAACTTTGGTTTAAAAGTTGTTATAAGACCTATCTAGTTCCCATGGCTGGAATCCCCTAGGATTCTAACTCAACAATCCCCTATCCAACAACTGCCTTCGCAGCGACCCTATGGCTATGAATCGACCGACGACCTTCCAAAATACAACCAGCTCCCTAAAAGGGTCAAATCAATTCAGTTTATTTGAGATCGTAATGGGGAGCGATTGGGGTTTTACTGCCTCATCTCGATTAATAAGTTTGAGATCAATCATCAAGTCATGTAAGAATATGGGAATTTCAACACACTGATAGGAATTTGGAAAATAGATCAACGTTGTCCGGAGCTTGACTGAACAGTGACCAGCTGAAGTCATCTGGAACGCGGTTAGCAGACAGAGAGAACGGGAGCTGGGAAAACATTGACCACATACCTAGGCGGTCAGAACGATTGAACGAGTAGTTTCCAGTGAAAGCCTCACAGTTCATTTCGTCGGCCGACAACGAGGTTTGATGAGGGTTGCAATCCGGCAAATTATCACATCGCATTGTGGCCGGGACACATGCATCTTGGTCCAGATCGGACTTGTCTGAACGGACAGCTTGACGCATAGCGCTTGCAGACGTACCGGACGAAATCAACGAATCGCACCAAAATCCGGAGAAAAACTCACAAAGAACTCGTTCTGTAAAAGACGGGGAGAGGAAGCATCGGGTACGGAAGCATTGGTTTGTTTTTGGGTAAGGAAGCTAAAAAGAGGTTTAGATCCCTCCTTGTTAGGAGATGTCATGCAAAAACACCAACTGATCAAACATAAACAACTCATCCAAAGTTTTATCCACATGGTTTGTTAGGCCGACCTAGTCTGTCACTCAAGCTGTGAGGCGACAATCAATAGGATTGTAATGTGGCTAGGATTAGAGCAGAAAATGTACAGTTCTGTCCTTGGACTGTGGTCATCATCATCATCATCATCGACAGCATGACATCAGTGTTCAACACTGCGGTGGACGAACAGCAAGTAACATTTGGATGACAGTCGTATGCGTCAGGCCGGGAAAGCGAGAAGTGTTCCCTCTAAGCTTACCTAATGAGTGTGCATAGGGGCGGAGAGTAGCGTGTTGCTGAGCTTCTTCGGGTCTGACCGCAGCTTTCCCAATAATTAGAAACACTACTTGGTGTGGCCACTTTAGAAGGGTTGTCCAACAGTTTTACTCCTTTTCACATCTGGTATCTGGTTACAGACATAGTAACTGAAGTTGAAATACACGATAAAACTACCCGACATTCAGGTAACAGTTGTTGAACGAGTGGTTCGTGTTTCAACTACATGATGGCATTTCGCCTCTAAGTCTGGGCAACTTGGTATCCACCGTGTTGCTATCGTGTTCGTTTCTGACGTTAAGACAGCTACGCATCGTCATGGCTGGACAATTGGAAAAACGTCCTAAAAATAATGATGATGATAATAGTTCAGAGATGCTGAGTCTTGGAAAAACGATAGTTTTATTTCACCCAAGTCATGCGTTTGTATTAGACATGAAATCTTAAAAGGCGGTCCCTTTAGAAGGAGTAATACATTCAGAGCAACTCCTCAGGTCAGGTTTTTTACTCTCAACTTCATTCTAATGGTAATCTAACCTAGTCTGCTCCAAGGTGATATGGACGGAACGGCGTAATGGATCTTCCGTTCGGTTGATTTAGCTATGCAAATCCTTACTGGTCGAGCATGTGTACAGATTATCAGGACCGGAACCAGTAGCCAACTTGAAGGCTTCGAACTCGGGTCGTCAAGATCCTATCTAGCCAACCATCCGGATCAATCACAAACGATATTTCGGCCTCAGATTCGTACACAGATGCTGCGATTTTCGAAGGACAGATAATGATCTCGTCAGGAAGGAACTGTCTCAATTCATGTACCAAATTAAGAAAAAGTATACGGGCGACCTATTGCACTGGTCACGTCAAATGGTATCCGACTCAACCTGCTGGATCCTGTGTACGACAATCAGCAACGTCTACCCTTCATAAATAGCACTCCAGCCCCGCTACGGCCAACTCCTTGTATGCGAAATACACTCATTTGCATACCGATTTGGTTCTCATGGGAGAACCAACTGGATCTTTCGTTTATGATGCGCTTCTTTAACTAAATGTGCTCCACCAGGCCGCCCGTGTTCCAACTGGTACGATACACCAGTATCACAGTACTTTTTATGGACGTAACACACTACTCCTAAGGTTGGTGAAAACTCCTCAACAGCCGGCGACCGATTTCGCCCTTTATGGAGCTCATCAGGCAGGTACAGTCCCCGAGTTTCCCTCAACCAAGTTGCGCGAAATTAGCGAACTACACTCATTCGCATACCAAGTTGGTTTTCGCGGGATATCCAAGTGATGAGCCTCAAGAAGGGCGGAATCGGTCATGGGCTGTGGGGGAGTGTTCAGCAACCTTATGAGTAGTGTGTTACGTCCATACAAGTTTGTTTTTTAATCGTACTATACGACTAATGTAAGTTACTTTCGTTTTTAATTGCGATAATGTATGGCTACATAGAGCGCCAGAGCTGGATGGAGACCAAACAATTTTGAAACCAATGAGCAAACCTGTAAGCCAAAAACCGCGGCTATGAAACTGTTTAAGTAGAAAACTAAGTAGGCAGGCAGGTTAGCACAACCCCACACCAAAGACACGAAACGGATTTCACGCACATGATGCTAAGACAAAAAACGAGGAGCAAGTAGGGAACCAATATGAAAGCAACTTTGAGATAGAATTAAATAATTTTTGTGTGCATCCTCGTTGAGGCTTAGACGATACATTGCTGAAACCAAGAGTATGACAGCGATGATACAAAGCAACGTACATATGGATTTGAGAATTGTGATGGGGCCATTCTCACTTGAACGGTATTCATTCTGTCCTAGCATGATGATTCTAGGTAAACCACATTGAAGCGAAAAAACATTAGACTCCAGTCGCACTCCGAACTGACCACTTCACAGGTAACACACTGAAGATCGCTCAGCAGTAGAGATAAAACGAAGTAGTGGCCGATCGTGTTGGACCTTCATGTCTATCCCGTGAGTAATTGGAACATTTTGGAAAAGAGCCCACCCCATGACCTCCCAACAAAGAAACACATATGTGACGTTTGCCAGTCCGTCGGAGTTTAGGTGGAAGTCGTCTAGAGCAAAAAGACGGACCCGAATGACAAACTCTCGAGTCGTAAAACTGCGGCTTGATAAATGCTCTGCTTCAAGCTCTAAGCATGTGATGAGGATGTATTGTTGGGACGGTTGACGGTGGTGTGGTCAAGTCATCCAAATGCCATTAAAGACAGTAGTGTTTGGACGGAAACAAAGAAGCCCCTATAAACTCCACCCTGACAGAGGCATCCTCACACCTAGGATTGGCATACTGGGTTACTCTGAAGTTCCACCAGAAAGTGGCACGCTTGCGTGGTCAGGGCCTCAACAAAAACCAATTCTTTATTAAAAGAATGCAAAATCCGTGGTTCTTCTCATATCATGGTATTAAATAAATGTCCGACTGCTCAGATTGCAGACAGACTTGTTCACGAGGTGGTTTTCCAGCCTCAAAATATCAAACTCATCTGTACGGAGAGAAATGAAAAATGCTTGGGTCACTAAATGTAGGAATTTCCTGTAGGCTGCTTATAAGTCTAGAGGGTACCTCTCAGATTAGGTCTGACCGAAGACCAGTACTGCACCAAGCGCTACCAACAGGCTCCTTGAATGCGACAATACACGGGCGTTGGGCCTCGAAATCACCACATTTCTGACTGACAGCCGTGGAACTTCAAAAAGAGGAACCGATTTCAGCTAGAATATCCTAGCGGGTTCGATAGGACCGATTTCATTGTGTATGGGCAGACCTATACATAGAAACACTACGATTGGATGTACAGGTCCGTCGGGATGTGCCGTGCCATCCAGTGTGGTAGATCATTCTTACATGTAAAGAGGTAATACACCATTTATAAGGTTACTGAAAACTCTTCAGCAAGAGATATTCATCTGGATTCCAGGTGAGTCTCACGTCAAAATCAAATCGATACGCAGCTGGGTATATATGTCGAATGTAAGTGTAATTTAAAGCTTGTGGCTACTGCAAGTTAGCCCACTCAAACTTTGTTAGACCGAAGCCCCGCCTGAGGCGAATTCAAACAAACAAACTTGTTTGCCGAACTCCGCAACCATGTTATTAAAAGTGAAAATAGTTACGATCGAATCATGTGACGGATTTGGTCGGGCGAACTTTGCGGAGCAGTGTCCTTTTTGTTTCAGGGAATTTTCTATCGTTCACTACGGTAACAGGGCTTTGAAAGACAAAAGAGTTCTTGATGTGCAGATGGCCTTCGCATCACTATATACCATAATATCATCATCTGGGGTTATAGGTTTTTTATAAATTTTCACTTGAAGGTAAGTGAAAGTGTTCTCCCCAGAATGAAAACCCTTGGTCTGTTCTACCTCGGTGGCAGCACCGTACCTCAAAACGACCAAGCTAATGCGGCCGACCAAAGTAAAGCTCTGATATACTGCGTGTTGCCGTTACTATGGTCTGTAAACAATTACTACGTCTCAGCTTGTGACCTTTCCTCAAATGGACACGCAGTAATCAAGATAACAGAAAGTGCTGTTCGGCAACAGTCACTGTGCAACCGAGACTAGATACGGCCAATCAGACGACTTAACTTGCGCAACCCGTAAATACCAGGAGAGGGAGTTACCTACGCGATTGTGTGTTTTCCCTGATTCTAATCAGTAGACTTGCTTTAACCCCTTTCATTTTGCTGTGCTTTACTCGTCCGTAGCAGTGGATCGGGCACAGTATTTATGGATCTCGCGGTCACATTGTTTACCTACTTTATTCAGTGGTTATAACCTCAAAGTTTGCGTAGCTGCTCAAAATTGATGGGAAGCACTGGGGTTGATGTCCACACAAAGAGACGAAAGTCCATTGAGTTCATGAAGAGATGCGGGAAGCCAGCACCTATTGGACAGCTTTGGAACTAGTGGCCTGTTTGCTGGTAGCCACGGTCAGCATACAGAAAAGGTGTTTCAGCCAACAATCAGAGCATCGATTGAGACCGGGGACGCTTAATTGATGGCAGCTGGAAAAACTCGAGCTGCAACCAACAACCCATAATACGAGAGTAGTTGGATGAGTTGTATGGGCAGCTCACTATCGGCAAGATGTAGCTAGTGACCATCGGCTGTTCGACACATCTACGTAACTAAAACCAGAAACCGATAGCTTGTTGTGGTGTGACGTCGATCGGAGCATAACAGCCAACTCTGTGTTGGTTGATAAAGGATTTGTCCGGGCCATCAACCTACGCTGAGGCTGATCTCACTCCACCTTTTGTCCTAAACATGTGTAGCACGTCCGATATTCGAATTTTGCGGTTCGGTCTTTAACTTATACGTATAGGGCGTTTTACGCTCGTGAGTGAACGAAATAACTGACATCTCGAGGACAATGCTAATGTGTTTGACATTTCGAAGAAATACAACGAGACCGGTCTAGGGTATACAACAGAAAAGCATTGCTAACCTGAAATTTACAAATACTGATGTACAGAATATTACGGAAAAACCCGGAATCGTACGCTAGTTGGTTTGGTGGTTTGAAGATCAACGGAAAAATTTGAGAGAGAGAAACGAAATACCTCCTTCCCTCAGGAAAATTCAAATATCGTGAAACATACTTCTTTCGGATGAAAAGTTTCCGTGGAACAACATCCTGGAAGTGATACGAATTCGAACGCTGAGTTCTGGGGAAAGAAGCTCAAGTGGTTGTTGTGGCCCCTGCAGGTCTTCTGTCGTGCTGCTATTTTCCACTGATGCAGAGGGGGACCGCGATGCGGCCAGCGCACCTCTGAGGTTCCAGGTAACTTTAACTCGACGAACATAACCGGAAACATGCGCCGCAACCACTTGCTTACCATCGGAGCAGTTCAGTTGCAGAGATTTATCAGGCTGTATACGAATTCAATGAAAGTGGGTAAAATTAAACATTTATACTACTCGCACGTACGAGTAGTTTAGAAAATTAGGTACAAGACTGGCTAAGTCGGCGAGGAAAATTCATAATTTCAGACCGAGAATTGCTGTAAGTTTTGCGTGTCGTTACCGATGAGAAGAAACGCCGAAGAAAATATGGCGGGTTTCTGTACGAAACTGACAACAGATTCAAACTGAACATGCTGTTGATAACTGTGGCATTGTAAGCAGGCAATGAAAGACATAAACGCACATAAATTGGGTCGAATGCAGCATAAAAAATAGTCAGAAAAACACGCATCCTTTTGACCAAAAACCGTCTGCAACTAAGTCATCTCCAGACATCTTTTGCGAGTCCCCGTCGCATTCGGAATTTCTAGGGAATTAAATCAGACGGGATATGTGTGCGTAGATAACTCCAGACATCTTTTGCGAGTCCCCGTCGCGTTCGGAATTTCTAGGGAATTAGATCAGACGGGATATGTGTGCGTAGATATCGCGGTTAACTGCAGGGAACTGTCTACTGCAGTTGGCAGCTCACCACTCTAGCATGACCTTTAGCTGAATATATCCCCTTGCCCTGGCCACAGTTCTGTAGATTTGACTATAAACACACTTGTCTGGAAGTACTCAAGTCCACGCGGAAAATGGGCAATATACGCCCAACTATAGTCAGGTTCCCGTAAAATTTACTCCATTTGGAATAGAATATTCGCTTTTAAAGGCATTTGGCACCTACAGCGTCGCTCGATGGAAATGAAATTGGTTCATTTGTCAAGGAGTAAACCAAGGAAAGTACAACCGAGAAACAGCAGTCAGTCGACAGGTGTTCCAGAACGACAGAGCAATCTCGGCTGCTTTATCGACTAAGAGTGCTGTCCACGGTTAATATGGAGCTCTCGTGAAAATGGTGCAAACAACCACGCACCGGCAAGAGAATCACATATTCAGAATTGAAATAATTAAGAAGAAATCGGTCTTAAAGAGGGTTAGGTATTAATCTGGGGTGGCGTAGACGGCAGCCACTACAAGCTCGTTATCATCATGATCATCGACAGCATGACATCAGTGTTCAACACCGATGCTTCACTGCCGTACAACCATGATTTGTTTGAAAGCCTTATTGTGAAGAAAAGAATAAAGATGGACGGGGAAGGGACTTACTGCTACCTTACTACAATCATTCCGAGGTGCCTACACCTCCAAACACTCATTCAGGCAATCTGGATAGAAACTGACAAGATCGCCATTGACATCGGTTGGCAACCATATCTTGCAGCGTCTCCAACCAGGCGCAGTGGGGATCACGCGGTCAAAGAGGGTCAGTGTCGTTTATGGCAATGAGAACGATCTGCCGACTGTGACATTGTTGCGCGATTCGCTCAACAATGCAAAGGCAGCGTATGATCCATTGATTGGTACTTATGGATAACTTGAGACGTAATTCACTTTCAAAATCCGGCTGATCATTCGCGGAGAGTAGACAAATCAGGTCAGATGCCTCAAAGGGAAGAGAGTTTCACTGACACAATACAGCTCAACCCTTCAGGAAGACTTCCGAAAGATGTGTTCTTGACTTACCCCGAATTCCATTATCTTCTGGTTTCCTTGCCAAGGACACATTTGTTTAAATTGCACTGGCTAGTGAATTCCGCTTGTTTTTTTCTCGTTTCACTACACCTTGGATAGTCAAGTCCGAGCTCCGAGACGGACGTAAAACCAAATCGGATGTCCCTAGAACTATGAGGTGATAAATGTTCTGTTTTGCTCGTACCTCTTACGTACCGGACAATGTCAGATACCGACGATAATCGTTCAGCTGAAACATCCTATCGGTGCCTAGTTGCCATGCCACCCGAAAAGAGCACGAGGGCTGAGATACTGTCAAACAGGAACAGTTGAGATGTCTGGGTTGGATTCGAACCACGGACCTTCCGGTTAGTAATTTCGCGCCATAACCATTGAACTAGCCCGAGCTTATCTGCTATAAACCATGTACCAATGGTATATTGCTACAATTCCGGTCACCGTTAGTTAGACTAGCTCAGACACTTAAGTTGCAGTGATTGGTATGGCAACTTAAGTCCGACTTCTGATGTCAAACTTTCTGGACAGCAGAAAGAGAGCATTCCGCACCAATGTGCAAATTAGGTCGATATCCCTCTGAGAAACTCACCACAGCGTTGTAAATAATTGGATGCGTGGACTCCTGATCATGTGACGTCGTCCCTCCGGAGATCCAAGGCCCACCTGTCCAAGGATGTGGTTCCATCCATTGGTCTATCTTAATAAAATAATTGTTCAGCACTCGGATGTTCCTGGAACACGTCAGAGTTGCCTCAGCTCTCAGAAGCCAGAAAGATACCTGAGTACGGGAGACAAACGCACAGCGAGTAAAGTAAACTTTTTTCGCACGGCAGGTTTTTCATTTTACCATATATCACTTCGAAAGAATAAACTCCGAATGGTCGCCAATATAGAAAGTGGGATTAAAAAAATGTCGCTCAGCTATAACACTCTTTTGGCGCCTAGCTGCCATCCGACCAGATAGAAGCGCTAGGGCTGAGTTACTGTCAGGTTTCCAAAGTCTACTAGCCGATATGTTTAGGTTAGGCGCGAACCAAGGACAATCCGGCTAGTAAATTCGCGCCTTAACCACTGAGCTATCTCGAGCTCTGACGTTCGGTAATGCCGAAAGCCGTCTTCCTTCCACGCGTGTAGAATAATTGATGTGAATTGTGGGTCAAACCGCAAAGCCACGAGCGCAACTAGCAACCCTTAAACTGGGTTGCGAACTGTCGGTCAAATAGTGGACAAAAAACATTTACTGCTGCAACCGGCGGTCATCGCACACTCACACTAGGGTTCGTCTGATAATTGAGTTGGCCCACTCAACTACGCAACAGCCACTCGACTAACCACCAGTGAACGAACACGAGCTGCCAATATTTCAACACACTGACAAAACACCCATGCGAATGCAGTATGTCTACGAAGGTTGTCGCCCCCATGAAAGAAGGCGCTTACAGTAGACAAACATTTCGTAACCTCCATCACCTCTGTGAATCCAGCACTTCAGTTTTTAACCTGGAAACACATACGTAGTTTTCGCAAACCTTGGTCGCCGAAAAAAAGAAGGCACTTGAAATTGAATGGATAAAATGGTTAGGGAGACATACGGAGGAAAATTGAAACCGTGTAGTTGACTCAGCAAATCGTTCAGCCGTAACACCCTTCCGGTGCCTAGCTGCCATGCCGCCCGAAGGAAGCACGAGAGCTGAGATACTGCCAAGTTGCCCAAGCCTAGACAGGGGAAGTCGAGAGGCAGAGGTGGGGTTCGAACCACGGACCTTCCTGTCGGTAAATTCGCGCTCTAACCACTTGAGCCATCTCGCCAGCAAATACGACAACGACGCTGATTTTGTGACCCAATTAGATCGGGTTGACCAGTAACCACAGTTTTGGTGGGCTGCATATATCAACGCGACTCAACCCCTTATTAAAGCTTTTCCCACTTCTCTGTCACATCAAGTTCCATGCAACTTCCACCCCAAAGGTGAGGGTGACGTAACAAAAAGCAGTTGCGCCCAACCTCTGTGTTTGTTATTATATCTTACGATGTAACCACCTCTCCACAGTCGGCACAAAGTCAGTGTGGCTACGGCGGTTGTTAAATTCCTTACATTTTTCGAGACAAAACCCGGCAGATATTTCATGCATTGGTTTCTCAGGGCACACATACAGGTGGACATGCACAAACCTCTAGTAAAACTAACAGAACTTACGTCTCACAGCGCTGGGCTTTGTTAACCCACACTATCTCGGTGAACCACATCGATGTTCACAAACTGTTCTTCGCAAGACGAATGATATCGTGTTGACAATGTCGGCGTCCCAAATAGCTGTTTTCACAACAATACTACCATCGTGTATAAGGCGAAATGGAAGAATCACGCTGACACGAGAACCTGTTAGCCTCGGTGATCCTAACCCTGATACTGATAGGTGCTTTGCAACCTTGTTTTCAACGCTTGCGTTAGAAGTGGGAGAACTTTCGGGGAATACGAATACATCTACTACTTATAGCTCAACCTCACTAGGGGAGTGCAAAAGGTGAATTCACGCGAGGCCGTGTGAACCAGATCGCCAGTCAGTTCAGCAAACTCTAAACTGCTCCGATGCTGCCACCCGGAAACGCAGGAAAAAGTTTGACTGCACTAGGCCCAGCATTCACGAAGAGCTGTAGGTGTCTCACGAACGGTAGTTTAAAAGGACAAGGGGAAAACTATGATTGTTGACTTCTGGTAGATATGGCAGTGCCCTTAAATCTGATGCAGTGAAACACTAGACGGATGCAGGCGAAAGCTGGCCATTTTCTTTTTTCAGCGGTTAAATACCCTAAAAAGAGAAACCAGGACGAGTGGTTTTATCACCATGCTGATTAGCTTTGGTTGAAAAGAGGGATGGGAGTACCGTTTTCTTTTTCAAAATTCGGAAGAATATTCATGGCTCCTAAAGGATGCGTGGTCTTTTTCAGGGCCAAATCTTTGGGGATAGAGTTATTCTTGAACCAGTTCATCGGACTTTTACAGGGTGGTCCTGTAAATAAAGTTAGTCCATACAGGAAAGTCAAAAATCGATATACAGCAGCTTCATTCACATTGAGGTCTCATCAGAAGTGTGCATCTCGTTCAAAATCACAGCCCCCTTCGCTCACGAACGACCGATATTTCGAAGGCCCAACGCTGACTGAGGATTTTAAGTCAGGTTCTAATCCCCGTTTGCTGGAGATAACACACAGGTGTAACAAAAATGGCATTTATCCAAACTTACATCAATCATAACGATTATGAGTGTTCTTCGACAAATCATTATGGATTACGTTATTCTGGAAACATATCAGATAGGCCAGGCTTCATTAGTTTTAGTTAAAAACTACTGCACAGATCCATGAAAAATCTCATTCTTATAGTATTGACAAAATCTTGTGTGTTTGTGCTTTGTATTTGGGCTTGGAGGAACGTCGCAAAAAACACTTTGATACAACAAACTGTGATCAGTTTCCAGTAGATTATCCATCACGTTGACAACACATTCTGCAAAATAGATCGGAGACAATGTCAAAAATTAGCAGTTGCGTTATGGTCCCGATCGAGAGTAAGGACTCTACTTTAGTCACATTGTGGTGTGCTCGAGAAATCCTGTTGTTCAGTAACTCAGACAGCTCCTTCAGAAAGGCCATGTCTACGTCACTGATAAAAGGGATACACGGACTCACGACTTTACTCTCAGCTAGATGACACCATGTGAGCCTCCAAAGGTTCCAACTGCGCTCAAACCCTTCAGCAACAGTAGAATAGCAAAGCCTGGAAACTGATGGAATAAGTCTTTCTTCAAAAAGGTGATGGAATGTCTGGCATCGATTGGAGTTACTAGTGCGTCTTAAAATTAAATGCCCTGAGCCTTCGGTAGGGAGCACGGAAAAGGTGTCATTTTTTTACACTCTTTGAGTTGTAATAATAGCCAGAGTCTCCAAGTAATTGAATATATTGAAAATAGGGCCTTTGGGCCGCCAGAGAATTTAAGTGCGCAGAAGAAAAAAGAGGAGCCGCTCTCGTTGCTGGGATATATCTCAAGAACACAAATGTAACTAGTATGAACAGCCGGGACCGGAACAGAACACAAAAACGGTCAAGTCGGAAACAAGTTTACATGAATTGACATGTAGGCAACTGAACGTGGGCGTCTAAGCTGAATATTTCATTGGCCGTGGATAGGTTAACAGAACTAGCGCAGTCTGAAATGTCAAGCTATCTAAAGGTGATGGCAATGATTCCCGATTGTTCCCAAAACCATAAACAAACCCAAGGTTACACGTGAACGTTTCTTCAGAATGTGGTCCATGGCTTCAGTGGATTTTCGCTCATTTTACTTTAATTTGTGCACAGGAAGGTGTCTTGTGTGCTCTTGCTTGTTTATTTGCTGATAGCTCGTCAGACTACTTCCGTAACAGAAAAAAAACTTGTTTCGTTTAGAATGTGGGTCGCCTTGTGCGCTTCATACGCGATCTGATATGTTTGACCTGGTTGCGCAAACACATCGGAGAAGCGACTCCAGATATGTCACCGTTCTGTCTTTCAGTAAGTCAGCTAGTTTATTTGAAAACAACAAAAACATGCAGTTACGCTTGTCGCGGTACGTGCTGACCATGTGTCCAGATCATCCTTGCTTACAACTCATCAGAAAAGCAACAGTGTTTGCTACGGGTCTTGCTGCTATGACTAACGCGATACGAGAAGCCAAGTCATAGTTTCGCCCACTGAATTCAATTTGGTACATGAGTTAGTGTTGGTGGTGCCCCAGGTTTGTTCAGTATTTCCCCCATAAGCTTCGAAAATCTCAAATACTACAAACGTTTTCAGGAAAATATGTTCAGAACGACACAAGGCTTTTTACAAATCAAGGTTCTCCAAGTGATGTCACCCTATCAAACTGCATACGACCCATTGTGGTGATACTGTCTCCTAAGATTCAAGGAAGCTACCAGAGGGACAGTATCGTGTCCTGTTGGGGACTACCGGTTCAGCCGCTGGAGGAAGCGTGAGGGATGAGATGCTGCCAGGTTGCCGAAGTCTAGACAGTAGCAGTCAAAATGCAGAAACCGGGTTCAAACCACAGGCCTTCCGGTCAGTAAGTTCAAGCTCTAACCACTGAAACCATATCGTCCCCTAGAGTCCAACGTAGTATTCCCCTATAATAAGCCCTTCCCTTCATCCCAATGACATCCGATTGTCATCCTCTGTATTGTTTCTAGTTGCGTAGCGTCATTCTTCATGTATGAAGCCCATGTATTGACGCCATATTTCAGGTGGGGGGCGGCGAAGGCACGGTATAAAGGTATCCGAACGTCAGCACGCCATCTGGCAATCAATCTCTGCCAATGGAATAGAGCATTTTGAGATTTCTAAACAGCGGCCGAAACGTGAAAGGATGGTCTGAATTTATGATCGGCGACAAACCTTAGATGTCGGGTTTTCCTTTTTTTCTCGCACCGCCAACTTGAGCCTCTGGCCGTCCTCATCAGCGCATGGGGATGTGTGTACATTTGAGGATGTTCAATAGAAGATCCCAGACCTTAGACTCCTCCACTGCAACAAGAACGTCCCAGTAAACGGTTGACCCATTGCGCAACCATCCTATTATCTTCACGTCGTCCGTATAGAAGAAAGACTCATGTTCATATCACTCACGTTTGAACAGTTCGCCTCCAGTCTTGTTGCAATTATCCTGGTGAGTCCACACCAAAGGTGGACAGCACTGGACTAAAATCGTTGATCCTTCACATGGTTTACGTCGCTCCAGCACCGAAGGAGTGAGGAGAGTTGGTCAGGAAGCACTTTCCAAGCCAGAGTCCCACTTGCTTCTCTGTCAACCATAAGGCTACAAAGGAAATGTGACACCAAGAACCTCCTTACAGCTAAAGTCAAGCCGACCGCTCAATGATTACCGCACTAAATAATCGGCTCTCCTCTGGAAATGAGCAGTACTTATGATTCTCCCAGTTGTTTGGGACGATGAGGGCAAACAGCTAGACAGGCACTGACTGAGTAACAATGCGTGTGAAAAATTATTTGGACAAGAAGCTCGGTGGCGCTTTACGGAACATACGCAGTCCCAAATCTCGGAAGCCCTAAGGGTTTCAGGTTTACCTTGAAGGGTTCTACTGCAAACCGATACTTCAACTGAGTGGCAGCAGACGGCTTAATAATTGTGGTTTAAAGGGGTTAAAGGGTTCCGTTTTGTACAGGGTGGTCGCACCAATTCAATCCTCGGTGGTTTCATCCACCACAGTTTCAGGAGGCCGGTCGCGCGGACCAGCCGAATGATCTTCGGGGGTTCCCGGATTTCCGCGCCTCTTACGCGTCTACCAGACTTCACGGGTCGGCGCGCAAGCTAGGTATGATTTGGTTTGGTACGTTTGGTAACCTGTGGACTGTATTAGGTTCGGTAGTGGCGGAAACAGTTCGCTACTAGTCTGTCAGTGCTACTGTTCTGTCTGATATCCATTGCTTGAAAAGAACTTGCCACAGGCAAAACTGTCGGCACTGTGCAAAGATGTAGCGATCTCATTTCAGTCCAACTTGACGCCTGATGGTGAAGCAACTGGAAGTGAGTCCAGGAGAAGAACGCAAGCAAACAGGACAAATAGAAAACGGTCGACCTTACGCTTGTAAGATTGCTTCACATACGTCGCCAGATGAACCGCAGAGGAGCAACTAATCACGGGTATCCGGTCACAAAAGAAGTCATTTTACCCGATGACTCAGGACGATGCTTACTCCTGCACATCTGCCACAACGGCCTCTGGCGAGCCCAGAGGCGGTCAGAAGTGAGTGGATAGTGATGAGGCATTTAGCTCAGGCACTGTGCTTGCATCATGAATTCTTCTCTTGATACGCAACACACACCAACATCAGAGGGATAGAAGCTTACTTTACTTCTTACTTCAGAACGCAAACATTAAAAGCAACCGGGTAGATTGGTATCCATGCTTGAAGATTGGTTTCAAAACAAATGAGGCAGTCGGCACCGGCTTGCGGTGCGGCCAAGACCGATGCAAGATCAACGGGTTCGTCAGCCCTAGTGGATGGGCTAACGACCCGGCTGATGTGGCACAAGTGTATTGTTAGTTGTATGTCATGGATGTACCTGGGCTGGGATACTGTCAGGGAGTCCACCCCTAGACACGAGGGCAATTAGTATCTTCAGCCAAAGCCTTTTTCTCGAAAGCCTGTCCATAAGTTAGTGGTGCTTAGCGGGAAATGCCAGTGCATTACAATTTTCAAAGAACAACTCGCCACAAATGTTTCATCCAACCTAGAAGACCAGGAGAATGTGTTGGTCAGACCTGCAACCACTGACCAACCTGCTGCGAGAAACTGCAAGTGTCGTAAGGACGCCTCCAGTATGGCTCAATGAGTCGCACAGACAAACCGCCGCACTAGTGTAAGGCCCCCTCTCTTAGTAACAGGCTATGGAACAAACTCCAAGAAGGAGCTATGGGTGCCACACTACTTATTCCCCACAAAAAATGTTTGATGAGTGCGGGAAAACTTGCTTTCCTGATAAGCTGTGGTGGTTTACAAGGGTTGCAAGCCGGGGAACGGACATATGATACAGTATCCAAACCCTTTTTAAACCTAAGTGCACTGAATTACGGTTCGACTAAAAGCTGTCGTCCGATAAGCAGTTACCCCTTGAGGTTATCGTTCACTGGCCTTCACTTAACCATTCCTTTTTAGTAGCAGTGTACCCTCATCTTTTTATGCTAAAGCCCGGCATTATGTTTGATCATTTTGTTGACTTTGACAGTCTGCGCTTGATTTGCAAGCAAGTTAGTGAAGGCTTGCCAAGGGGATAAAATACAGGAAGAAGAGCATAGATAAGCTCAGGTTATCCTCGGATGAGTCTGAGTGTGCAGTGAGGCAACTGACATGCCAGAAACTGCTTCTCAAACGAGACTAGACTGGATGGAGCATGGATTGTCTGCGGTTGATGTAGTTACCCCCCCCCGGCCCAATGCAATAAGTGTCATTCCGTTTGGTGTGAAATTTCCGTCACGACTTCCGATGTTAACGCAGTGCTGTCGTCGTGGTTCAATTACATCTCGATGGACATCTCTGCTGAATTAGATTCAGCATCGTTTGAAACTGGGAGAGAAGAAAATCCGCATTAGGGATGCATTAGGAGAATCATCCAATTCGTTCGGAAATAGATCACCATGCTGACTCAAACCATGCACTCCCACTGCTTACGAAACCGTTTAGATAGTCGGAAAATGGTGCTTCAAATTTGATCACGGGACCAAACAGAACCTGATGTATCTTACTAGGAAGTGATTTCGAACAAAAACAGCCTAAACATTGGGTTCCTGATCTATCTGGACTGCAGTGAAGAAAAAGCCAAGTATAATATTTTATGGCAATTTGGCAAAGCTTACCATTCCTTCAGCCAAGGTCCGCTGCACAAAACGCCCAGACGGGCGAATTAGAATACCAGAGCATGCACCGAACAGAGACCTGGGAGGTAGAGAGTAATTGCTGTTCAATGGTTCCACCACGTTCCCCGGCCACATCATGACAAGCTGTTCATGCAGCACAATATCGTCAACGCCCACTTTAAGCAGCGTCGGATGATAATCATTTCTTCTGCATGCGGGATCATTTTCTAGTAAAATAGTATCTGTGACTCCCCGTCAAATCGGTTTATATCAAGCTTACAACTATCAGGAAAAACAGTTGGAATGAATATAACGAAAATAAAATATTTTGCGCCTCCTGGTACCATCCGTACATGAGGAGTCGTAAGGTCTACATCTTCGCACGAATTGGGGAAGCACTTTTAACTTGCGCGCCTTTAAAGTTCATGCATTATGCTCAATAGATCCAATATGGGTCTAGTAGTTTCAACAGGAGTGTCCGTCGGTTGGAAGCCGGACTGGGAACCGAACAAATGCGATACTGCTCTCATGGCCATGGTGACCTGATGAAGTGGGAACTAACTGTCCCTCACCCTGGGCGTTGGTAAAATAGCGGGATTGACGGATGATGGCGCATACAAAAGGAAATATAACGTTCAACGTATTAAGCAGCAAACAAGCCCGCATCTGGTCCTAGGAGATATCACGAAGTAGGGTGACTGTAGGTCAGCCTCCAATGAATTTGAGTGGTTGGCTATTCGTTGGGGAATAGCGGAAGTCCGTTGTTGGCCGATGATATAATGGCATGTGGGACACGTTATGAAGCGAGGCCGTTGATACTTAGAGGCGGGTCGCACCTTGTAGATAAAAATACGAAAGTATGCTATTTTCTAGCAAATGAGGTACCTCTGGATTTCTCCTTGTAAGTTATTTGCTTCAGATATGGAGCTGTTGTGGGGCGGACTTGGGTAGGGATATGGTGATCCTCGAGGTGTGTCGAGGCACCACAGGGTTGGTGAATGAGTTCGTGGGAAAAAGAATCAATGTTGTGCGCAAATACAGCTAAGAAAAGAGCGCAAGAAGCTTTCTCAGGAACATTTTTCGAGATGAAACATTCGGGGGGAAACAACTCCTCGGTCTACTGGGGTATTTGTTCTAGAATAACCTTGGCGGTTGATGTTGCGAAACAGGGTGAAAAATTAGTCATCGCTCTCGGAGTAATAGAGGTGCATGTGAGACACCCATAGAGTTTGCAACGTACCAAAAGGACCACACCGACATGCTTTCGAGCATCTTTCCACCTAATAGAATTTACCGAGCGCATCCAAGATTACTTAGCTTTAGGTTACACATTTTTGGGCGCATTGACGTCCAAATTCTGTCAGCGGGCCGCTAGAGACCGCCCTATTCTATGTAAGAGCTGAGAAGTGCTGATGGTAAAGATGACCCTTTTGAAGGTGTTTTCACAGAGGGGGCAAATGGGGGGAATAAATGTGGGTATTCCCAAATTCCAACTCCTTATGGTCATTAAGTACGGGAATAAGCACGGTGTCTTGCAGAGAGGTGAGGGTTAAACAAAGATGCGTTCCGGATGGGAAATGGGACAGTTTTCTTCTGGTATGTTGCAAAATGCTTCCCTTAAAGCTAGGAATAGTGGACATCGATGGTCTGTCGAATATCCGTGCTATTTGTTTGGCTCATCAGTGGAGTAGCGGTTACAATCAGACGGGTTGTAAGCGTCACTCAAAATATTAAAGATTAGGAGTAACATTACTCTATCCCACTGCTGTCTGTGGAACTTTACTAGAGGTGCAAAAGTAAGGAGAGAGCCTCCGGCGTTCAATTTGGAAGATCAGTTAATGACGCATCCGCAAGACTGTATGGATAGTAAACACTAGTTCCTAAGCTTCCCATCGATGGGCTAGGACTTTTCTAGCTAACATTTAAAGGCATCCCAAAATGGACGAAACCGGTAGTGTCTATTGAACGGCTTTCGGCAGTTTTGCACGTAGCCTGTTTCTGATGCGTTAAATGCAGTACTATGATTGCTGTTAAAGAAATCCCTAGTGAGTCCGCGAAAGCACGACCGTCTATCGATCACAAAATACAATCAGCTCTCTGCTTCAAAGATAACACCTATTGAAAAAATGCGCTTCAATGAAGCTGATTGGAAATTTACAACATATTTATCGTATTCAGAAATTGTGCTTTGGAATGCGAGTATGGCATAATTGTTTTTTTTCAACAGCCCATGTGGCGCCAACAAGGAGGAATATTAGTTTGGCGGGGGGAACGGAGTCCTCGGAAACCCAGTAGAGTAGACTGGCGATTATCGGTGTTAGTAACGCAGCTGGTACTCTGCGTTAGGCTGATGTTTTATGTGAACCATCGCGACTTCCGAGCACTGTTCAGGGAGAACTGGACGCCTTGTGATTTGGTGATTATAGCTCCTGGTCTCTGCTGCAAGGACGAACAGCCAAATGTGAAGGCAGATACAAGCCATGGAATAATTCTTGCATAGGAGGGACTGGTGGACTACGTTTTGTTAGATGTGTTTTTCGGGGCAAGCAGCAATGTGCGGAGTGCATCCTTGAACTTTCGGATGAAATGTGAGACTCCGTCGGTGTCCATCTGTGGATGTACGCCATCAGAAACAGGTAGGATATTGTCGGCAAAGCTGATAAGTTCAAAGTCAGCTAATCACAAAAAGAGGATGGTTTCGACTTCCAACTTTACCATCGGTCTTTTTTGGGGGCTTCCCTGATGGATATGTGGCGGTGTTCAACTGTGTGGTTGTTTGCATAAGAAAGACAGAAGTATGTCATGTGAGGGGACAAAATAGCCAGGAAGTATGTACTTCTATTGATTTCATGCAAAGTTTCTTTGGCAGAGAGAAATGTCTTGCTTCTTGGATAAACGAAAAGACCCAGATCTCTTGAAGGTGTACGCGGCGGAGATGCTGACCAAACAAGATGCGGACATGTTCTTTCAGGGCCGGCGCCCTCAGTAGTAACCAGGAAAGCTCCGAAATGTTAAACAGTACAGCTATCGGTTTGCGCAGCCCGGCCTTTACTTCAGGAAATACAAACAAGAGCAATGTTTCCATCTGTTAACTGTTGCTACGTTGAACCCGTTCCGAATGTGTAATTTATCTGGTGCCGCTATAAAATACAGATTGCGAAAAAATTCACCTTCCCTCTGTTAAAGTAAAAAGCATGGGATAGTGTGGTGATACTATGAATCACTCCCTGCTCACATCGACGTGTGAAGCTGTAGCCTCCTTCGTCACAGTTGTGGCTGCACCATAAACAAATCCCATTTCGTCGACCAAGCATAACACATCCCTCCATGCCACTTTTATGAGAACATACGCACAAAAGAAACTGTTCCAAAACATATATTTATAATGGGATTTCTAATTTTTCGCTGTTGGCATATGAGGCTTGCACCTTAAGGCTTTTCACCATTAAACACTTGTTGATTAAACCTGATAGCAGTGCTTCAGGGGCTATTGACACTATCTCTTATATTCAGTTGCCTCCCAGATCATGGTGTTGTTCACCTCAAGTAATAAATTCCAGTATAACTATTCCGCCATCTGGGAATTTCTGTTCCCATCAATCATTATGTGTTCGATACCAGTTACCACACTAACTCTGTATACTTTTATCGGCTTTTTCAGGCCTCTTGTACTATATTAGCACCATACTGACAAGCATAACCAGTCCTTGAATGCTAGACTAGTAAGTAAAAGTCTACCCTCAACCTATCTCATTTAGCCACTTGTTGTCACTATACTAAAAGTCCCCAACTTAAATTATTTTTCTACTATTGGACCCCATGATATCTGACACCTCCTCAACCTCATCCCATTCTCAAGCTTCGACATTCGGTAGTACCCGAATCACCTTCTCCGTTTGGCTGTTATCAATTCAATCAGCTCTGTGTTTTACATCCAGATAGATCTCCAACCAGATCGAAAATACTTGCTTTTTCACATCGACTTTGTGCTACCGCTGTGGATTTCCTTGGCTACTCCAAAATCGCGCTGCCCACAAAAATGCAAATCCCAGTCCGACCACATCAAACATAACGGCCGCTACAGGGCTGTCTAGAAGCCGGAGTATGTCAGTGCAATGATAGCACGGCACTGCCATACCCAGTTGGGTTGCACATACGAAGTTATTCCCTTCTTACAGTTGCCCTCCTGTTCACCTGTTACGGACAAATTCATTACCTGCCCAAAGCCGCGTCTGGGACGAGTCTATTCTAATCTGCTAAACGTTTCGTTCATTTGTAAACACCTTGGTGGACTCTCAACTCCTAATCCCCACAAAATCCATCATTTTCTTCACAGTTGGCGTTCATGTACATAAGCACCGTATCACTCTCCCGGAATACTTTTACAGTTGCTTCTACTCCAACTGCAACGCGGTTGAGTCATTACATTTTCACCGTACGCCGTGATTCTGAGATTCAAGCTATTCCTCATCGTTATTGCTAATTCCTCCAATTTATCGTCTTCACTTACGTTTTCGTGACCCAGGCCATAAGCTCAACGCGGCCTCAGCAGTGGCTTTCAGTTTCAGTTTAAATTGAGTGGCCGGGTCACCGCAACTCTGACGCTTCATCAGACCCGTTGTTCTGATTCACGATCTTCCGCAGTTTGCAGTTTTCTTATCACGTGCCAGAAGGGACGCCTCTTGTTTTGCCCTCCTTGTTTTTGCTTTTTGCTGCCGTCTTCAAATTTTAACGGTTTGATCTTGCTTTAGCTTGGCATGTTCCTCAAAAGAGGAAAAAGCCCTAATAACTGTTTCCTTGCCCTCGGTGTACACCACATTTAGATCGTGCCAGTTTAGGCGTGACCACGCCTAAATAGGTTAATGCCCACTATTCGTGAGACCGCCCTACTTTCGCGCAATCCTCAGTACTCACATATCCCACCAACCAAGCTTTTTTTCTGACTGTACCACTGTGATCACGCCGGACAGTATTATTTCCATTATACTTCAACCATTTTCATCTTTGTTCTCGAAGCCGTTGGTGGATCCTGTCTGCCCACTATCCATCCCCTCAATGCGTCCATGGAAGCGCCTGGTTGTTGAAAGCCCCAACTCCCAACCCCCTCATTCTTTGAGGCCCACCGAAAGAGCGCTCCAAGTAGACTCAAATGCTCAGGATTACGGACCGGTATGTCTCCTGCCCTACTCAGTGGCCCTCTCTTCTCTCATTAAAGAGGAGATTCTCAGATTTAGACAGATTCGGCAAATCTCAGAGCCCGTGTGCATGAATGGAAAAATAATCTAGCTAACTTCTGAGACATTTAGCTATTTCCAGGCTCGCTACATCCTTAGATGGCATTTAACTCATTAACTTTTATTGACACATTTGCTTCTGCAATCCATCAGCACATAGAACGTAGTGACCAGGTAACATTGTGCAATGCTTTCGACCGCCTTCTGCGTGGGCGCGAAAGATATCTTATTCTGACAGCGCTTGACACAGTCATCACAGCTAGGCAGGTGCGAAATTTCAAACCATCCATTAGTTGCCCGATATTTATGCGCCTGCAGACATCTCAGGCCTTCCAGTGTTCCACTCAACACTCTCAAACCGGAAAGAGTAAAACTGCACGTACTCGACAGCAAACGGGACTAACTTAGAATTCACTCCCTTACGCTTTCAAGCTGACTACTCAAAGTGACTGAAAACATCTCTGTTTTATTTTCCAATTCACGAAAACCAGAAGTTGCGATATGATCCAATCACATAAGTCTCGTACGAGGGACTTCTTGAACAACCATGCAAGACGGATTGCCGTTTGTGCATTTCAGAGTGGCATTCCGAGGACCCAGATAACCCGAGCTCTGTGCGTTCCCATCAAGCTCTGCCAAACCCCCAACCACTGTGACAAATGTGAGCTTTCCGTGATATCGTGACTTGCTATATATCCTTGCTCAACTGGAAGTATCCCTACCTATACACACGTCTTTGCCAGTACACACATAGCCAGACCGAATTTCTCGTCTCATCTCGGACCAACCAAATAAACCCCGCTGGGCCATAAGTTACTCAAACGTCCCAGAAAATTGATCTTTTTGTCAGCTCCTCATGCACTGGCATCAGTGATGCGTTTATGAGCGGAACTTGCGGACATTCTACCTCAAACTACCAAGCAGCTTATCTCTGTGAACCTGGCCCCCTAACTAGACCTATTATGACCTCAAATGCCTAGGCTTACACCATAACAGCATCATAATACCCTATTTGCTGTAGAATTGCCCCCAGCACTCAAAATACAACACCCTATTCACTGATTCTTAGCCCCACAGCCTCCAGGGGCCCTCCAACTCTCCCCCAAATGGCACTTTGCCTCGTCACCTACAACAATCACCAATGTACCCACAAGAAAGACTATCCGCAGATGTAATTAAAGCGGCACCTACTGTGTTCAAAATGATAACCGAAAAAGATGTTATCAGCACTCCTCGCCAGGGACACCCTGACCCACCGATTCTCCGCGTACTGCCCTCACACAGCTGAGCTGGAGCACTTCTTGTCAGTCTCGTTGCGTAGCGCCTCCTCCAATAAACCACCGACGGTTTATAGTTTATCCTTCACCAGATGGCTCTACTTTTATCCAAACTCCCCATGACCGCTTTACAGGTACGTCAAACCATGTATGTTACGTGCCTGGTAAAACCCCGTACGCGAAAAGACCGGTAGCTAAGTTTAACCAAGTCCCATCGCCCTGTCAACCGCGAACATTCTGCTGACAGCCCTTTTAGGTGGCTATAATAATGTATATTCCCAACTAGTGGATGGCATGCGGTTATATATGATCATAATGTTACAGTCAGGATAAAAGCATGACTGGCGGGATTTGTGGGTACTGAGGATTGTACGGAAAAATGATGGTGTCATAAACAGTGGGCATTATCCGATGTAAACTTGGTGACACTTAAACCGGCATGGGCAGAAAAACAGTTACTAGGACGTTTTCTTTATTTTGGGGGGGCGTATTAAGCAGAGACAAGATCAACTTGTTGAGATTTGGAAGTGGCGGGCAAAAACAAAACGAGCGAGGATAAGACAAGATGCATCCTGTTTTGCGCGTGATAAGATAAACGCAGATTGCGGAAAATGAGGAATCACAACAGTAATAATAATAATAATAACTTTTATCCCCAACTTGTGGGAGGCATGCCGTCAGGCATGATCACAAGGTTACTGACTGGCGGGGAATGTGGTTACAGAGGGTTTTGGGAAAAGGGACAGCTTCCTAGGCGGTGGTCTTTATCCGATATAGAGGTGGTCACCACTAAACCGGCACGAGCAGGGAAGCTCTTTTTTGGAGAGAACATCGAGCAAGATCAGCTCGTCAGGATTTGAAGGTGGCGGGCAAAAACAAAACGACGCAGGGCAAAACAAGAGGCTTCCTGCCTGGCATATGACAAGAGAAGTGTAAACTGCGGAAAATCAGAAACCAGAACATCAGATCTGGTGAAGCTGCAGAGTTGGCGTCATCCAGCCGGTCAACTTGAACTTAAGCCTGAAACAACCGCTGAGACCTCGTGGCCTTGGACTGCTTGGCTCATGACCAGGGTCACAAAAAGCGTATGTGGGGATGATGAAGTTGAGGGACTAGCAAGGCGGATAAATGGTAACAGGGGTCTCAGAAACATGGTATACAGTGAAACTGTAGAGACTCACTAGTGTCGCTGTGGTGGAGTCGGGCATAATAGTTCCATTGGAAGAGTGAGATGGTGGCGACACACGAGCCGGAATGTGAACTGTATGGAAAATTGTTGATTTTTTGTGGGGAACACAGACTGAATGTCCATTGAATCCTGTCCACTTAATCCCGGTCGGTCATCTTGGACTAATACCTAAAACCGCCGCTGAAGCCTTGCGGCCTTGGACTTACCGGTTACGAAAAGCATAGGTGCGGATGATAAGGTGGAGGAATTAGCAGTACGGATAAACGGTAGCTGGAATCTCATAATCGCGGTGTACAGTAAAACTACAGAGACTCATAGGCGTCACTTTGGGAGTGGAGGCAGGCGTGCGAGTTCCTTGAGAGAGAGTTAGTGCTAACGCACGAGACGGAACGCGAACTGCATAGAAAATTACTGACTTTGTGAGGAGCCCAAAAGGGGCCACCGAGACGTTCAGATCCGAACAAAACCTTTGGCAGATTAAAATGCACGCATCTTAGAGGTGGCTGAGGCCAGGTGAAGAGTTTGTTCGCCATTGAAGGTAAAGAAACGAATGTGCGAGAGGGCACTGTCAAAAGTAGGAAATGAACAGTTGCTGATATGCCATCAAACTGGGTATGGAAGCGCTGTGCCACTGTTGCACAAACACACCAGTTTCTTAACAGCTCCGTGACGGACATCAAAATCGAGGTGATTGGGATGGAATACACAACTCTGCGAGCAGCGAAACTGTTTCGGTTTGAAAATGAAATCCGCAGGTGTAGAACAAGGCTACCGTTAGATGGAAGGTATTTTTGGCCCGGATGGGAATCCCCTTGGGTGTAAAGCACAGGGCAGGTGGAGTGGATAAACGCCAAACAGGGCATCCAAAGAAGGCGTTGCCGAAGGTCGAAACTCGAGTTGGAGAGAGAATGGGATGAAACCAATATGACCTGTTGAGTTCAGGGTGGCATCAGATAGAATACAGTCCATTAACAGAGACAAGTGGAACGTTTACTACAATTATGGTGGTGAAACAAGTGATTTAATGGGACAAGAAAATGGTACATTGATACTCGGTGGCCTAGCGATCGTAGACTGACTATGCTTGCCAGCATAATGCCATTGTAGTGCAAGAGACGTAGAAAAGCCGGTAAAATTGTGCAAAATTGGTGTGGTAAGGTATATTAAACACATGAGGGCCGTTGGGAGTAGAACGTTTGAGATGGTGGACTAGATTTTCTGGAAGTCACTAGGTGAGTTGGACAACACCGTAATCTAGGGGGGAGAGTGAATGTAAAAAATGGTCGTGAGCCCACGAGGCACTGCTATCGGCTTCTATCAACAAGTGGTGCACGGCTGAAAAGTTTTTTGGTGCTAGCCTTGTATGCTGGTAGTGGAGGGTTCGGAATCACATTGCATACATACTTTTATTCATTTATTGTGTCCACTCCTAGGAGCCGTAGGTGGATGTGTTATTTTCGGTTGACTAAGTGGGCTTTGGTATGATAAAGCTCAATTATGACGAAGGCAGCTACAGCTTTGCACTTCGACGTAAGCCGTGGGCAGAATATCTTCAGACTATCCTATGTATGTTTTACCGATGAATGGTTTTGATGCACGAAAGGTCAGTTTTTTGCAATCAGTAGTCTATGACGCTGCCAGATAACTGACAGCCCAAACGACTCCAACTCAGCAGCAACAAACGGAGAACAACAATGCCCTTTTATGGCTTTCCTGAGGTAAAGGTCAAACTCAGAACACCCGGTGATGGGCAATGCCAACGGGCTACTGGGGGAATGGAGGGCATACGAACGCATCCTGAAGCAACGTAACAGGGCGACCCTCCCTACAGGGCTTAGTCGACCACCACGTGGGTTTTTCACCCTTGGTGCATGCCGCCAGATCTCCAAGATGGTTAACTACCAAGCAGTCATGAATGATGCTTGTGCAATAATAAAGTACTCTAACTACCAAGTATTTTTTCTGGTCGAGAAAACTGGGCCAGTAAAACAGCTCAGTCAATCTGGACAAGCAAACAGCAAACAGACGCCGGTAAAGGCAGGTCGCGGAGGAGGCCAGTAAAGTGGCAGCTACCAGTGGAACAATGTGAATAGAATGGTGTTATTTAGAACGGGTGTACTGTGGCTTAAAGGTTACTAAGAATCGACTTGAGCCACCATGCCAGGCAAAGGCGCATCGCGATTTTCTATATGTGCGCGTTTAGTGGTCTGTTTAGCGTACCATCAGATTAACTTTATATATTTTTGGCGCTCCAGTAATGAAAGAGCGCTGGCTTTAGTTTAGGTTTTGGTATTTAGAGCTAATTCAAACGGAGCGCCAGTCATTAGACAGAGCTGATAGACTAATCTAGGGTAGGGACCTGGCTAGAATAAGGTACATGGCGTCAAAAAAAACAACCGGCCCAGTAACGCAATGCATTTAACTCAAGCAAGCATTTAACAGACAACAATGGCCTGAAGCAAGTTAAGAGGAAAGCAGAATACAATAACGGGATTTTTTACTTGTCCTCTAATTGTATTGTTGCTAAGCACAAATGTGCATTGGACTCAATTCATACATGAGCTTCGGGGGTAGTTAGGTGTTAAGTAAGGCGGCAGCCGATATACAAGTAAGGAAGTTATCAGCGGACTGCAAAAAATATGATGATACGCGTTTTTTTGCAGCTGTTCAAAAAGACTACTTCAGATGCGATTTTGGTGAAACAGAAAGAGGTAGTGGCATGGGTTAATACGAGCTTGGGGCATATCAAATGGCTGCATCCGTAACGTTACGGATGCTATAGTGAAAACGTGAATTAGAGCTTGGCCTAGTCTCTTCTATAAAGACATTTTAGGGCAACAGACGGTGTATAAAGTTAAAGTAAGCCTAAATCGTCCGGACCGTAGTGATTCAAGGCCTAAAATTTGACAGCGGGAGCGGTAAGAGAGAGGACGGACTATGGCAACAGCGTGTAAATGAGCGTTGGACGGCTTTAGGTGCTAGTTACGTTGCTGAGAGACGGATGGCTCCCTGACCGTTAGTAGTTGTGGAGTGTGCAGTAGAGAGTATGGGTTTGAATTTCAGTATAAGGGGCAAGAAGCAGCCAGCGAAGTAAGCGTTCAGACGGTCTGGTGTGCTGAGAGGATCAATGATAGGGCAACCTTCGGTGGAACGCAAACAAACGGCTAAGTGGCTGTTTAGGGCACAACGACCTCAGAACGGCCAGCTGAGTAGTTTCGAGTAAGAAGGGGTGCTGAGGACGGTGCTTTCTTATCGGCATTCGAGGGGTAATCGTAAAGACTCTCGTTCAGTTGAGAGGATACGGATGAGAAGCACCGATGAAAATTCGTGCAATTTCCGATATTCTCTGCCAGCCCGGTGTATTTTTTGTCCAAGGTTTTTAGTGACTTATCATGGCGAGAAATACTGAAGTGAAAAATTTTATGGAAGAAACAAGGTAAAGAACAGTCTATAGGCTTTGGTAGAAGATGCCACAGACACACTGTGTTTGTCGAAAGAAACGAGTCGCTCCAGTCACGGGAAGCCAGCATGAAGGAAGAAGTATGTAGAATATCTGGAGAGAGGAGAGAAAACAAGGAAGGACTCGGGGGAGCAGTTAGGCCACAACTGACTGCGTCGCAACAAACGACGCAGTGATCACTTCCTGGGAAGCGTAGACCAACTGCATCCCTAGCCAGATGACCATCGTTTGAGAATATTAGTTCTAGGGTATGTAAACTATGGGCGGGGCCACGTACAACCTGGAACGAACCCTTTACGTTAAGTTGGGCAAGCAGCAAGGCATAATGAGTATGGCCCGTAGTGGGAGACCAGAAAATATCTGGCGGGGTGAAGTCACCCAGCAGTGGAGACAATACGGAATAAGTTTCAACAGAGGCGGGATAGGGCGCTGGTGATAGATCGATGCAACCGACTAGTACAGGTCGGTCTATCTACTCTGTAGAGATTCAGATGGCTTTTAGGAGCTCATAGAGGGTAGAATCTTCAAGGAGGCTTGCACGATGTTCTGATTTGGAATAGATGGCACAGCCGCGGCCCCTAGAGTTCCTGCTGTCAGAGCGGTAAATATCGCAGCCAGGGATTGAAATAACCGTGTCCAGAATTTCAACCGTGAGTCATGTTTCAGTCAAAGAAATCAGACTTTGTCGTGCAACGGCACTAATGGCCCGAAGTTTATGAAATTTCGGGATTAAACAACGTTAATAACAAGCCCGTAGTTAAGCAAAGAGCACTAAGTAGGAAGCTACTGGCCTCGCTTACGGTTTTTTACTAGGGGGACTTATTGGGTGGGGTTTGGGTTCACTAGGCGTGTGTTTGGAGTCCGAGGAGGAGTATTCAGCACTAGGGGTATGTGCGTGGATAGTTGCTGAAATAGGTCCGAACCCACGGCAGAAGATGCAGTATCAGGGTCAGTATAGGGTAGAAAATGTCTTTAGGAAGAATGCATGCAGACGATTAAAGAGTTGTCGGTCGTGTCATCCACCGCATCGTCGGGAGGTGAGGAGGGGGTATGTGGCTGAAAGAGGCGGTGGCTGTAAAGGTTGAATGGCATCTGAAAATGGTCTTAAGCAGAGACGAAAGCAAGTAGGCATGGTGGTATAAGTAGATGAGGGTCAGAGCTAGCCGCTGGTCGTTGCGAATTTGAGGTTTTTCTTCCAGCACTGGCACGCATAGTTTGAGGTACTCTTTAAAAATCGTACAGATGGAGCCGCAAGTGGCTTCGGAGGTGGCGGACGCGGTGTTAGTGTAGGCAACTGCCGTATAGGGATCTCAAGCAAACAGCATGCGTGTGGCCAAGGGGCGCAGCTTGATTGGGACAATGATAGGGTAACCGTGTTCGTGACCTGGGGACCCTGCCATGGACCAGGCTTGCTGTCAGAATAACAGCATGACGGCGCGTTATCAGGATGTGACCGGGGTTGTTGTATATTAGGACTTGGTTACTACATTCCATACACTAATTAATCCCGGAGGCAGGTGTGTCAATAAGGAGTAACTCTTTTGCAAGATTTGACGGATCGCACGTTGCTTCAGTCAAGCAATTGGTTGTATGCTTTGGTAGGATGCTAGTTTGCTCTCCATCTTATGCACACGAGCTTTGATATTTGCAAGGTAAGTGTAAAGCTGAGGTTGTTTTGGTAATGAAGAGGGAAGACAGCTACTAAGTGGGACATAAAATAAAATATCGGTTAATCCTACCAAGCAGTCTGAAGTTGCTTGCAGTGCCATATCGACCGGCCTTGAGGAGTGACGGGGTTGAGGGCCAGGCTTTTGGACGCGAGGCGCTTTTGGACACAACGAGGGGAGCGATGACGTGAACTAAGGGTCTAACGACCGCTTAGAGGAAGATGAGAGTGGTGGCATTATAGGTTATTTCCATCTAGGTATAGGCAGACTTCGCTGGACTGGCGCTGGCAAGCTTGTAATGCATGGAAGCCGAATCAAACGGAGAAGAGTCATGGGAGGAAGGTTGAGGGTGGTTATTTATGCAGTGCCTCAAATAGGTGATTACTTGCTTTACAAGAGGTGAGTAAAACGCTACGGGCGAGCTAGGTTCCAAAAAATATTTTTACAACACCTGACCTTGAGATTCAAGATTCGCAGCAGGAAACGTAGTAACATGCATCGCCACAATCTCGCCAATCCCCGCCTTTGCCTTCTAAGAGTTCGATGGACCCTGACAAGACATTTTACACAGATGTGCTCTCCTCCGCGATAAGTGTGTGGTGGCAGTAAGGGGTTCTCATAGGCAACAAATATAGCCATACTGTTGGGGGCAGCGACGCTGCCTTCCCCTAGCACCGGTTAATGCCAGTGACAGAAATGGTCCAATCGCGCAGTGACGCTCTTGCGTCGAAGCTATCGCCTTAAGTTCCCGAACCAACTAAACAATGCTTAGCTTATATCACACACTCTCCCGCCCTCTGCTGATCGAAACCATAGCAGCTGGAACCAATGCGCCCAGGGTAAACGGCTTACAGCTGATAGAAGCAATTCACTTTTAGAAAAAACTGACAGCCTGAATGCCACCAACATTGCTCAGCCGCCATTTCTTGCAACGTTTCCTGGCAAACACAGGCAGTATACAGTGATCACATCCTGGACGGCGTACAACACCAACAACCCCGAAATTCTTCACGATTTCTTTCACGCTCTCCTCCCATGGCATACGTTTCCATCACACGATTCGCGTCATTCTGAAAGAGGCACTGTGAGCAACACTCTTCTCGGCAGACCGTGTTTGGGCCTACGTAGTCGACGGCCCTGGATGTTGTCCGAGTGTGGAGTACTTGCTGCGCAGCAAAATACCCGTTTTCTAACCACCTTGGTACTAGTCCGCTGACATCATCCAGAACCAATCACGATTCTGGTGAATCGGGGGTTAAAAACCTGAGGTCACCTCACATCCTCTGTCAGTGGAGGCCAAGTTTCGCAACCATACAACAATACAGCCCTTAACGTGGCCTGGAATACGTGACACTGGTGACCCAGTGATATGCCCCTTTAACGCCGTAGTTGAAGCAAACGAGCAAAGGCGATCCTGGCGTTTGCAATTCTTATACCGACACCATCAGACAGACTTCCTTTTGAACAAATACAGTCCCCAAATGATACAAAATTCTCCAGGGCCTCAAGTGCTTCTCCTTAAATTGACTATCCTTGACAGCAATACGTAGCCGAACCGACGCAGCTTCTGGCACTGGACACATTCCTCAAAAGAAGTCCCCGTTGCACAACCGAAAACTCGTTTGCTAACTTCCTAGTTGTAGATTCTCCTGCACCACACGAGCTATGGTCCGGAGACAACGACTGTCGAATACATGAAGACGTCTCGGTTCCCCTGCTCAAGCAATCTTAGTTAGCACCTCTTTCTGCACTGCACGTAACATCAGAAAGCCATCCATATCCATAGTCGATACGCTACTGTTCACTGTAGACTCTGACTGGTAACTTGTCTTCCTTTGCAGCCTCGGCAATCTCCAATACACAATAATCCTGCCAAACTAACGGCTTGCCAGCTAACCACCCCTTTTACACGAGGTAATTACGAAGTCATGTAGGCTTCGGCCACGGTTTCGGGGGCTATCTACTCACACCTCTGTCATGCTTCATAGACAGCCACACAACTAGCTGTGAATTTATTGATGCACCACCTAGTATTCACATATGGCCACACAGGTTCGTATCGACCGCATACCACTATTCTCCACTATCTCCATCCAAATGTCTATTTTCGTTTTTGAAATAAGGCAGTGTCGTCTTAATAGAGTAGTTACAAGTTGTAACGATTCTTAGCTGCCTATTATTTCGGGCCGCGGTATGGATTGTACCCCGGTGCGCTACAGCAGCTTTTCTTAGCACCCTTTTCCATTTTGAGTCCCTAATATACGTACTGCAGTCTTATTGCTTTATTTGAATGGTAGCAATGGGCCATCTTGGGCCCCGCATGGGCCATACCGGTCTTAACAGTTCACGATTTCCAAACCAATCTAAAATACTCTGATTACCCTACTGAAGCTTCCAGGATGATCGCATACGGGGCTATCCAAGGACCCACGTATGACGTCGCAATGACGGTGCGGCGACTGCCATACCCAGTCCCACGGTTTACCCGTAGTTCACCACATCCCCAATATTTCTCGACCGAACGCCCACAAGACCGTCTCAATCCGTCGAATTTGTGCCATAACTACAAAGCACTGACAATCATATTGTGCTATCTGTTTGTTCTGCCCCAAGACCCACTAATTCTTCAAACCGCACTATTAACGGGTGAGTTTACTGGTGAACGTTATACCTTGCCGCGCACCCGATACAACTTTTTCCTACACAGTTCGTAAATGGCTGCTCCATTTTGAGTGGGACAAAATGCGGACAAAGAGGGAATAATTGTTCTTCATGTGGTCTTGAGCTTATTTCAAAATCCAATAAAGAAGAGAATACGTAAAGAAAATAAATCTTGCACAGAATTGACCACCGTCATCTGAGAGACATCACGCTGAGCTACATTAGCTATTAAAAATATGAATCCCGCTCCATTGGTGGACCTCGAGTACATTCAAACAATTGCCAAAGAAACGGCGGCTGCATGTGGAGATTTTAAGACTTCAAATAAATGCCACCAAATAGCAAAAATTTATGTTGAAGATTCCTTCGTCGAAGCCAGGGCTTCAGAGAACTCTGGGATATGCGTCGAAGGACGCCGAGCCTTAGATGCACACCCAAAATTTCTCTGAAACCATAGTTCGGAGGAAGAAAAATTTAACATAAAGTTTCAGCATTTGATGGCATTTATTCGGTCCCTTAAGATCATTCGATGCGGGCGCAGTTTTGTTGAAAGTTGTTTAAACGTACTCCAGGTCCACCATGGGCGCGGAATTTATTTTAATGGCTGCCAACGGCTTCGCGTGATGTACATCTGATGACGGTGATAAATTTGTGGAAGAGCCGGTTTCTTCACGTGTTTTATTTTGCATTGCGTTTGGAAATAATCTCGAAACGACAAGGACAATAATTTCGCCCTCTGTGTCGCAGCAAACTCAAAATTGAGCAGCTTTTCACGACCTGTGTATGAAAGTCTCCTATCATTGTGGCAGGTGTCCTGCAAAACCAAGCCAAGGAATTCGTCACAGCTAGTAAGTTTTTTGTTTTTATGGTGGTCAGTACATGCTATATCAGGCGCAAGGCTATACCGAACCATCAATAGTGATGTTGGTAGAATTAGTGTGTTTATGGGCAGAACAAGCATACAGCACAATAAGGTGGCCAGTGCTTTCAAGTCCTGGCACAAGTTAGAAGGAATGAAACCATCTTGTGGGTGCACGTAACACCCTCATCCGGTAAATATTGTGGATATGATGAACTACGGGCAGTCCATCAGACCGGGTATGGTAGTCGCGTTACCGTCATCGCAAAGCCGTGCTTGGGTCCGTGGTCAGCCCTTACATGAACATCTTGGGTGATTCATTTAGGGTTGTCATTGTAGTTACGATTCGCCAGGGAATTGTCACAAACTGAGACCAGCATGCAGGCATGATCATAAGATTACATTCAGAATTAAGCATGAGTTTCTTCGTAGTTGCAGGTAATGGACCGAGTGGGCGAAAGGGTACGGTCGAGAGTAGGAAGAATTAGTTGCGGGTGTGCTATCAAACTGGGTATGGCAGTGCCGTGCCATCATTGCACTGCCGTACTTCGGTTTCTGGACAGCACCGTAACGGACGTCACGTTTGATGATGGGCTGGAAGTGCAATTCTGTGAGCAGCGGGTTTTTGAGTTGGCCAAGGAATTTGCAGAGGAAGAACGAAGCCAGTGTAAGATCGCGGTATTTTATGGTCCGTTTGGGGATCTCTGGGGATGTAAATCCTGACCAGGTGGGATGGAACACAGCAAACAGGGCGTCCAAACCGGGTATTGCCGGGTATTGAGCAGACTTGACACCAAGTACCCGCCCACTCAATAGGTCTTCGTTACCCCTGCATCCATGGGTGCACGTATGATGACGCACGTGTTCGTTGGATCCCAGGGCTCAAGTCTATACCACGGTCTATGGCTGACATATATACCCCTCTTTAGCTTTAACTTCTGCGCCCAATAATGCATATGGTTGCCGAATACCGCTATTGAATAATCGACACACGGGACTAATTGAGCAAGTGGTGGGTTACCCTTATAACAGTAAGACTGCAGCTTCAGCGTGGACACCCATTTGGAATTGTGGACAAAGGGATTTAGTAAGGACTTGGTGAGTTGGCCACTACAACTTTGTTTAAAGGATGTGTACGGAGTGTGTACGAGTCGTAATTGATTATACATTTTCCTTTCAGAAATCCTGTCGAGTAAAGCGGCTTCCTGAAACTGAGAACTGGATTGACCACATATTACGTTTGTGCCGATACAACCAATAAATAGAAACATGATTTTTAAAGGTGGTTGTGTATTTTTAGGCATGGGGTTGGCACACGGATGACATGTATGGATATGAAGGACCGCCGTTGGTCGTTGGATTGGTCTATTATGTACCTTTGGGGCACTAGTCAGTTACGAGGATGTGTACGGGCCCTTCAATTACTATAAGTAGCCACGATAGGCGACGTCGAGTACGGTTATAAGCGTGACGGGCCGTCGTTGGCCATCGGGTTAGGCTGCTGAGCCTAGTTCAGGCCTCATATTCGGCGTTGCGCATAGACACAGGCCTGGCAATTGCCATAAGTAGCCAAGGTAGGCGATACCGACTGCAGACCGACTTTGGGCGTTAGATTAGGATACCACGCATAGTTGATGCCTTATTTTCAACGGCCCACATAGATTCTGGCCTGGTGTTTACTATAGGTAGCAGGGATAAGCGACATCGCGTACAGGTGTGTGTGAGAGAAGTCGTTGGTCATTGGATTAGGTCATCTTACATAGGTGAGGCCTCATAAGCAGCGTCGCACATAGAAATGGGCCTGGCAGTTACAACAAGTATTCGAGATGATTGAAAATGCGTACAGTTATGATTATGAAAGACCGTCATTGGCCATTAAATTAGGTCGCCGTGTATAGGTGAGGCCTCATACTCAGCGTCACACATGGACACGGGCCTAGCAGTTACGATACGTAGCGAAGGTAGGCGATATTGAATACAGTTATGAGTATGACTGGTCGTCATTTGCCGTTGGATTAAGTTATCGTGTATGGATGGGGCCTCATAATCAGCGCCGCACATTGACACGGGGCTAGCATGCTGCAGTGACGATAAGTAGTCGAGGTGAGTGACAACGGCTACTGTTATCATGATGACCGCTTTATGACGTATTCCACCTATGGTGAGTAATATTCTCAATAGGAATGATACCATTGTTTGGTAATTTACCGAAGCCTACCTCCTGACGCTGTGTTGTCCACAGGCTAGTTATGCATTCTGGGAAAGGAATCATCCACAGGAGAGGCTTTCGCCCAATTTCACGGGTCGGTTTGTTCTTGTCGTTCACAGCTGTCGTTCACCTGAAAGGCACAAGTGAAAAAAGGGTGTAGCACTGCTCTTTAAGTTCTCAGCTGGGATCACCATCAAATAGCTTCCGCCAGTTCATGGCACGTAGCAGGAACCAGAATCTCACCCACAGAGGGTGCTAGTTATGTATAGCTGGGAAAGGCAATCATCCACAGAGATGGCCCCCGCATCTCCATTGCACAATTCATATTGTTTTTGACAATGTTTTACTTAATGGAAGCTGAGCTCCTTAAGAGAAAGTGTTGCGATGAAGTTCGCTGAACAAAATTGTCTCGTCCGTTAAATCTGGGGAGTATAAAACAAACAAACGTTGAAGGCCGGTTTTCCTGGGTGGAATTTGCATTAGATATTCTGTAGATGTTATTTTCTTTGTAAAGAGCGCCAAAATATGGTAAAGTGAGATTTCGTGTTTTATCTCTCGTAAACCGGTAGCAAAATGCGAGTCGGTGATGGACCGTGACCTTGAAATTTCGCTCACTTAAACAAAATGCTATTTGCAACATATCACCTACAAGTGTAAATGGATTATACTAACTCCCCGTAAAAGTCGCAACCTCGAACACCCTATAGTTCCGGCGAAAATAATTTGGGTGTGCTTCTAGTGAGCGGCTCGAAGGACCGGTCGCTTGGGTTGATTTAAATGAAGCGCGAAAGCAAAGTTCATTTCACGTTTGTCTCCCAGTTATATCAGCCGGTACATAGCACCTTCAAACAATACCCTGTGGTTTTACATGCAAGCTCCGAAACTAGGATATTTCCTGCTATCCAGAGAGGCTTTTGTTTAAGTGGGTTTACGTTGGTGTGCGGTGTGGATTTTCTCCGAGCGCCTTTTGGTGCTTTTTTACGTGTGGTGTGTCTGGGTCATGACAGCCCTTGGCTTTTTTCCAGCCTGATGCAACCCTGACGGAGTTATGCAAGTTTTTGACCATCTTCGTGGACTGCCATCGTAGGCGTGCGACGACTAAGCGATTGCTCCTCCAATAGGAGGTTCCCCAACCTTCCCCGATCGAGTGGATCTATTGATGTCGGTTTTCAGAGACTCGGGAGGCAAGTTCGAAAAACCCGCTATGAATCCGCTTCTCCGAGTTAAACAGAAATGCTGCCAACTAGAAAAGTCACGAGAGTAAACATCTGAAACCTCGAACTAGAAGTGAGGACACATTAGGGTGAGTCCCTTGCAGGAGTACAATTTTGACCCTAAAGATAGCGTGCTGTTGGACGTTTTCTTCTGTGTCCGCCCTTTTATATTGGAGGAAAGATCCCGCTATACTATCAAAAGTGACTAGGTTAGGTTTAAGTCGCCATACTCGCCAGTAGTTCGCAAAAGGGAAATGACCTCGAGGTGCCTTTCCTATCTGATAGTCTGATCTATAACCCGTCTCTATTGCTGCGCTAGTCTCACGGCCAACAGTTCAGTAGAAAGACGATCCTCATTAACTGCCTCATATACTGGACAGCTTGAATCCAAGCTGAGCAAGGACAGATTAAAACGGGGACAGAACGGGAGACATTGAATCGGAGTGCTACAAAAATCCCCCCATGACATCGCTTGGGATAAATGTCACTGAAAAATTAGCATCCAAAAGGGCCGTAGTTGACGACGCCCGAGGATGTTCGATTTCGTTATTCCTCCACCTGGCAAAGGCCTTCTTCAGCATCACAGTTTGGAGGCCGTGTTACACCCGACTCCGTATTTGGGTCTCTAGTGGAGCGTGGCAAAACTAAAAACTGGTAACGACTAGTCCATATATTCCAGAAAGCTTGAGCAGTTGTCTCGTACTGGTGTACCGGTCACAGTCAGTGAGACCCCGACGACAAGTCTCTAACGAGCCTAAGGTGTTATTCGTCTCTCGGCAACCCTAAAGCTACGATACAAGCACGTTGGTGAACGTGAGAAAGGAATACCGGCCTTTATATACTGACCTCTCCTTTTTGTCCCTTCAAATAGGATCACTGTACTGCATTGTCTTAGCACCTGCTGTGGTTAAGCATAAACTGGAGGTTCCTAGTTCGCACGCCTTCCTTGGTAACGTCTATATGAGATCTCTCTCGACTTTCCCTGTCTAGGCTTGGGCAACCCGGCAGTATCCCAGCCCTCGTGCTCCCTTCTGGTGGCATGGCAGTTAGGCATCGAAAAGGTGCTACAGCTGAACGACTATATGAGATCCACAGCACACTTGGTGAGTAATCTAGCGACTTCCATATTCGGCAACCGGATGGCAGTGCTAAGTTGGAACTTTTAGCCCAACATGCGAACAGGGTCGGTGGTCCCATTCGGCTAGCTGTCCAACTGATTCACTCATCTCCCAAATAATCTTTTGCAGGCTATCATTAAAGAAACCAGAGGATCAAGACTGCCTCCACAGCCACAAAGCGGTTTCGAGCGGAGTAGGCTGTGCATCACAGCTGCTCGGGGTGGCATCGGCTTATCGAACGCCTTTGGCCGGTGTTCCTAAAAAATGTACCTAGAAAGCTCGTTGCGTGTGCTTTACAGGGGCCTCTGATAGACTGGTTCGTGTCCTATATGGATCCACGGATGGTAACCCTCGGAAACCGTCATAACCATTGACACCAATACCGAACAACACTGGTGCGAGTTGGCTCAGTGGGTAGAGCGCCAATTTACTGACCGGAATGTCCTGGTCCGAACCCGACCTCTGCATCTCAACTTCTGCTAGGCAACCTGGCAATATCCCAGCCCTCGTGCTTCCTTCTGGTGGCATGGCACTGAAAAGTTTGCTGCAGCTGAATGACTGGTGCTTCACTGCCGCGCAACCGTCAGAAAAAATGGGACGGGAACCCAGGACTACTACTACAAACATCCAAAGTGCACACGTCTCCAGCACCCAGACACTGATGGAAACTGACTGCATGAATGTCACTGGCATCGGTTAGCCGCCATATCGTTCAGGGTCTCGAGCTAAGGACAGGAAGCGTCACGTAACCCATCCTGGAAAACAAACAGCACCTAAAATTTTTGTAACGTCCTTTATCCCATTCCGCCATGTCAACCTCTGTCCATTTCCAGGTTTCCGCCATTGCGAATGAGGCAAGGAAAACAGCGCTCGTCGCGGTATGCTTAGCACAGCTTTCGATGCTGGATGCATCTTTTGGGGAAGTACCCTCTGCTTCACCAAAAACCCGTCTCCTGATCATCTTTCCGTGAATTCGCTAGCTCTATCCTGTCCCAGCTATAGTTCTAGGACAGCGGTGATCAAAGGCATGGTGATGACTCTCATCCTCCGCCCGAAGTAGCCAAGTCTCGCAGCCGCAAAACAATACGGCCTGCACTGTAGTTTGACACATGTATCCTTCATGATCTGGTGATATACCTTTTTAATGCCACGCATGACGCAAATTGGAGGGCGCAGTTCTGGGCTTCAAGATCTGTGCGTTGACTTTGTCTGTCTCACCTCCGTCAGGTCTAATTCAGATTCCGAGTTATCTATAACGTTCCACAATTTCCAGTGTCTCTCCTTGAATCAATAAATGCATGTTTGAAGAGTACGCGCGCCAGCATAACTTTGCACTTTGTGGGGCGCGATGCACGCTGGACTGGATTATCTTGGTTAGTTATGGTAACGGTTGCACTTCCTGCTTTATTTCAAGAATGATAGTCTCGTCGAAAAGAGTCCCCCTCATATAAATCTGAACACTGGGGATTTAGGGACCTTCCAGTGTTCGTCTCATTACACCATCAATCAAGAAATCAAATAATAATAGATATTGTGGACATCCTCATCGGATGTCACTATTTGTAGGGAAGTTTGCACCCACAAACAGCTCGTGATACCCTTGGATTCCTGGGGCTTATCTGTTGCACAAGCTTGTTGAAAAGAGCGGCCCGGTGGAGAGTATCGAACGCGCTCTCGAAATCGAAAAACACCAAGATTGTAGGGCTTCTATGCGCGCTCTAACGGCGGAGTGTAAAGTTTTGGTCCATACCCCCTTCCCGACCGGAATCCTGTTTGCAGTACTCGGGCTCCGTCTTCACGCGCCTTCGCACGACAGCGTAAATTAGCCGATGCAAGGAGTCCCGCTATAACGAGGCTGAAGTGGTTCCAGCTGCTACAGCTTCGTTCACCAAGTGTAGGAGGATGAGAGCTACTCGTCGGAGTCGGCGGACCAGTTTGCACCGTAATCCATTGGATCTGTTTGTCCAGTATTTCAGGTGTTGAGAGCTTCGCAGTGAGGGCGATCGCGTTGATGCAAGGCTACCTTTGGCTGCGTGACAGCCATATCTGTGATCGCCACACGTAATTCCCGAGTATAGCACAGTGGGTTATCGAGGTGCACAGACCGTCACGTCCAGTCTCTCCCTGATAGGCGTTTTTCTAGATTCCCAGTATAAGCGCCGATGTGCTTATCCCCTTTTCTGCGGTTGCTAAAACCTTCCACTGGCCGAGTTAACGCTCACGTTGAGGTTTGTCTTTTCCCGTATTCGTCCTCCTCATTTTTCGGGAGTTTTAATCACTGATTCCCCCTTCCTTCATGTTACGGATAGAGTATCGATCCTGATTCAGCGCGAGAACAGTAGGAATAGACATACATAAGCAGAAAGTGATACCCAAAGCATAGTTAATACGAAGCGACAATGTAAACACAAAGGATAGCCATGACACCCATGTAATAGAAATATTCCGAATCCACAGTCTTCCCATTCGTACTTCCCACAAGGGATATCCTGTACTCAGGATCCGACCTTCGTCGTAATTTCACTTGCTATAAAAATGTCGAATTCGGCTTTAAACGATAAACGACTGTTGAAACAAGTCACTAAACTAGCTTGATATTTGATGACACTCCTGGCCGGAACAGCTTACCACATTATTTCGTGGCGTATCGGAGGCTGCCGCTATCACTCATCGAATTCTGAATAACCTCTGGTCACCTTTACCGTAACTTGATCCGTGACAGCTTGTGCAGCAAGAAAGTTATGTCAACTGTCAGCACGTGTTCACCGATCACGGTACTCGTCAACTCCTATCACCTCTGCACCGTCACGGGTTATCCTGACATTCACTCGCCCGACGCTTCGGATTTTTCACCGGCAATTTTATCCTGCTGTGTCAGAGCATCGGGAAATATGGGACCGGTTTGACGACTTAGTCCTTGGCTAGTCCCAAGCTTTGTACTAGGATTGCTCAACCACATGTAGACATTGGGTCCCTTTGAGAAACATGATCCTTATCTACAAGATTTCACACCTGTGATGTCAGCTCTTTCCATGACTCGGCAACGGAGCATGCAAGCCTCTACCAGTCAATTCAGTTGCGTTGGTAACTGCCAGCGCTCCGGATAGGGAACCCGGAATGATCATCTGCAGTACATCATCATCATGAAAGACAGCAACATCAGTGTTGACACTGATGCAGCACATCAATGTTCGACACAGGCTGCGCTGCCCACGGGCTATACAAACCAGCGATTAGTGGCCCTAACAGCGAAGGTTATGTTATAGCTGATAATCAGCCTGCATCAAATCTATCGCCTTTTCTGCGTAGCTCTCTCAGTCCCTTTCGTACCAAACAAACAGGACCATTTAACATAAATGCATTCGCTGGATGGTGGCTTCCATAGCATGGTTCATTCCTTGATTATCCCTACTCTCGATAAATGAAGCTTGTAACTGAAAGATTGATTTACTGACTGGTATCGGTCTTATCTGAGGTCACTCTTCAGTGTCATTTCGCATTCACACTGGTACATACTAAAACTATGAAGACAACGTATTGACCTGTTCCAAGTTCACAGTTTATCAAAATCCTGAAGTCTGTCAGTGTTTTCCGAAGTCCGTTCCTATCCCAAAGTTCAGGTTACCAGGGTTAACTAGTCCGCCGACGTCTCCATCTCCCGGGCTATTCTGTTAACTGGCAACTCAGCAGATGCTGCGTGAAGGTGCTTGAATAAATTCCATACAACTGCTTCCCTGTGACCTGTATTCTCAAAACAAAGTTCCAAGCAGAGTAGTGAGACGTTTAGAATGTGTCCGAGAACGATTTAGAACAGAGTCCGGGTTTTCGAGGATAAGCAACGTTTTACTTGTCTAAGAACACAATGGACCCGCAACTACGACCTTACAAAGGTTCAGTACGAGTATATATGGTAAGTATAAAAATAAGCACACAAAAATCATGACATTCACCCCGACATTGTTTGAATGGACACATATGAACTGACATAGACAGCGGATGATGTACTGAATCAGGCTTCTCTGTTCCTCAAACTGTAAGGATGAATGCGTCGCTGTTGTCCTAGGATTTCAGGATAACTCGGTTGGTATTCGGAGGACGGTACCGGAGAAGATTCAGATGCTTGAGAGCTATCAGTCTCTTAAATTCCTTGAGATCCTCGCCTGCTCCATTTCGTAAGCTTTCTTCTATCAAGCTTCTCAATCCGCGCAAATATTCGTTTGCCTGACGTCTAACAGTTCGTCGAGTAATGTACTCTTAACCAGGAAGAATACATTTTGCCCGAAATCCAGTGGTTGAATGCTGACAGCGCTGTACCGCCTCCCTTCTTATACTTTCACGTTTTCCGTCTTCTACCCTCCCCCGCCCCAATTTTAATACGTCCTCCGCAGGTCCCAGCTCTAGGACTGATCGGTTTGCCCGCCCTGCATCACACTTAGCTGCAGATTCTGTACGTCCGAGTTCAGCTGCATCCCTAAACACTTCGAAGTCTGTTTTCAAACCCCGAAAGCCTGTCTACTTAGCCACCTTTAATGTTCGTTCACTGAAGCAAGCAGGTCAACAGGTGGCTCTTGCTCGTACGCTGGATTCCCTCAGCATTGATGTATGTTGTCTGTCAGAAACAAGGACGCAGGACGCAAGTACCGTGATCGAACTGACTGCCCCCTCGCTCTCTTCCAGGTTCCGGCTGCGCACCTCTGGTGATGCAGAGGCCGCTGCAGCTGGATATGCTGGGGTGGGTATTGTATTGAGCGAACGAGCGGAAGCGTCTCTGCTTGATTGGATACCCGTTGATAGTCGCCTCTGTGCGGTTCGTTTGGCAACATCTGTGAGAGAATCTAGAGGAAGTGAGGTCCATCGCACCTTGTTTATTGTGTCTGCTTACGCCCCAACTGACTGTAGCTCTGAATCTGCCAAGGACAGTTTCTATGACGCTCTAGGTGCCCTTCTACAGCAGGTTAAAACCTCAGATATCGTTGTGGTTGCTGGTGATATGAACGCCCAGGTAGGTAGACTGAGCGCTGCTGAGGCCCGATTGGGTGGTCGTCTTGGTTTGGACACGAGACGCACGGACAACGGAGACCGCTTACTTCAGATGTGTGCCGATCACAGACTGTTCCTTTGCAGTACGAATTTCCGGAACAGCGGAAATCGCTTGACAACGTGGTGCCCACCAACAAACCAGCGACGAACCCAAATAGACCACATCGCCGTCAGTTATCGGTGGCGAGGGTCGATCACCGCTTGCCGCTCCTTCTGGAACACCAGCGTGGACTCCGACCATGCACTTGTACGCTGCTGCTTTTCATTGCGCTTTTCAGGTGTACGCAAAACGCGCACACCTCGCTTAGCCATTGAGAAGCTAGTGGATCCAGAAGTCAAACGAAACTATCAAAACCAGCTCGTCGAATGCCTGCCGGACGGTACGGTGTCGGATATAAACGGCCACTGGGAAAAGATATCCAAAGCGCTACTCAAGGTCGGAACGTCTGTTTGCGGTACAACCCAGCCAACCTCATTCAAACACTGGATCTCTGATAGGACCGTGTCTTTGCTGGAGACCCGGCGACAGATTCCCCTGGCCGCCACCACAACTCCACCCGACGCATCATCCGACGCCAAGTGAAACTGAGTGTCCGTGCAGACCGAGAAGCTTGGTGGACCCGAAAGGCCGAAGAAATGGAAGATGCAAAGAATGCTGGAAATGTGCGCAGGCTGTTCCATTTGATTCGTTCGACTGGTCCTCGAAAACCTCTTGTCAGCGAAACAATCAGAGACCAAAATGGCTCCCTGATATGCAATAAAGCAGAACGTCTGGACCGCTGGGCACAGTACTTTGAACAGCAATTCAGCTGGCCACCTGCTACCTCCAATCCAGAATCCTGGCCTTCAACAGAAAGCTGGACCGTAAATATGGAGTCGCCTTCGGTCTCAGAAGTGTCCGAGTGTATTTCTCTACTCAAGCGTCATCGTGCTGCTGGTCCTGACGACCTTCCACCTGCTCTTTTCAAGGATGGCGGTGGGCTCCTCAGCCAGTGCCTGTCTAGACTATTTGGGTCTACGATCAACTGAAATAATCTTCGGGCATTAACGGCTTTCTGGGCCTCTTCCATTTTCTCGGTTTTCTGTGTCCACCAGATTTCACGGTCGCACACTAACTTTCACATAGTGTCTGATTATTAGCCGCGTCAAGTGATGCTGGGGATCTGTTGGGATATTTCTCCGAGATTTAAGTAGTGCCACCGTTCGGTCTGATCTCCATTGCTTGAGCAAACCTGGTACCACAAACAGAACTCCCAGCATTGTTCACAGGGATGGCGATCTCCTCCCAGTATGAGTTCACATCTAATGGTGGAGCATTTGGAAGAGACTGTAGAAGACGTTTCTTCAACATCATCAACGTTTCATCCAACATCCGGATCTGCCAGTCTCTCAGTTACCAGGTGATTTTCCGCACCTTACGTGACCCTGGAAAACAAAGGGAGAAGCGACTCCGTATGACTTCGTGATCATAATCCACAAATGTGTTCCAAAACGACCGGTAGTCATTTATCGATCCGCGCCATCGGTAACTGGTGGCAATATAATCGATTCGAGCTCGTGGCCGGCACGTCGTTGAAATCAGCATCAGTGTCAACACTGATGTTGCTTGCTGTCTTTGATGATGTACCGTAACCAATGTGGCCATCATCCAGGGTTGCGGACTGTAGTTTCCAGAAAAAGTCAAAATCTGAAAATGGTTTTTCGAAAATGACGTCAGTAGGTGATTTTGGATGTTTGCCTCACATTGAGATCCAAGCAAGAGTGAAAGTGATTTCACCCCCATCTTTGAACATCTTTGAAAGCTGTTGGGATGTCATCCGGACCAGAAGCTTGGTGGTGCTTAAGAGAACATGTGCAGTTATGAACCTCCGATGTCGTAGGGGTTCCATGTTCACCGTCCAGGGTTCTGCGTCAATTATGGGCTCCAGGTGAATGGTAACTGGTGACTACGACAATTATTGTTCGAAGTATTTGGTCCACAGGTCGAGGCGTTCTTTATTCAAGATGGTCACCCTTTTCTGATTTCTGATGGTTTCGCTCACAGGAGGTCGCGGCGATCAACTGAAATAATCTTCGGGCATTAACGGCTTTCTGGGCCTCTTCCATTTTCTCGGTTTTCTGTGTCCACCAGATTTCACGGTCGCACACTAACTTTCACATAGTGTCTGATTATTAGCCGCGTCAAGTGATGCTGGGGATCTGTTGGGATATTTCTCCGAGATTTAAGTAGTGCCACCGTTCGGTCTGATCTCCATTGCTTGAGCAAACCTGGTACCACAAACAGAACTCCCAGCATTGTTCACAGGGATGGCGATCTCCTCCCAGTATGAGTTCACATCTAATGGTGGAGCATTTGGAAGAGACTGTAGAAGACGTTTCTTCAACATCATCAACGTTTCATCCAACATCCGGATCTGCCAGTCTCTCAGTTACCAGGTGATTTTCCGCACCTTACGTGACCCTGGAAAACAAAGGGAGAAGCGACTCCGTATGACTTCGTGATCATAATCCACAAATGTGTTCCAAAACGACCGGTAGTCATTTATCGATCCGCGCCATCGGTAACTGGTGGCAATATAATCGATTCGAGCTCGTGGCCGGCACGTCGTTGAAATCAGCATCAGTGTCAACACTGATGTTGCTTGCTGTCTTTGATGATGTACCGTAACCAATGTGGCCATCATCCAGGGTTGCGGACTGTAGTTTCCAGAAAAAGTCAAAATCTGAAAATGGTTTTTCGAAAATGACGTCAGTAGGTGATTTTGGATGTTTGCCTCACATTGAGATCCAAGCAAGAGTAAGAGTGATTTCACCCCCATCTTTGAACATCTTTGAAAGCTGTTGGGATGTCATCCGGACCAGAAGCTTGGTGGTGCTTAAGAGAACATGTGCAGTTATGAACCTCCGATGTCGTAGGGGTTCCATGTTCACCGTCCAGGGTTCTGCGTCAATTATGGGCTCCAGGTGAATGGTAACTGGTGACTACGACAATTATTGTTCGAAGTATTTGGTCCACAGGTCGAGGCGTTCTTTATTCAAGATGGTCACCCTTTTCTGATTTCTGATGGTTTCGCTCACAGGAGGTCGCGGCGATCAACTGAAATAATCTTCGGGCATTAACGGCTTTCTGGGCCTCTTCCATTTTCTCGGTTTTCTGTGTCCACCAGATTTCACGGTCGCACACTAACTTTCACATAGTGTCTGATTATTAGCCGCGTCAAGTGATGCTGGGGATCTGTTGGGATATTTCTCCGAGATTTAAGTAGTGCCACCGTTCGGTCTGATCTCCATTGCTTGAGCAAACCTGGTACCACAAACAGAACTCCCAGCATTGTTCACAGGGATGGCGATCTCCTCCCAGTATGAGTTCACATCTAATGGTGGAGCATTTGGAAGAGACTGTAGAAGACGTTTCTTCAACATCATCAACGTTTCATCCAACATCCGGATCTGCCAGTCTCTCAGTTACCAGGTGATTTTCCGCACCTTACGTGACCCTGGAAAACAAAGGGAGAAGCGACTCCGTATGACTTCGTGATCATAATCCACAAATGTGTTCCAAAACGACCGGTAGTCATTTATCGATCCGCGCCATCGGTAACTGGTGGCAATATAATCGATTCGAGCTCGTGGCCGGCACGTCGTTGAAATCAGCATCAGTGTCAACACTGATGTTGCTGTCTTTGATGATGATGATGATGATGATGAACACCATGTGGCTAGACGACTTCGGGTATTTCGGATGTTAGTATTGCATAAAAACAGCCTGCGGTCAGCACACTGCTGATGCAATCGTTCACCATTGTCCCTACGTACCGTGTCCAGTCCATGTCGGCGACCTAACTGAGTCTCAGATGCCCTAAGGCTGCTCACCTGTGCATTCAGATCTCCGGCAATCACAACAATATCTGAGCTTTTAGCTCGCCGCAACAGGGTATTCAGGGTGTCATAAAATGTCTTTGCTGGTGTCATAGCTACAGTCAGGGCGAAGGTAGGCACGACAAACATCGTTGAGCTTCCCGCTTGTGAGACTCCTTCACAGACGCCGCCAGACGGACCGTGCAGAGGCGACTATCAACAGGTATCCAATCAAGCTAGGATCTTTCGCCAGTAACTTAGGACGATACCGACTCCTGCAACGGCCTCTGGATCGCCAGAGCTGCGCAGCCGGAAGTGAGTGGAGAGTGATTGGGTGATTGGCTCAACTAATGTGCTTGCATCTTGAGTTCTTGTTTCTGATACACTGTACACATCAATGCCAAGCAAGTCCAGTATGAGAGCAAGAGCAGACATTGAAGACGATCAGATAGACTGGGCGTCCAGTCTTTAAGATGGATTTGGAGGTGCCTGAGAATATCGGCGCTAAATGACGTGATGATGTTGCTCGCTAAACCGATGCAGGACGAACGGAGTCATCAGTCCTAACTGCTGGGCCTGCATAGATTTATTAATGAGGTGGATAGAGGGGGATGGAGAAAAAGTATGTGAAAGAGATAAAGGGAGCATCAATAGTAGCGTGTTTTTGCTTACCCGCACTGCTATGTGGCGAGTAAGGCGATCCGGCTGATGGCACCACGCGACGGCCCCTGTGGGATGTTTATTCGTGTAATTGCAACTCATGGTTGTACGTGGGCTGGGATACTGCCAAGTGTTATGTATCTGAACGGGTACGATCAGTGACTACACGCGACTTGGGAACGAGCGCACAAATCCTCACCTTTTACGAGGGCCCAACCAGTCCTAGCGCAGAGAGAAGAAACGGACCTTCGGAGGGGAGCTTTTTACTGCCTCAGCCAAAAGCGAAGCAAAAAAAGGAACTAACCAGTAGGAAAGAAGTGTGGTCCTTTCGCAAAAATGTGCAACATGGCGAAAAAGGTGCGGAATCTAAAATTTCAATTTCCAGAAGATAAAATCGTCAATAAGTGGAAAAGTAAATGGTTTTTGGGGACACTGATATCCCCAACAGGAGGAAAAATGAGTCCTCAACCAAAGCCTTTGGCTCAAAAGCCTGACCGCAAGGCAGCGGTGTTTGGCTAGAAATGGTAGTATATTACCATTTTTTACGGAACACGTCGCCACACATGTCCCACCCCCCAACCTGGTATGTGTGTGTGTCGCGCGGACAAACCGTCACACCACGGTAAGGTCCAGTCTGTTCGTGATGGGCACTTGGTTGGAGAAAGCTGCCATATAGACTGATTTCATCTTGGGATCCACGAGCTTCTCAGCAGCCAAGAGAGATTCATTCTTTATAGAAATGAGAATCGCAATAAAAAGCGGCATCCGACAAGTGTGCGGTTGGAATCCTTTCGTTTGTTCCGGAGGGAGGAGCAGTGATCGATCCTCACTGTCAGCAACCGAACATTATACTCCAAGAAACAGTCCGTAATCAGCATACATCCAAAATAGACACTCAGTTGCCCTTGCGTCTCGTGTGCAATCAAAGTTGATCACTCCACTGAGCCACATCAACACTAAACCCATTTAACTACTACTAATAATAGTTCAGCTGTAACACCCCTTCGGTGCCTGGCTGGTACGCCACACTAAGAAAGCACGGGGACTGAGATACTGCCAGGTTGCTCAAGCCCAAACAGAAGCAGTCGAGATGCCAGCAGTCAGGTTCGCACCACGAACCTTCCGGTCAGTAAGTTCGGACCTTAACCACTGACCTATCTCGAGCTCGGAAGCCCGAAAGGTGATGGAGCAGTCGGTGGGACTATGGAATTCCTGTTTATGATAGAGAAGAAATCCGTCAATGCAGGAGGAATCCAGCGAGTCCAAAAACCTGTCAGTCCTGTGACCTGTAGAGATGTTGGTGGGACTAGGTAGAGTACAGAAGCAGAAGGAATATGCAGAAACACAAGAAGGAAAACGTCACTAGTAGCATGTTTTCGTGCACAGCAAGTAAGGTGACTAAGCTGACTGTTTTAACGCAACAACGTGCCTGATATGACATTACTTTTAGATATGAAGCTTATAATTGTACGTGGATTGACACTGCCCCGACTTTATCACAAGTCGCACTCAGCCATGCAAACTACTGGTGCACCCGCAAACGAAATCCTAACAACGCTGGGGGTACTTTCACCAAACTCCCATGATCCCCCGTAAAATATCCATCTTTAATTCCGCTCATGCCGCATGGTCCTCGGTAAGGAACGCTCATTCAGCTGCCCCCATGGTTCGTAAATACTGAGTATGTGAATAAACACTAGCCCGACGCGACTCCAACCTTGTCTACCGTGTGTGACAATACAGAATTTAACCCGAATGTGAGCCAGCTTGTTGGCTCCTCCGGTGGTAGACTGTTGGGATCCAACATTGCTCTAGGTTGTAGAAGACTTGCAAAATAAAGTGTGAGCTTCAACAACTCACTTCAACCAAAGATTCAGAAGCCTTCACTGCTTTGGTCTCTTTTGATGTAAGTGTAATCTGCTGAATATCCCTTGTTTTAAACATGAGTCCAAACCAAACTTCAGCTGCTGGCGGTCTTTACAGCATCTCAGCGTTATGGTTTCTTGTTCGTTTTGATATTTCTAAGATCACTCGTTGGAATCTCCACTTACATCTAAGTTCACCTCAGTATGAGCTGTGTCTTCAGCTAAAATCGTTGACGACCCGTGACAAGAACTCACTGCCTCACACTGTCATCAGCAAAAAATACAATGCTGGTGCTTAATTGTCATAATTATATAGCACGACCCTTAGAAAATCGCAATCAAATAGATGCCATTTGCGAACAAGTTTCCACCGCAAATACGGTAGTTCGGAGGTTGCACCGTTGGTATTTTACAGCACCTTGCCTGTCAAGGAGCTGTATCCCAAAATGTCTGCACAATGGCATGAATGGATACACCCGAGATCTTCAAACATTTTATCCCCGGCGCTCCTGTGGCAGTAAACTCTGCTTAGGCCCGTATTTGGCAAAGATTGATTGTCGCCCGGGCAGCGAATAGGGTTCTTCTGGTTAAGGTGGTTGGAACGCGCATTCCGCACGCTTCCCATAGAAAGCGTTGTTCCTCATTCCCAAACCTCACCAGTGAACCCTTCGCAGAAAACAAGCCATATGGCGACACAAAATGAAAAGCGGATTGTTGCAGGTTCTTTGTGCCCTTCTGGGAAGATTCCTTTTGCGCATGCTCTACACTCCAGAGATAGGAAACCCGAACGAGAATGCTTGGAGTGTGCTCCTCTGGAGGGTTACCTTTCGTGAATGAATTACTCTTCCTCTGGGTTTCCTCGCGCCTGCAGACCAAGCAACCCGTTACTGTCAGGTAAGCCGCATTCGGGTGGGCCTTGTAAATGACTCTTGTGTCGAGGACTCAAGTCCGGGTAGAATAATCCGTAGTTGTTTCTTAGGGGTTGACTGCCTTCCCATGGTCTGGGTCTCATGATGATGCACTCAGACATGTGAATTTTCTTCTCCAACGATGTTTACTCACCGTCATTATTTCTCGTACTTCAGCCTCTCCTGTGGCTATGGTCACAGCGGTTGAACAGAACATGGTCGGCATTCTTCGGCGTTTTCATCTCCACTCCATGGATGCCGCATTCAACGAGTTCAATTCGCAGAACCCACTGACTCATCTGCGTAAATTTGTAAGTTGTGTTCTTCCTGTTTCCTTATCCTAATCGTTTTCTACTCAGAATCCACATCCATTTCTGTTCAAAACCCACACTGAACTGGAGAGTACCGAACAGGTTAAAAGATTTTCCGCCCCTTCGTCCACTTTACCCATTAACGACTCAAAACTGGTGCGACAAAGTGAGTGTTCAACGAAAAGGTTCAATGTCTTCCAGTTTTGCACTTTTTATGTGTCTATCGATTTTCACCCACGTTCCTAGTTCTCTGTCGAAGAGGGGTTTTACCACGCTGGTGCACTATTACTACGTTTAGTTGTACTAGTTTGTAGCAACGCGAAAGCTTAGACCAGCACAATGGTGCCTCCACTTCTGTCTCTCTACGCTTTTCCAGCGCCCTCTTCCTCTACAAATGTACACCAGGGTTTACTGCTGTCGTATTATCATTCATTTTACCGATGTTCACGCGTGACGCTTGCATGCGTGATCGAATCCATGTGTGTCTAACCGCGGAGGTCGCGCAGCTCTCGGCTGAGACAGTTCAAAAAGTTCATATTTTCATGCCTTTGGTTCCTTGTAGTGTCTTTTTATGTCGTCTTTATTCTCGGACGTTGACCCCAAGTTATGTGCGGATTCTTCCTGGCAGTTTACTACATCTGGTGACGTAGGATAATGTTTTCCACTGCTCTTCTATGTGATGGTTATATGGCATAAGAGTGGAAAGCATTTCTTGAGAGTACCAATAGTCGGGCACCTAATTGGTGTCGGAATGAGAGTTTCGCTCGATGGTCCTTACCGTAAGGTAGCTCGCGCCTCGATCCATCTAGGATGTCCATTGTATCGAGTTGGGAGGTGACCTCCCAGGAAGTGTACGATTTCCAAACCAACCCTCATGAAATGGTAGTGGGATGGACTTCAAGGGGTGGAGACTGCCTCTGTGGATGATGTAACACGGCGTCTACCGTATCAGAGAAGACCGGGTCATTTGCGTGTGCATTTATCTTTCACAATGCTCCTGCTTCCACCTCGTCACAATATACTTGTAGTGTGCAATTGCCGAGTGATCGAACCGATCCCAGAAGTCTTAGTGGGGAATGTAAGTTCTTTGATGAACATTTGCATTTTAGAAGCTTGAAACTCAAATAGGGTAGCACGCCATTCGGTATTCTATTCCGGGTAGATTGTGTTTACTGTTGTATGTTAATTCAGGTCTCCTAATATCTGTCTCGCTGTTACCACAAAACTTGCTATATCTTATAGTGTTGTAGAGTTAATCCTGATGAACCCCACTGGTTATGAGGAAATTTTGTATTCGGTCTTCTGGAGCTTCATCTACATCATCGTATACTTCGATTTCCGTACTGGTAATGGAAAGCGAAACATACAAAATTCGCCAACCTCATCGCCTCCGCCATGCAATCGCATGGTACTCTAACTTGGACCGATCCGGATGCAGTTTTGCAATCCTACGTAACCACTCGTAGCCGTCGCATTAAAAGCGTGCCTCTAAGAAATCCCCTCACGTGTTCACCCTATCTAACTTTCCTTCTTTTTTTACAGCACGCCGTCATTCCCGACTGAGTCATGGGTATGAGCATCCATCGAGGTCCCCTCTGCATCATGTAGAACAAGATTCACGAATATCGACTGTCTATTCGCCGGACCGACATCGCTCGTCTTCGATGGGCTCGAATTTATCAAATCCCGGTGCATTACAGCGCTCCTTAGACGAGGCTCCCCCAACGCTGTATACTCCCACTCCTACATATGGGAAACGCAGTGCTACGGGCCATCATGGAACGCCGAGTTTGCTCGATCACCCGCCAACTTTGTCCAACCCTCGAACTCCCGCATCCGGAAACCCACCTGTCACCAACTGGGAACACTCCAAAATTGAACCCATTTTATCCACTACTGCCTCTCTTCTGGAGGGTAGAACACCATTGTCCAGAATTGCCCCCATAAGTCATATGAGTAGTGATCGTATAAGGACCTCCTCGGGTAACTCCCATGGTGAAACCCTTTCTGATGCAACCGAATCAACAACTTCCATGCCCAATGTGTCAGCTGGTGCACAAACCCTAATTGAACATAATTCATATCCAGCGCCACCCCACAATACTGGCTGTCAACTTCGACCCCGCTCAGGCACCAAGATGACTACCACCAGTTCATCTTCTGTTGCGTCAAAACTCCTTCTTAGGTCAAAGCGAAGGGCTTTGCCTTCTTCTGTAGAGCTGTCTGCACGGCATTTATCCCCCAAGACAACTAGCAAGCCCCTCAAACGTCGGCGATCCTTCGATCAACTCACTGAACCCTCCATTCATGGTTCACCGGACCCAACTGGAGAACATACTCATCGAGAGAGGCGTCCAACCCAATTCCTTCAAATCCCTCCCTCCAGTCCCACCTCATCCATCCGTGTCCAGCGGCAAGGACCAATCTATCTTCGGACTGCTAATCCCTACTATCTACCAGATTTCAGCATTTTGTGCACTTCTTCCGGCACCCACGAGCAAATTCTCTACGGTGAACGCCTTGTGGAGGAAGATGAAGGCAACTTGGATGATGAACACCAATCCGTCACTTCACTGATCGAAGGTTGGTCTTTCGTCCATATCCTATCTCCAGTGCTGCATTCATTTGTTGCTCCGTTGACTTATAAGCTGGACTTCCTCCTTAGCCATCTGTCTCTTCCTCACTATTTGTCTTTCTGGGTACCTCGTCATCAGCTGTATGTGTTTTTTTTTTGTATATGTGCTGGGCTCCTATGACCTTCGAAACCAGTCAGCAAAGTTTATAATCTTGAAAACGTACTGTGGAGTGAAAAATCCGGTGTGCTGCCCTTCGAAAACCGTGGCCTGCAATAGCCTGAATGGTGTTACGAGCTTGTATCTGAGTGGTCAGTGCATGGCACCTCTACACGCCCCAACATTGATTTTAGACTGCACATTAAGAAGTCTCGTTCATCTGCAGCACCCTTTCAGTTGAAATTTGCTGTGCTACCTGAAAGGAGAACGGGGACTGTGATACTGTTAGCGTGCTCAGATTTGGCTGCAATCTTCTGCGCTGGGCCGCAATTTCACACTCGCCATTCGGATGGTTTTGCGCAACTTTTCTCGTCCGTCAACGTCTGTGTGCACTGACAGTCAGTTGCTGTGGCCCCCATTCATGCGCAGTGACCTGTACTCGTTCAGCTTTCTTGTGAACCCTGCCTAAATTACTTCCCACGTTTGTAGGGCGCAATGGACCGTTAACATCCTGTGATATTTCTCCCCTCCGTATTGTTGCCATGAGTAGACCGGTGATTTAAGTTTTCTGAATGGGTTGTGGGTGCAGCAGATATAGTTATTAATTCACCAGTTTTCCAACTGGAAACCAGTAACACTCGCGCATACTGGTCGATATGTTCATCTGTGCATACTTCTCATCAGTTTACTATCGCTGTTTACTGTCACTGTCCGAAGTAAAAACTTAGTTATGTAATCTGATACTCTCACCTGATTATGTAATTTTCCAGTTCCTAGTTGGCGTATCAATCCTCTGAGCGCAGTCGTTCGTTCCCTCGAAGACTCAAGAACCAGGCATCGTCAGAACACAAATGATTCCGCCGTTGATCCACATGACGTGGATGAATCAAACTCTGATCCGATTGTCAAAACCCTCCGAACCGGTGTGATTCGTAGCTCCGGTGTTGTTGAGCGACGTTTTCCCGAAAGGCTATGTCCTCCCGAGGTCAGGTTATCTGGATCATCAGTTCGCACTTCTGGGTCTTCCGTTGCGCCCTCCCCATCCTCTGAAATATCAGACTTGGAAGACACTTCAGATGCCGCCTACCAAGTTCGCCATGCTCGTCTGGAATTAGAGGAAATTCGTCGGGAACGGCGTTGCCGGCAGCGAACTTTTGAACAGGAATTGAAACAACGCATAGAACAGCGTGATCGAGAGAGTTGGGTGAGTTTTCTCTTAGTTTATCATTTTCGATAGTTTTCCTATTCCCATATAAATCAATACTCGCTTGGCCAACTATCCCGTTCTCGGACAAATTTTGCAACATCCCAGTTTAACTGACCTCTGCTGTTGTTATCCATGCTGTATAACTTCCGCACGACGCACCGAGAAAATTAGTCGTAATGTAACGAGGTGTATGCTGTCTGCGCGTCAAGTGAGCATCCGCTATCGATACTACCGGTCGTTCAACTGTTGCACGCAAATAGGATATGTTAGACAGCGTTGTATCAAAAGCATCGTTTTTTCGTATTAAATGGAGTATCCCGGTCCGTTTGGATGTTGTGGTTGTCTAAAAACACTAGATTGTGTTTACCGTAAGAAATGTACGCGGGAATTAATATACCCTGTTCTCACTTTTGCACTTCCCTGTTTTAGCGGAAACGACAACCAGGACGCTTGGATCCCTTGGCCAAACTTAATCCAGAAGACAGAATGCCTTCTCACTTAAACTTAGCCTTTAACCAGAGTAAGTTTGACTTGTTTCAGCTCTTTATGTTTGGGGACTAAAGATGGTTATCTTCGCCTTATTTCTAATGCGAAATGACTTTTACTCTGTAGAATGCAGTCGTTTCCGCTTCAGGGATCCTGGCTAAGACCGCTGTCTTGTTCCCATCGTTGATCTTTCATTTATTCACAAAAGCAATGCTGTCGCCTCTCCTCGAATGTCGTATAAGGAAAGCTGGACCCCAAGTTGAGCGTTCTAAATGTTTCAATGTGTTTCAAATCCAATGATCCTTTGGTTCAGCCACACGTAACAACACCGCATGGAGTAATTTTCATGAACTCGAGCCACCTCACCGATTTAGGAGCAATTTACTAAACGAGAGGTTATTGTTTATAACCCAACGGTTGCTTTTCGTGGTACATAGTACATTACTTTCCGATTATCCCTGTTCAGACTTGAACAGACTGAATGCTGCTCGTCAGCCCATACTTGAACTGTATCCGTGAGCATTCGTTCATGCTATTGCTGAGTTAGATCAGGAGGAAATGAAAATCTAATGGTGAACTGAGAGAACAGGTGGAAGAGTTGCCAAATAGAACTGGAATGCAACGCTTCTTAGGATAGAATGACCGAATTATGGGTACTACTGCAATTATCAATCATGGCGATTGTATCCGTAGCTCGAAGTGTTGTTATCGGTGGACCGCCACTTTTCCGATCCGGTCAGAGTTTTGCAGAAAACGTTCTCTTGATACGCAGAGAACATGGCCTAGCCTTCATAGACTCGATTTTTAGTAGGTCGGTTATTACGATGCTTCCGTACTCATTATTTCGTCGTAGATTACTTGTAGTTTGTCTGTTTCCGAGGCTTCACACAATCTACCCCTTTTTTATATCCCCTTTCCCCAACACAGTTCAGCACTTCCGTGTTTGCGACACCATCCCCGTGGTTGCTTTCGGGGCTTGCATCCCAGCCTCCTCCTTTTCGAAGTAAGTCCACCCTACTTTCTTTCCACACATCCTCCACGCTGCTCTCTGATTTCGTCTGTCTCCCTCTCTCTAGCTAGTAGTATGCGAAGTTCGCCTTTTTTCTTAGACCAAGGGACTTGGACGCTTTCATACTTCTCTGAATCATGTTGCTTCGGTAGAAAGGGATCCGTTTGGCATTTTGATAACTTCATTGTCTAGGACTTCTACTCCGGGTAGGGGAAATCCTGTGGTACGATCGAACACAACGGCAGTGTCTAGGTCACTGACATTGAGTAGAGGGAAGCGTCCAACAGAGGAATTAGATAATGCTATAATGCCACGGTCTGGTAGACGAAAAAATCCACACGTCCCCAAAATTTCACCCAGCACTCGGGAACCGGATCTCCTGTCAAACACACCATTATCAGGGAGAGAAATGACAACAAACCGATCACCTACCGCAGTTGGAGAGATTGCAAAAGTCCCATTTTCCAACTGAATGATGCCGTTGGTATGGATTTTAAAGTTACGCTTCGGTAGAAAAAGTTGTGATAGCATCGCACACTTGCCCATACCGCTGCATTGTATGATGAACGAGCTGTTTCCTCTCTCATCACCCGACCTGATGTACGATCGTCATGTGAGCGAAAGAAGTGTACCGTAATTAAGGAGTGTTGGACCAAGCACAGAGGTGCTTGCTGTGCTCGATCAATAAATTGCACGGCAACCACCACCCACGTTTACGTCATCGTGATCGGCTTGTCTTCTGAAGCTTTTCTTTCAGTTAGTATGGACTCACTATATCAGTTTCCCGATGAACCTCAAGGCTTTACAGTTCGGTTGATTGGAGAAAAAGCTCCATGTACTATCTCCATACCACTAGTTACTGCCTCGATTATATGCGATTACCTTTTTTCCTGTTCACTCCACTGAAACTCGGACTCAAATTTTTCGGTAGGTCCTATCTAAGCTTGGTCACACTGTCACATCATCCAGCTGTCGTGGCTTATTTAGCTTACATTACAGTTATGTAACGAAGGGTTGCCACAGCCGACCTAGTATCCATCCCAACTGTTCCGCAAAGAACTAGATACAGGGGGGCGAGATGGCTTAAGTGGTTAAAGCGCGAATTTACTGACCGGAAGGTCCGTGGTTCGAACCCGACCTCTGCCTCTCGACTTCCTCTGGCAGTATCCCAGCCCTCGTGCTCCCCTCCGGTGGCATGGCAGCTAGGCACCGAAAGGATGTTACAGCTGAACAGTTTAAAAGATACAGGTCACTTCGGTAAGCTAGGTAATACCAGGCGATACTTATTCAGCTGTGGCACCCCTTCAGCGCATCTCCGCTTCGCAACCCAAACGAAGTACGAGCACTGAGTTGCTGTCAAGCTACCCAAGTCGAAGATCCAGAGTTGGATTCGAACCATCAGTCTTCCGGATTCACTCCCTAACCGCTGAGCTATCCCAAGCTAATTTGTTATAAACGCTTCTGCGATGATCCACTAAATTACATCATTTGGACAACTCATCATCACTCCTTGTGAGTTAGCTGGGTCGTACCGTCATTGTTTACATTACTGGGTTGCGTTATCACTATCTTTAGTGCAAAACTCCTTCTAGGAGATGACATGTGAACTAGCTGGTCTCTCCTCTAGAGTCAGCTGATGATACCAGAGTGACAGTCACTGTTATGGAACCATGAGGTTGTTGTTCCCGATTTCACAGTATGTTGACTTGCCCTTCTATTCAACCAGGAGTCCATAATTTCGGGACTACATCTTGTCATATCCAACATTTCGGTGGTCCATAACGTGTGGCGCATTGGATGTACTATCAGGTGATTCATTCAGCTGTAACACCCTTTCGGTGCCTGGCTGCCACGCCACCCGAAAGTAGCACGAGGGCTGGGAGACTACCAGGTTGCCCAAGCCTAGACAGGTGAAGTCGAGTTCGAACCACAAACCTCCCGGTCAGTGCCCTAACCACTGAGCCATCTCGCCTTTATGTGCTATTAGGACCAGGTTGCGATGCCGTTTATGCTACACCGAAGCTTTCCGAGAATCAAATTTGACCTATCGGGTACTTCCTGGTTGTATCGATTATTGAAAAATATTTCAGTGTGTTAATTCCGCGTCGGTTTTCATTTCATCTGCTTATGTTTCTTCAATGTAGGATCGGTCGACTTGAAAGTGTAGTCGGACGCACATAGTTTCCATATACGTTTCCATAAACGAAGACTATCACCTTCTTTGTAAGTTTTACAAAGTCGAGCCAACCCCCATTCGAACGCCTTGGTTTGTTTAGTTATCCTCATCATGTTTTTTTTTACTTTCTATCCACCTTGCTTAGTTTCACTGCTCACATCCCTGTTCTTTTTTCCAAACAGATCTTTCAAACACTAAAGGCTAGAGTCAGTTACGACAGCGTTTACGCTCATCATTGTCCGACTTGCTGGTCTGGCGTCTGTACAGTCCCTCGTTCGTTCCTCACCACGCGTTTGATCCATTGTAGATTCAGAAACCTTTCCCTGGTTTTTTCAGTTCTTTCCCTTAATGTACATGATCCAATTTGACCCAACTTGTTGCTTTTTGTTGTAGCTCCTTTTGGACCATCATCTACCCTTCATGTTGATGAAGGGTTTTGTTTTGTTGTTTCTTCAATTCATTTTTCCTCTGCCTGGTTTTCAAAAATGTACACATATCTCATTGCCTTCTCGTACTTCTTAATGTTGTTGGTTCTTTCATTCCCGGATGCCCCCTGTCCTGCAATCACTGGATGCCTGTCAGGCATCCTCTTGGTTTGGCCCTTCATGCACTTTTGTTTGCCTATATTTAGCCTTCAGTCCGTTGTATACAACCAGTCCTTTCATCAGCCTTGCTTGTTCGGCGTTCCGGTGGTATAAGACGTGGTTGATGTCGGCTAAAGTCGTTCAGCTGCATTGCTGTCATGCCATCCGAAGAAGGCACTAGGGCTTAGGTACTGCCAGGTCGTCCAAGCCAACCTCGAGATGCCGAGGTTGGGTTTGAACCTTAGGTCTTCAGGTCAGTAAGTTCACGCCTCAGCCACCGAAGTATTTCGAGCTCGATTCGACCTGGTCACAACCCCTCAGTCCTTGTCTGTGTAGTTTTTGGATTTGACGATACCCAGAACTCACTCAAATTGACTGTTCTTACTGATTTCGGAAGAGATTATCTTTTTCCTATTGATGCATCGATCGGGATGAATGAGGATTGCTACGTCATTCCATTTGCATTTTTGGCTCATAAAGTAAGGTGCGGGCATAACGGAACCCCGGGGAAATGTCATTGTCTGTTTGGGTGTCCATCTTGCAGAGCAGAAAAGGAGGACTGTCGCTAATCTGCCAATATTCCGGAAACTTCAAGCATTACTATAAGTATCGGTCTCGCCGGGCGCTCGGTTCACTGTCTAACAGTCCAATCAGGTCTTGTACTAGACCAAGTACAGTTCACATGGTGACACCCGTAATACAGACTACTGGAGCGACTTGGGTTTCGCGGCTCAAGCGATCACTGTTTACCCTACCCTTCACTTCAACGGCTCCAAGTAGGCAGTGACTAAGTCGTACTTTCGAAGCCATGTTGCCAGATTTTCCGCTCTCGATCAGTGGAGGCCAACTCCCACACAGTCTTCTGTTAACCGTCCCTGACCTTCGTTTCATACGGACTACACGATATCCATGTTTTCTGCTTCATTAAGTGGTGTAACTCACTTCCGCTGCAATCAGCTGGATATCCGTTGTAAGGGTTACTGAGGAGACCCCAACAAGACAAAGTTCGGAGTGTTGACGAAACAAAAGTATAGAGCTAACTCGTGTCGAAAATAGCCTAGCCTCCCTTGTTTGGAAACCAGTCTGAATATGGGCCGCGAACCGATCGAAGAGTATGCAGTACATCGGCCGCGTGTTTGGGGCCGGTCAAGGATCTTGTCGTTGCGTGCATTCGCTCCTTGGTCATGTGGTAATTATCTGTAGTGCATCTACACTGGAGTTCAAATCCCAAATGTATGACCGATTACAGCAGCTGTAGATATCCGACAAGCAAAACCAACAGCGCACTGATAATCCCTAGTTAGTGTACACATGACCCAGGGGAACAACGAGTTGGAACCCCCAACGGAGAGTACCACAAAAATGTGGGGAAAAGATCGGGGTAAGTATGTGTACCCCGTCAGATAAAATCCAACAGAGTGGGTGAGAGCCGTCCAGTTCTGGATTCTATTTTGATGTCCTTTCGCGCTGAACACAGTTTAGGGGATCCTGACTATCATAGCACATCTAAGTCAGTTGTGTATCACTTTACCCCTTGATCGGTCCCGACCTACTTCGAGCGCGAGTAGATTAGGCGCGAACTTGTGAACCGGAAGGTCCGTTGTTCGAAACCAACCGCTGCAGCTCAGCTGCTTTAGTCTAGGCTCGGACGACCCGACAGTATCTCAGCCCTCGTGCTTTCTTCGGGTGGCATGACAGCTAGGCACCGAAAGGGTGTCACAGATGAATGAGGTTTCCGGCTCATATGTTACGAAAACACCCATTGACATCTAATAAAATGCCGTCAACTCGACGTAAGGAATCTAGCCTTAGATTCGAAATCGAGTCACAATCTGTCATCCTGATCCCTAACTGTAGCTCGTGGGCAGCAGCCTAATGGGACGTCTACGAGACCGACTATTCAATCACAAAAACCGGAATCTATACAGGAATTACTTATTATTTCCTCTTCTGTTGCACCCACAGCGTGTGTAACTTTGGATTGGTCATTTCCTCAAAAACGTCCTCTAGAAGCATTTTCTCCGCTTTCAAGTTAGACCCTCGTGATCTTGTTCACTGATTGATCCCATGACCGTTGCCATAACGGAAGCATGTTTGAGGATGAGAAGGTCGATGATACATGCAACTCAAAGCTTGCACATGGCAGTTACTTGCTATGTTGTAACCGGCTCGAGATACTTATCAGTCAAAGCGTCAGCTTACGGACCAGAAGGCGTGTTTCGAACCCAACCCCAGCATCTCGACTACTCCTGTCTAGGCTTGGGCGACCTGGCAGTATCCCAGTCCTCGTGCCTCCTTCCGTCGCGTGGCAACTAGGCACCGAAAGGGTGCTCAACGGTTTATTGTCGTGGGCTGTTCCAAGTATTGGTTACTCAGAAGAGCAACCCAGGAAGTTGAGCATGAAGACGAAAATCAGGTACTTGAACAGGCCTTCCATCAGAGCAGTTGACTTTAATCCTATGTACTGTCTGTTCACTGTTCCTACGCACTGGCTGGAATCGTCCTGGTTAACCTGTTTGTTTGAGAAACTAATGGAGTGCAAATTGCGGTTTTTCTGTACCAAGCAGTGTAGCGTTGTCTTACTGAAGCCATTGTCTCGTAAAGATTTTGGAAAAGATGGAAACAACTGGTTTACCATTTTCCGCGGAGGACTTTCCAGACTCCATCCATTTTCCTGCATACTGCTTGGGATTGGTCGCTCAACTCACTCATTGATCGCTAAATCTGCTTCAAAGCAATCGCGTTGTTCAAACCTGAACGCGTTCGGGCAGGATGATTTAGCGTGAGCTTGTCAAATGCCCAGGGTATAAATCCCGGAACCTTCAAGGATGTGCAGTCCCGGGTCCTGTCCTTGGTGTGGGCACTAGGGATGGTTATTCAAACGAAATCGATGTGAATGCAACAACTAACTTGAACTCCAATACTTGGTCGACTCGACTAGAAGCTGATGTCTCAGTTAGTCCAAGTTCACATCCCCTGAACTCATGATGTCCAGGTGCGGGGGGTGAAGTCCTAAAGTCATTCAGTAAATCGCACACTGGTATAGCTATTACCATGGTAATAATGATGGAAAGTTGTATCCTGTACGGACTCTGCAGAAATAATTAGTGACAACTCAAACGGCCGGAAATTGACAAAAACACTGCGGAAGTAGGAGGCGTGCGTGCTGTGGTTGCACGTCACCTTAGTGTTTACGTGCATGAGCTTGTGAGAAAGTCGAAACTCTGGATAACCCACGAAGCAGAAGATCCGCACTTTGGGCGTTTGAAGGGTAGCCCTGAACAACAGTGCTTAGTGTAAGGCCTCGGATCTACAGTCCGACCTCAATAAAACGGCACCATCTCTTTATGGGGATCCCCTTAACCGAGGGTTTAATGAAGTCGACTCAGTAACAATCAATTCCTCCAACCAATCAGAATGAGAGATGGACATCCTACTATGAAATTTATCAGTAAAGAGATGTCTTAAGATAACTAGGAATGAATACAAAACAAACTAGCGAAATACACTCGTCTGCATACCAATTTGGTTTTCACGGCAGACCCATTTGGACCGCTCATTTATGATGTTCTTCAACTGAATATGCCGCACAAAGGTCACCATTATCACAATACACTGTGTAGACGTAACACGCTGCTCATAAGGTTGCTGAAAACTCGTCGACAACCTTATGAGTAGTATGCTACGTCAAAGCACAAAACATCTGAAATTTTTGAATCTGGTTTACGGCCTTAAACATCCTCTTATTCAAAGAAGATTACCATGCCTTTAAGCCACTTCTATTGCGCTTACTTGGTTTGGTCGTGTTTGATTCTCATCTACAGAGTTCATTTTACCATACTGTCTAGCCGGAATACATGCCTCCGTTTCGATTGCCGTAACTTCTAGCCAGGTCTGCCGCATGCATGCTGGTCTCCTTCAAACCGTCAAAGTAGCAAAGTCACACGATCTCACAGAGTTTAACAAAGCCTAAAGCAAAAAAGTCAGCTCAAGGTGTTCTGTGCGAATATCTCAACGTCACGTTCAGTGAAAAGTACCCTGTACTGATACTATGTAGCAATTCTGTGACTCGGTGACCTGTGGCCTGCTAATTCGCTGTTTTTCATTCGTGCGCATGGAAACAATTACTTCAACCATATGCGCACATCCCTACAGCATATACACATTCAACCATCTGTCGCTTTTTCTAGGATCGGAATCAAACCACTGACGTGTCAGTGTGGCAGACTGTCTTCGGAACATTGCTAGAGTCTGATGAGGACACCGGATCGGCAATACTGACGTACTTCGAATGGTTTTCGGAAGAAACAACTCGGCCACAACAGATGAACTGATCACATTCCATAGGTTGCGCTGATTTGCTCTGTGTGCCGGTTGACCGATTTCCTCGAAGCGCCTTTTTCACACAACCACGTGAAAGGTGGAAACGAGACAGGGGAGGCCAAACAATGACTCGGCAGCTAAGTATGAAAACCACTACCAGCAAACTCAGCTGCACTGGTCATTGTCGTCTACCTGGATGGGACAACGAGATGGGATACATCAATAGTTAGAGACATTGTCAGACATGGTCCAGTGACGCCCTCAATGACGTGCATTCATCCAAGCTGCAGTCTTCAATGCATTGCTCCCCTCTCGAACTCTCCGGTGAAAAGTTCACTGAGAGCCCTGTATTTACCCATCAACTATATAAGCCACCACCTCCAATGCGCAACTATGCACCCCACCTCCCCAAATCATCGGCGAACGGAACTCCGGCAGCTATAACCACTGTCCGGCAAGCACGCACTTTTTACAGCTGAAGATCATGATGATGCTGGGAGTGTGGTGTAGTTCGTCAGTTGAGAAACCACCTCGCTAGTACCTGTTGAATGGTTCCTTTCGAGCTGAATAGCAAAACCATAACGCTATTTCTTACAGCATGACACCAGCCCCAAAACAAGGTCAATTTCAGTGCCAGAGTAGCCGTCTAAACTTCTGGCGTGTTTCCTGCAAGAGAGGCTTAGCTATCCACCTTCGAGATATCTAATCCTTCCCATAAGCTATAAGCGGAATATAGCTTTTATCGATTTCCCTTTTACCCAATGTATTCACCGCAGATGACTCATTGTGGATTTGTCGCCTATTTCCACAGTGAAGTGTTCATTAGAAAGCTAATTTGGTCTGAACAGCATGTCTATAAATAAGTCAAGCCAGTTCGTGTAGAAGAAAATCGATGGACGTCCGTACGAATGGGCTACCTTGGTTCGTCATGACAAATGGCTTGAACCAATCAATAAACGGAATAGACTGGAATTGGTATTTATCGTTGCATGTATCGTAGTCCAGTCTTGAGTTGCTAGCCCGGTGAAGCATTGTCAATCAGACCTTTGTCTAAGTAAGTGAGAACGCCGTTAGTTCTGCTATAACGTTATCGTAGAGTGCAGTCTATGTGGTTTTGTGGACAAACCTGACAAAACAATAAACAGTTCCCACAAGATCTCACAGACTGTTGCCACAAAGGTTGGGCCTAAATCAGCTTATTTCGGATATACCAGTTGAAGATAGGTCCTGATGGCAGTGTTGAGTAAGGCCGACGGGCTTCGTATGAAGTCGGCATAGCTACGGTCGTCGTCAGGAGTTATCGGCTTCTCAAGTGTTAATTAGAGAAAACCTAGTGTGGGGTCAAAAACAATGCACGTGGTCTTGTATTCGTGCGGAAAGTAAACTTCATTCCATCATCCTTGTTAACCCTCGGGTCTATTCGTATGTGTGAAGGGGCATTTCTGGATTGAATCAGTGGTCTTCGTTTTTCATAAACATAAATTAAACGATTGAACAGGAAAGTAGGGGACGCATAAAAATAATACTTAAATTGTTACACCTGCCGTGCCTCCCGAAGGAATCAGGACGGTGGAGATACTGCCAGGTTGCCCAAGCCTAGACAGGAACTGTCGAGATGCCAAGATTGAAGTCGAACCAGTCAGTAAGTTTGCACCTTAGCCACTGAGTGATTTCGAGCTTTAGGGAGCACATCTTTTTGTTTGCTTGAATGGACATTGGATAGATGGCGCATAACTCGAGGGTAACAGGGTATCGGATTGAGTGAAATTCAACCATAAGCTTGGTACGAATCTTATAGGGTATCCACAATTTCTAGCACACAACTAACCCACACTCCGCAACTACCATGGCAACGGACTGTCCTCAAGAGGTGATGACGTACTTCATAAAAAGACACCTTATTCGTGTTGTGCGAAAAGCCCGGACGATTAACCAGTAAAGCTGAGAATGTATCTGAACGGATGCACGTTGAATGTATCTGTACATCCTACAGTCCTACATCCTACAGGACCAAATTGATATCAGCTGGGAAGGAACCAGGGTTCTTCATGTTACGGCCATTCCTGAATAAGCGAGAGAGTAGCTTGTTTAGATGATGGACAGTAGGCAGCCCCTGCTTCAATGAACCATATTTTGAGGATAAAAACATGTCTACCTAGGGGGGGGGGCATTTACTCATGAAATACGAACTTACGCACTATTTTCGCATCGGGATTATCCAATTCTAGTTGGATCCAGGGTTTGAAACAATTCACTTTGTCGAGAGTCATTTGAAACCCACATTTCGATCCACCTATAGTTGGAACAGACTTGTTACTTACTATCAATGTATTAGAAATGTCCTCCCATTCCACACAACTTCGGCACCGACACACTTGGCGATCAGTCATGCCAATTCGGATGATGGCCATTGGACCCGTTTACACATATCTAAATTCAGGACATCGTTTCAGACGGTGGCGGTCTTTTCTTTGTTTGTCAGGCCGTCACGCAACACAGACATTTCGATCGCGAACCTGGTGAATCAGACCCCGGATCTGTCGGGACAATGACAGCGTGCCTGTCACCAGCTGGTCCGGGCGGATTCTTTGTCTAAGCAGACGCACACATGTGGGCAGGATTAATGATCAGACCTGACGGAAAGTCGCAACAGAATAAGGCAGCAGGGGACGCGGCGAAACACCCAAATGATCAGCAGAGTTTATCTTCACAGAACTCCAACAGAAGTGGTCTTCCTTCTCTACTACAGAAGGCTGAGAAATAAGTACAGCTGTGCTGATGGTGACAGAAACAGAGGAAGTTGTTGAAAACTCTGAACATCCCTCTCCATGTTGGTTGATTTTTGTCACAGGGAATTTGGTTAAAAGAGTATGAGTAATTACCCGTCTGGAGTACACAGGTTGGTAAGACAACAAACAATGCGAGTGTATACTATAAAATCCGTTCTAGCTCCTCGACGATACACAATGAGAGTTAATCACACTATTGTTCAGGCCGAACGGTTAAGTGTTCAACCGCTGGCCGGAAGGTCGTGGGTTCGGAACTCTCTGAGCTTGTTGAATTCGCATTGCTGCGAATTCCCAGTGAGAAGGAAACAGTTGTACAGTGTTTCTCGGCTTTTTAGAGTAGGCTGTCTCCACTGACAGGAAGAAATTTCACTTGAAAATGAGAAAACTGAAAAATTTCCTGTGACACTCACAATCGTTATTTCTAGCAACATGCCGGTTTCTATCCATGTGATTGCTACTGTGGAACAGTTTTCTGCCAAGAATTCGTGGACTTCTTGCAGAAAACCTTATCGAACAATAATCTGGATTTTCATGGAAAACGAAATATGTTGAGACTAAAATGAAAATCACATTCTGTTTGCCTTGCAAACTTGACAGCTATGTTTTTTCAGACGACCCAGGTTGATCGTTTGAATCCACAGTTTCAGATCTATGACATGAGCGGCTTTTTTTTAAAGAGAAATCTGAGATAAACTGTGATTATTTTGATTTCAGACGCGAGCTAGAAAACTTTCTCCCTCTTCACTGCCTCTGTTTATCACCTACACGGTTTCGTTCAGACAGAACGAAAACGATAAGTAAAGAGGAAAACTTTCCTTTATTTCAAATAAGTAAATTTGACCTTTGCGACATAGATGTGTGGACAGAGTCTTCTTGAAGTGCACTTTCAAGTGGTGAGATAACCCTAACTAGTTAGTCGATGAGAGATCTCCCTGAATTTGCAATCGATTGTGATGAAGAGATCTAATAAGAGCAAAACTCGAATCCAGTGCTTCCCTCTCCTTCAATGTAGGGACTTGCGAGAATGATTGCTCCAGGACAGGAGCAGGTCTGTTCAAACGTGAACGCTGTTTATTTAAGAGTGTCATTTCGCATTTAACATTCAAGTTCGTGCTCGAGGTAATCACTATTGCCCTCTTTCACTGAAACCCAGCACGAAAGAACGCCTGTTCAGTAGCATCAACATCAAAGTTTACACTCCGGTTTTTTGTGATAACTTCACAATTAAGTTCTCAGATAGCCTCCGGTTTACGCAAGAACAAAATGTCCCGCTCGCGTAAATAGTGCACCTACTCCCAATCGCAACCAGTTGAGAGCTTCGAGATCTTGAAACCGTCACAGAGACGGGGTTCTCCTATTCTTTAGCTGCGCGTCTACCGAGTTCTCCACGTAGCTTTTATTCGGCTTCGTGAAAATGTGCCATCTGGCTTAAAACTATGAGTTGGATTTGACTCGTTCCATCAAAACCCTATTCATCTACGTAATGCATTGCTCAAATGAGTGTATTTCGCTAAGTTGTGCAATTTGGTTTCAAGTAGAACATAAGGTTGACGGAAACTCGGGGACTGCGCCTACCTGATGCGCCCCAAGAAGGGTGAAACTGGTCGTGGGCTGTCAAAGGGTTTTCAGCAACCTTATGAGTAGTGCATTACGTATATACATGTATCGCGATATCTCGAATATCGTAGCAACTGGAACATGAGGCGGTCTGGTGCAGCACATTCAGTTGCCCGGAAACATCACAAACCAGAGATTCAGCTGGGTTCCAGGTGAGTCTCTCGCAAAACCAAATTTGTTTGTAAATGAGTGTATTTCGCTAACTCTGTTCATCTGTTGTATATGGATGCAGGATTTGTAGATTTCATATGCATACCACCCTCATTTGAACAGTAACCCTCCTATCTTGGAGCAATTATTCCCGTGAGTCCTCACCGAAGGCGTGTCAATCGATCAACACAAGCAAGACAGTTACTGAGCCGCCTTTCGAGGCGTCGGGATAACCGATCGCGTCGATCGAGTGTGAACACCGTTGCCTGTTCAGAGATGAGAATTCAGATGCATCCAACCTGCGCTGATGGAGTAGTGGCAACACGTTCGCCTCGCGTGTCAGATGTTCAGAGTTCGAAATCCGGCACGGATATGTACTGCTGATGAGCTCTAGTAAGAGCGAAACTCTAGTCCAGTCCTTCCCTCCCGTTTGGGGTATGCACTTACGAGAATAATTGCGCCAGGACGGGAGAAGGTACGTTCGAACGACAATGTGCATGTGAACGCTGTTTGATTACTCATTTTTCCGAAGACCGCAGATAGGTCATGCTCATGAACTGTTATCTGTCCTTCTAAACTACAAATACCTTGCCTAGAGCGGTTGCATAGCTCCAAAATTTCGCGGTCTACCCAACTCTCTCTGTTTCTTAATACCTGTTTAGCGATAGTGGTCTGGTCTGCGGTTATACCGTACTTTTAGTCTCTTTGCCCAACCAGCCGGAGTTCACTCTATTTAGTGGATTTAGCAGCTAGACTGTATCTGGAATGCAAGCTCGTCAACGCCAATTTGTTATCTGGCTCTGTATTCTCGTCCGTTATTACCGGTCTGCTCAAGAACGTGAGTGGAAAGCCGGAAGGCTGGTTGCGCAGCACTGTGAATAGCTGAACTTTGGGTGAATCAGTCCTCAGATTGAATACTCACACACACACACACACACACACACACAGTAAGTTATGACGGTTCCCTATTTTGGTAACAGAACACTGGATAGATTTCACCACTCCAACAATTAATTCTATATTTTCATGCATTGTATCGTAATTTCCGAATGTAGCATTGGAACTATTAGCTCCATTAGGCTCGTAAAGATTGTTCACTCCGCCCATCGATCAGGTAGACGGTCTACACTCACCAAGGGGTACACTGACCTGGCAGTTTTACGCCAATCACCGCTGCCTGGCAGTCAGACCTCTGAGTCAATAACTTTGGTTGAGGATCCTAATCGTCCTTCTGTCCAGGTTCGGGCACCCCGGCATCAGCCCAGCTCACACAATCATGAACCATCCGATGCCTGATGGATGGATGACCCATGGCGAATGGCTGCGATCATGTGAGGTGGGTTGGCTATCTCGTCAAACTTTCGGCGCTGAAGATGCTAACATGGCTTTAAAAAAATCAGCCTCTGCTGGTCGACCAAACTGGAAGTCTTTAGGTTTTTTTACTTGCACTCCCTAATTTCTATCACTGAGTATAGTCTAAAATTAGTGGAACACCATATTTAACACTTGGAGCTGAAAGGCCACAAACACAAAATGTATCCAAGTAACGCCACCGGCTCAACCTCGGTGAACAACGTTGTAAGGTGCGACTATACGGACTGTGTAGTGTCCGGTTTAATTTCAGCCCCCAAAAGTATTCTGATTTACATTGTTGAACAGGATCGGTCCGTTAGTCTTACACTCCATCATTCTTGCTACCCAGTTATTGCACCGAGGTCTATACGATCAATTCATAAACCTATCGATGGTTCGTAATGTTTCGAGGCCGTTTCCACTCGAATTCAAAAAGCTACTTTGGAAAGTGACCTTGGCCGGCCAGTCCTTATTTCGACCAACATGCTTGTCCGAGTCCCCAGCGTAAGCAGACAGGGGCCATTGCGTTTGTCAGACGGGAAAATGGGTTAATCAGGGAAATAACGTAAGAGAAAAAGCTGTCAAGTGGTCATTTGTATCCGGTACGAGTGCATAAATAAGACGTGGTTTTTCTGGGTGACTATTGAAGGGAACAGGAGATGCCCAAAGGGCTGAAGCAAGCGAAAAATGCCTCCTTATCAGCAACCGGTCATTCACATTCATTTGCTCCAAGACTTGGGAATAATGGTAGTATTGTTCTTCAGTTAATTCCAGGAAGAGGTCAGATGGTCCCGAGAGAGGAACGGTAAAAGCAGCGAGAAATCGAGACTACCGTAAACCGAAGCTAAAAGAGGAAAAAAATTATTGGCATTTTGGGATTGATAGGACGTTCGCTTGACCAGCTAATTAGACTCAAGGCTCGTGACATCTTCGGTCAGTCACAACCAGTCACAGTCAGTCGTCAGCTGCTTGCAACGGAAGGGGGAACTAGGTACGGGCACATGATCTGCATACAAGGAGAAGGAAAGATGAAAGGAACACAATACACTGTTTGGGACCAAACCTGTTTTACCGTCTCCAGGGTAGTGGGTTCCATACGGCTTGCTACCTGTGGCTGATGAACCCCATTCTGATCAAAACGCTCTGGCCGGTTAACAACCACGTTTAAATGATATTTTCTCACAGCCAAGGTCACTTGTTGCGGACTGTCAGTACTAAATTTTGTACAAATGTATCTTGCCTTAATTGAACCCCTTTGGTAGGGGTTTATGATTCCCGACTGAACCACCCCCGGTGATCACAGGATAGACTTGCTGCCTGTCAGTCTGGGTGTGGACCACTCCAGGAAAGTTGCTACGCTAGTTTCACATACTAGTGAGAGCTAAGTTGTACATCCAACTAGATTATCAGCAGGTCTTCTCTGGAGAACATTCGAAACCCCTAGTGTACGGCCAATTTTGTGGCTGACTGGCCAACACGGTCATAGTGAAAGACTGAGTATTTTCTGCGTTGTGAGCTACCGGTCAGGTGGTTTAGTTTTTCCCACGTTTAACAATAATGAACTAATTAAGGATGATAAAAATTATCTTCACAGTGGAATGAGAATCTAGAAGACTGGCACAAAGTTAGTGAGCTATGCGTGCATCTTTTAGTGACTATTCGATGCGGTTTTCGAAAAAAATTGAACATCTATATTCGTGCACGCATTTTCGACATATTTCGGATAGTGGAAATGATATTTTCCTTTATCCTGTAGCCTCGCTCCTAAGTGTGACGTCGATATTTCCATTAATTTCCTGCTTATGATAAACAACTGTCGTTCGTTCATGTAACATAGGTGAGTGCGATCTCAGCCTGCTTGGAGCTAATCAGTTGGGCACAATCCCCGAGTTACTGTCAATCATATGTTCTGCTTGAACTCACGTTGCACGAAATTCACAAAATGCGCTAATGTGCGCACCAACTTGTTGTAGCTGGATTCCGCTGAGCCTCTCGTTTAAACAAAATTAGTGTGAAGATGGGTGTATTTTGCGAGCTTCGTACAATTTGGATCCAAGCAAAACATAAGATTGACGAAAACTCGAGGACTGCGCCTACCGGATGAGTCTCAAACATGGCGAAAACGATCATGGGCTGTCGAAAAGTTTTCAGCAACCTCGTGAGTATCGCGATATCTCGAATATCGTAGCAACTGGAACATTAGGCGGCCTGGTACAGCACATTCAGTTGCCTGGAAACATCACAAACAAGAGATCAGCTGGGTTCCAGGTGAGTCTCTCGCAAAATCAAATTGATTTGCAAATGAGTGTATTGATCGGGATCTCAGCCCGTTTTGGCACCGGGTTGTAAGTGCTCGGCAGAGAGCATGCAGTCGCCACACACAAGCGCCGATAACAAACATGACCAACCCTCCTAAGCTTGGTTCGATCAGGACAGCTTGCCTAGTTGTAATGGTCACAGTCGTAAGTCCTGAGTGATACTTGGCTTTTCCCGACAGTAGACTGAGCAAAAGAGTTCAAATTACAAAGCTCACTGAAGGTGGATGTACATAGGATGTCAGGCCAAAAAAGTCGCAAGATGGTGGAATGTATATTCAGGACAGTCACCACAAGAAGAAACGCCCGCCAGCGACCATGGATGAGGACTGACATTTCGCCGCCATCTCAGCCACACTATGCACACCGAGACGACATTGTTGTCCGCAGAATTTCGACCTAAAACGAGTGGTCTGCAAAATCTCAACAACAAAAAACAATTTCTTTCATCGCCGACTTGGGTAGGTTGGGTGGGTGTCACATGATCGATGCATCCGAGTTTCACGTCATTGCAACAGTTAACATAACAACACCGTCTGACCTCGTGCGCTTTCATTCAAATTCATGTTTTTCTGATGAGGCGAAGAAACAGTCAGCCCCAGATGGATGGATATTTTGCCTCCTAGTAAATGGTATGACCGTTTTGTCTGAATAGTCCGAGTAGTCGCCTCTTCCTCTGATGATTGTGATAAGACGCATGCATCAAAGCCAAGTGGAATGCAGTTTAGGATACCCAATTTGGAATATGGCGAACCAGGCTAGACAAAGCCACTCGGCTTCGTGCCTGGGAGTCACGTGACAGCACCACGTGACCGTATGGGAGGACGATAAGGGGTATGAAAAGCTCGCACTGTGATTGGTACACTGGACAACGTGTTATTTACCGCACAGCCATGCGCTGTCACAACACCACCACCACCACCATCAACACCACCACATGAATGTGGTATAAAATCGATCAGTCATATCCTAGGTCGCCTATGTCGCCTACGGTGGTGTATAACATGCGAAGCGAGATAAACAGAGCCCAACAGACCAAAAGGGTCGGTTGCTTTCGGCGGACTCTTATGAACGCACAGCGCCTGTCCTCTTCCCTTTCCACCGTACTCGTTTCGAAGACGAACCATCCAAAGCCTGTGAACAGAATCTCATCCATAAATCTGATAAGTCTGAAGGTTCTAGCATAATTTGTGCACAGTGTGCACAGCCACATCGCTCGTGTGCAGCTGCATAATTCGTATGCGGCGGACCATCGTACACCAAACTAGGTAATATTCAACGAGACAGTGTATGCCGCATTCGGAAATTCCTCACATTTCTTGGATAACCACCTTAAAGAAGTTAGTAGCGAGTTCTGATAAGTGTGCCTGTAAGACTGAGTGCGGCAGACTGATTACCACTGTGGAACACGTAAAACAAACATCACGGAAATCATGGTAAGTAAGAGGTTATGCTAATCCCCAAACACAAAACGAAATGCTTCAGCTCAGAAAAGTCAAACATCAAATTTTCTGCTCTCGCTTAGTGTCCAGGCACCACCAGACTGACTCTTTCGATACGCTTTCTAGCCCGCCAGTGGTACGCCTGTTGATAGGACAGGCTGATTGACCAGTAGAGTCCCAAGACTTCTTGTGTTTACCCTTCACTATGAAATTAAGATTGGCACCTGTTTCTTGGTCATTCATTCCCTTTGCACCGGGCTCTGATCACAGCTTATTGACACGCAGAGTCAGACATTACATTCGGACACGAAGTGCCCTCACCTGTACACACAGTCTCACAGCAGGTGTCTCTTTTAAATCTACCGCCTTCACAAGTGGACCAGCTCCTATTCTTTAGTTCAGACCTCAACACGGAGGTTCAGTTGGATTGTACAAAAGCTCCCTCACCCCACTGTCATTGAAGATCATGACTGTCAACGATCTAGCCCCCAAAAAGTCTACTGGACAGTTGCTCCAACGGAGCCATTGTGGTTCAACAAGGCCTTCAGGTCCCTCTGTGGAAGCGGAATGATATTGTATTGTACGAAACGTTGAAGAGAAGCCTGATAGACTGGATTTTCACACTTCTTTTCACAACTCCAGTAATCAGCGCTCTACGTTGTCCGACAAGCCAACTAGAATCTTCTGACTCAAGCTGAATATAACATGGTTATAAGAGAAAACCGTTTCGCTTGCGGTTACAGTGTAGATGGCATCCATCCCAAGGACTCGTTCTACATCGTGTGATCTACTTTGTCCATCTATTCACAAGGTGCCTAGCTGCCACGCCACCCAAAGGAAGCACGAGGGCTGGGCTACTGCCAGGTTGCCCAAGCCTAGACAGGTGAAGTCGAGAGGCAGAGGTCGGGTTCGAACCACGTACCTTCCGGTCAGCGAATTCGCGCTCTGACCACTTCAGCCATCTCGCCCTTGGGCATTCTTAGGATGCAAAGTGTTCAGCATAGCCGTTCGACCTCACTGAACCCAATCTAGGAATACTATTGAGCCTGGTTCATCCTGAGAATTCACCACTGCTCATTCATGAGAAAACATTCTGGCCTAGAAAGCAGTCAAAATGGCTGTATCGCCATCATAGTACTAAGCTACGTTGTTCAAGGTCAAGCTGACATCAAATTTATTTCATTGCGTTCATGGATAGTCTGCGACGTCTGTCTGTGATGCACATGATCTAGCTAATGGTTTCTGACAGAAATGCATTCTGTTCAATTCATTAGGAACAGAGTGTCTGTGAAAAAATGTGGTATACCATAGGTACCTCAGTCCTCAGATGTGATTCACTCGAATTGGAAAGCAGGGAAATATGGGCGGAGCACACCCGATTCGGATCGTATTGTAAGGATGCGTCTTGTCTTTTTTGGTGAATCGATCGACTCAACCATTCGGTCGTGCTTAAACGGTCGATACCGATGTATCAACCTGGTTTTTTGGTTTACACAAACACCACCGACCGATTGTCACTGCGTTAGTGTTAAAATAAGGCTGTGTGTGGGTGTCTTTCCCCAGGATGCCGTCAGACCACCGCGCTAGAGGGTCAAATCGCCCACCTACGTCACCAGCGGGCACTGTAAGGTTAAACGGTATCGGGGCACAGGTCCCAACTGGCGTGGTCAAACGAGTAAGTTCAAATCGACCCACTCGTGTGGTCAGAAGTCGGTGCATCTCTGCGTGAACAATCAATCATCTTGCACATCTATGTAACCAGCACATACTAGTAGACTGGCCAAACTAGTAACGGGCTAACGGAAGTTATCCAACCAGTAAGTGTGAGTGGACCGCGTAACCAACACAAGTGAACTGACCGATGAAGCCAATCAGAAAAGTAGGACATTCGATACATCTCTACCACAGTACTGCTGGCGCAAGGGCCACTACTCTTTGTGTGACATGCGAAATTTTTAGAAGAGTGTGCACAAACAACGGACAAACTCAAAAATTGCAGTACCAGTTTGAGTGGAGAAAGGTCCGACCACAATGTTGTAGCCTCGTCCGCTTGGCTAGACAACCACACGTGGTTGGCCGCCTGGGTAACAGCGTGGTGCGGAGTGGAAGCAGTAACCTGTTGCGCGCGACTCCAACGTAAAGCGGGCAATACGGAAAACGGGACAACAACCATGGAAGCTTTTTACCCACTAAGTTCCAACAGTTACAATAAAATTTGGTGAATCGCGCTTATCTACGCCCCCAACTTCCGCTGTTTGGCAAATCAACAAGGACAGGCAAACAGGTATAGCATTTCCCCAATAAGCAACCCCATAAAAATCAGTAACACTCTGGAGGGAACTATTTAGGTGAAAACCCTTTTAAACTAATGTCACTGATAAACGAAAAAACTCAAAACCTAACATGAGATTTCCTACAAATAACGTTTACTCTAGATTATGAAGTTCTCCCAGATTATTATCCGACCACAAATCACTCTGAGATTATCGATTATCGCACGCACAAGTATCGATTACTTTTGTTATCTCGTTGCACTATTGATCTGCGCATTCTATCGATTAATCCATTCGGATTTTAACTGAGTGGCAAGTGTTCATTACTCATTGTCTTTAGCCTGCCATCAGTGGTAACTCGGAGGTAGTAAAAGTCAATCGTGTCCTCTGCCTAGCCTTTCTATGCTCTTTCGGTCCTCTCCTTACCATCTGTCTCGTTCACTCATGTCTTCAATCAAAACAGTAGAAAACCAGTAACAGACTAAGCGGCCAAAAAAGCCCAGTAGGGCTACGGATTCAATTTGTATCGTACAGACAAAAAAGGCCTGATGGGTTTCACGGGTCAGAATCACGACTGCTCTAGACTACTGTAGTCATTTGTTTACCAATTTGCTTTTGACGGAAGACTCACCTGGAACCCGAACACGGTTGAATCTCTCGTTCAACTAAATGTGTTGCACCAAGCCGCCCACTGCTTCTTTTGGTGTGATATTCGAGATGCTACAATGCATCGCATAAACGCAACATACAATTCATGAGGTTACCGTCGAGAGTTTTCACAATGGGACTCGTTTAGCTTTCCGTGTGGCAGTTGATTGAATGCGTCTGTGAGCAAATGTCCTGGGAGTAATTTGCTCGCTTAGTTTCTCCTGTCTGCACTGGGGTTCTTAGGAATCTGTCCACCGAATGTCTGCTATCTTTATGAAGGCGTGCACTCGGAGTTTTTACAAGTGACAGCCACTATGTTTAGTGGCTGTAACAACGCTGTACTTTTTAATTTGGGGCTAAACGCCGTCGTAGCCATGGCTACAGTGCATTCCATCTTAAAGGTTAAATTTTTATCCCACCGCTTTTTCAAGCCTAAGTTCAGCTGTAGAGCCATAATCGTTTTGTAAATTAGACATCTAAATTCATAAAGGTGACTTAACTACTCACGAGGTTGCTGAACACTCTTCAACAGTTGAAGAATATCATGAACGAAAGATTTAGTTGAGTCTTCCGTGGAAACCCAGTTGATATGAAAATGAGTGTATTCGTCAAGATCTGTCCAATTCGGGTTCAAGTAGAACATAAGGTTGACGGAAACTCGGGGGGTGTGCCTACCTGATGAGCCCCAAGAAGGGTGAAACTGGTCGTGGGCCGCTGAAGCGTTTTCAACAAACTTGTGAGTAGTTTCCTCTATGAAAATGTACTGCGATATCTTGAATATCGTACCAACTGAAACATGAGGCGGCCTGTGTGCAACACATCCAGTTGAAGAACAACATAAACGAGAGATTCAGTTGAGTCTCCCCTGAAAACCAAAGTGATTTCAAATGAGTGAATTTGTAGACATCTAAGAGCTTATAAATTGTTACTCTGAACGGGAGAATGAGCATGAGGGTAGCATAAATTATCACACCCAAGCAACGGCCATCTTCAATGGAAAAATGCCAGCTGAAGATACAAAACGCATGCTAATATCTTATTGAAGGTACTTTCATTTGGCAGGAAAAAACAGACACTTTGCAGAGTCTCAAATTGCGCCACATTGTTGAAGAGAACGCGAGTTGGTAAGCGTACTTGACTGTCTGGATGGCACCTTCCCCAGAAGACTGGACCTTCCAGTGGTGTGACGGCTTGTCTGCCTCTGCGACCCACAAGGCTACGTTGAATGGTGTCTGTGTGACACTCAGTCTCTCCTACAAGAGGTCTGACCAGCACGGTTTCCTAGTCCTCCAGGTCAGGGGCTGGAACATGTGTGGCTATTTGTTCCTTAACACTGGTAGTGCACTAGTGTTCCCCGCCACATATCGCTACCTTGTGGTCAGGCTTTTGATCCCAAAGGCTTTGGTAGGCGACCCCAATCCTCCTCTGGTCTAAACGCTCTGACAGTATCCAGCCCACGTACAACTATGATACTTACAACTTCTACGGCAACGGAGCATCAGTGATGTACACTGACTGATATGTTATCGACAATGACAGTGATGTTGACACCTAGATAGTACAGGAATATAAGCGATGAATAAACAAAGGCAAAACAATCAATAAAGAAATGGGGAATCAGTAAAATCCCGTACTCGTGATTGGTTGGTTTGTCGCGTGTGACATGAGTTAGCACACGTGACTACAGTGTGCGCATATTTTAAAAGACTGACTGTCTGTCTGTCTATCCAACGCATGCCAGCCCGATTTGCTTGTCTAGGGTCTTGATGACTATGGTGTTTCCGCAACCGTCTTTGTCTGTGGCTTTGCCATTGTCACCACACCTTCTTTCCCTCCCGATGCAAAAACAACCAACCCCTCAGCTAATATGGACGTATATTTTCCAAGTATAGTTCTCCTACAAACTAATCGACGTTCGGCAGCATTCGAAGAGTTCAACTAATACTGACCGTGCGTTTAAACCCAACACAAACTTCGAATGTGGCTAGAGTTACCACCACCCAAACATCCGTTTGTCGTTGTGAACCCATGTACGTACGCACCAATGAACACGTTCAATGAGACCGATAGATTGGACCGACTTGTGTGACTGATTTTGTTGTGTACGTGCGTGTGTGTGTGTGTGTGTGTGTAGACTAGCGTGCTAGAAACCAGCCGCGGAAGTCTCAAGATCACCGCTTAGATATGTGTGAACAATCGGGTGAGCGTGTGATCGATCATATTGTGATGTGGCTCCGATTTGTTCATGAGGTTATATCATTATCTGCGATTACATTCATTGCTAAGCTGGCTCCATTTTTGTGGCCTATCACGTGCAAACCAACCAATGGGTGGACGTCAGATATCAGGTTAAAATAGACTGAAGGAAACTAGACAACTAGATACGGCAGCCTAGCCACTAGAGCCTATCACACTAATTGCATAAGCGTGTTAAACAGAAGTACAGCGCTCCTGAACAGCCCTTTTTTATACCTCAAGTTCTTTTGAATTAGGCATCTACCTGGTAGCGGCTTGTATACAATCAGGAACAAAATCCAGGAGAATTTCATAACCCGGCTCTCCTAGAAACCTCTTTAAATTGCTTGTAACCATGAAAACTCCTAGAAGATTAAGACTGAAGTTTCCTAAAGTAGAATTTGAAGTGCAGTCTGCTGAGCCCATACGTTAACAGTGCCAGTCGTCCCCTCTTGTGGGTCTGGAGTCTGTTCGACATGTCAGCCGTCGGGTCTCGAGCATTCTGAACACACAGTAAAATCGTCCAATTGTTGCATGAGGTTAACATCACTCACACAATGTCTGAGATAGCGGATACACAAGGGATAACAGCACATCCGATTAGTCCATCCGGCCCAATCAGAAGTTATCTTGGAAGATGTGAATCATGTGACATGTCATGTTAAGGCCCCATACACTCGGGGAAGGATGAGCTGAGATAGCAAAATGTTTATTCCAGTAGGATGTTTTCTCTTGAAGGTGATGACGACTAGGAAAGCCGTGAAAATGGCTTCTCTAAGAGGGCGTTTCGTTAAGGGGTGGATGATGTAATGGAATTGGAGTTATTCTGGTCATTTGGCGGACGACGGCAATTAGACTGATATATCGTCTAATCTGGCTGCTAACGTGAGCGTGTTCTTGCATTGAGACAGGGCAATTCCACGAGCAGGACAGTACGAATCCTGGTTGGAAGCGCACGGAGTGTCACCGTTGCCTGCGTGTCTTCCACAGCGGTGATCAGATCATTCCGCGCCATGCTATTTTCGAACTCACTAGCTCTTCTTGAGTGAATATATCTACTCTCCACACAGTGACTTCATCCATTAATAACTCAAACTATATTTCTTGGTCTCATTCGACACCCCAGCGACTGACGTTAGTATGGCGAAGGGGAAAACCAGTAAATAGTGAAACTCAGATAAATAGCTGATTCCGTGAATTGGTTCACCATCCATCTGTTCTGTTTTGTGAATAGCGTGTGCAACGTCACACATTATTTCACGTGACAAGTCTGAATTCTTGCACACCACACACCATCACACAGCCTATCATCTGATGCCGCGGCATGTACGCGCAAGACAGCGATATTGAGGCTACCTAGGCCGACCAATGAGGAACGAATACCGCCCACTCAGGTCAGCTGACAGGCGCCTGTAGCGGTCACTCACTGGATCAGGCGTCACGATCACTCAATCAAGTGTCAATTCCTGTTCACACTTGCAACCTCAGCCGACTACATGTGCACTGCAATTTCCCATCCATTTTTGTTTACGCGGCTACCACTTGCGTCACGCGCCAGGCTTACGAACTTCGACTACATAAGGTCAAGTTGTATTCAGGTCGTGCAATCAGCAAACACGAATGGACACCTCTCTCTTCACACTGTACACAATAAATAGGCATGCAACCCAAAAACATTCGCACGCATAGGACAGACGTCGACCCCAAGTCTCCACGACCAACTACGGAACACATGTAGCAGCCATACCGCGTCCGGAACTTCACTTAGGAACTGTCAACAGTTGTCCTCAAATTATAAGTCACTTTTTGGCTTAGTGCATTGTATTTATTTTTATCAAGTGTACACAACTTTTGTACTCACCGTCATTCGGGTAAAACAGACATTTGTTAGTGCTTGTCACCCCCTGATAATCAACCTGATCACGTTACAATCAGATCACTAACACGCCCAACCGAGGGCGGCATTAGATGGTGGTTGGGCGGATTTGAAGCGTGTACCAGCAGCTCCATCAACTAGCGGAGTCTTGACAGGAGTCAATTACGACGTTTTTTCCAGCACGAACTAGCATTTCCGCACCGGGATTCATCCAGCGAATGACCCACTTCTAGGAAGCATCAGCTAACTGGCCTACCAGTTTAGCAGTCTCGATACTGATGTCAAACTGGGCCACATTGTAAAGCAGGATGTGGTTAACGCTGAAAAACAATCCACTTTGCACTTCGTCTGGGTTGGAACTCACCAGGTGACTATGGTAGGTCCGTAGCATGTCGCCTTGTTTACCAGTTTTCATCATCTATCGGAGCGTCACTCCACCTCCAGCCACACTTGCGCACATGGACTAAACTACGAAAGCATTCTGGGTGTGTGAACGCCAGCAGCAGAAGTCGCACCGCTGGCTGGTACGCGAATGTCTTTAATGTGTAGTTGTGTTTTGCCAGACGGTTCGTGTGGTTCGTGGATAGGTAGATCGCTGTAAGCAGTGCCTATGAGGAAACTAAACAGTTAAGAGCCGATGGCTGGAAATCAAGTCAACACAGGTGAATTTCCAGCATGCAACTCTGAAACAACATCACATGTAATCGATGAAAAGCGCCTGGATTATCCATCACTGGGAAGCTGACAGTTAACACAACTAAGCTGGACTCTAGGTTCAAACACAGAGTTGTGTGGTAACCAGAAAACCGGTCAATTAAGAGGCCACAGAGTCACGAAGGGGGTGGGCTTGACTGGTAGTGCTTGGGACGGGTGCACCAGGTAAAAGTTGATTTGGTGGGCGACTGATGGTTAGAGTGAGGAAAGTCGATAACACAACTACACTCATCTGCACATCAATTTGGTTTTCACGGGGACACTCACCTGGATCCCTGGTGAATCACTTGTTTACGATGTTCTTCTTCAACTGAATGTGCTGCTCCAGACAGTCTCGTGTTTCAATTGGAACGATATTCGACAGACATATCGCAAGGTAACAATATACTCAAGAGGTAGTTGGAAACTTTTCGACAGTCCATTCAACTGAAGAACAGCGTAACTGAGTGATTCAGCTGGGATTCAGGTGATACTCCCATGAAAACCAAACTGGTATGCAAATGAGTGTAACCGTCGAATTTCGGGCAATCTGGGTTTGAGTAGAACATAAGATTGACGGAAAGTCGGGTACTGCGCCTACCCGATGAGCCCCAAGAAGGGGAAAACTGGTCGCGGACTGTCTAAAAGTGGGTAAGAATTCGTTGACTGAAGTTGGAACAAGTTTTGCTTACTATGAACTCAACTTTGAGATGTCACTGCACCTAGACAGGTGTTACGGCGACCTGATGTTAAGGCAGCACTCTTTCTTGGAAATCTCAGGAACAATAAAGGAGGGCAATAAACCCTGTGTTGAGTTTCCCGATACGTAACTTGGAATCACGCGTAGGTTTGACGATCCCGAATAGCGAAAGAAAGAATGGGGCACAAAAGTCTATGGCACAGTTTACACACAAGTAGGCAGAATTGTGCAACAAACCTCAGCTATCCACGTTCGTCGTGTCAACAAACGCAAAATTCTGCCATTGACCGGCACAATATAGTGTCATGTTCCGCACACCAGACAACGGCGGGCGGAACTTTGGCTCGGTGGTGCGGGCTACGGTCACCCCGTCCGTAGCCACTCGCGTGATTCTGATTGGCGGAATTTCCCGAGAGTGTTGCCTCGACGACTGGTAATCTGTTTTGACCACTCAGGCAGCTGCCGGTCATTTGGACATGACCGTTGTTCTCCTAATGTTCACCACAGACACATGGTTCGTCTTTGTCTCTCAGCTTATCTTCCCATTGGTTAGACCAGAACTACAGAATTGGACTCCTTTCTGTTTGTGTGCTCAGCTTACTTAGTGCCAGTCCTAAAGGGCTCGTTTCGAAAGGACTGACAGGGGCCTGCCTTCTTGCTACTGTATCTTATCTGACTCCCACCTGTTAAACTGCAAGACGGGCGAAACTGGTAGTGGGTTGTCGAAGGGTACTCAGAAAACTTGTAAGTAATATGCTACCTTACAATAAAAACCGGCGAAGCCCAATAGCCCTCAAAGAGCAATTTTTGACCCGGGCATTCGAGGGGGGGGGCATCTTTCGGAAGGTGCCAGATGGCTTCTTTTTGACTTTAGACAATAATGTTCTTACATGAACACGCCTGCAAAATTTGGGTCCATCCAGACTCTTCCAGATGCATCTACGCATACAATCGGAAGGAAGGTTTGCATTCCTGTCAATGGGCAAGAAAGGGCAGCAGTACATGAGGCGAAACTTTTTTGCGTTTGAGAAACAAAAGGCGTCCAGATGGAACCAATGAGGTGCATTCCGTTTAGTATTAGTTTGCCATGTGCCCAAACTGCCTCAACGGTAACCGACAAGGAATATTGTTACGAGATGTCCGTCTTAGATTTCGGATATCCGTATTTAGATCAAGGAGGACTAAGCGCATAATTCTGACAAGTAGTTCAGAGGAGAGACTCTGCATTGACGCTTCCAGTTCATAAATGCGCGATTGTAAGGCTATCCACCAATCAGGAGGCAGGTCATCCAACGAGCCAATGGGAATTCTGACACCAACGACCAATAATCCTGTGAGGGTCAGCCTGAGTGCACAGACAACATCCACTTACTTTCGCCTACAGAGCACTTTGTTCAGCTCAGAGGACAAACCAAAAGCCATTCTTTGGTGTTTTTTCTGACGATCGCAGCTGCTGGTACAATGTCCGTACATGCGACGCGTCCATGTACCTCTGAATAACCTCTGATACCATATAACTTTGGGTGAAAAAGACTCCATGGCATTTCACTCTGAAATCTGTGTATCATGTGTACAAAATTTCAACTTTGTGGTTTCTAGTATGCAGACACATGAGCTCACCAAAAAAAAAGCAATGTTGATCCCAGCATAGTATAGCACTTAACTTGAAGACTGCATTTATCGATTATCAAAGTTAATACATACATTTAAACATCTTTCTGGCTAATTTGTAAGGCCATTTGGTAATCATAGTCGGAACTAGTCAGGGCCCGAATTTGTCGACCCAAATGTGACCGGCTATTGACCGATTTTTACAGTTTTGATAATAAACACTGAAAATGATATGGAAACCAAACGTACCAAAGCTTCTGCCACATGTTTCTGTCTATACCCTGTAACTAGGTTTTTGCAGCATCACTGGTGGGATGTCGCACTTCCCCGCGGCACAGACTGAGACCGTTGGAATCGGGTTAGGTAATTCACAGTCCTGTGTTCACATGAAGCTAGGAAACCTTTGAGTTTGTTTTGGTTAACGGTCAGTCCAGATACACCCTTGCAGTTGCCAATGACGTAATCACACTTTTTCCTGAGTGAACCCAGTGAGACCTTTTCCCTGCCATAGAATTGCTGTGCATTTTCGTATAAATTCACCATGTTCTGACCTGATGACGGTTCCAGAAACCAAACTTTGTTCACCACTCCATTTGTTCTGAAAATCAATATCTGAGGTCCCTTCCTGGTTGGGGCGAGATGGCCCAAGTGGTTAGAGCGCGAATGTACTGACCGGAAGGTCCGCGGTTCGAACCCGACCTCTGCCTCTCGACTTCTCCTGTCTAGGCTTGGGCAACCTGACAATATCCCAACCCCCGTGCAACCTTCGGGTGACATGGCAGCTAGGCACCGAAAGGGTACTACAGCTGAACGATTTTTTCCTGGTTGTAGCACTTTCAGGTTTTCGTAGATCACTACAACGACTGAACAATAAGAACTATGTGCACAGGCTCCCATTAACAACCAATCAGTATGAAAGACATGTAATCCCCTGCGGATGCGTGCGTTCATTATGGACCAGGTTGTGTTTGGGTAGCGACTTCGTTCTAGTCTAATTCCCGCGTGCCCCTCTCCTACAGGCTAGTAACAGTCGTCACGACATTGGAGGACATGCCACACTGGATTCCGAAGTGTAGTTCCTACGGGGTTGTGGCAGCAGTTTGCAACCGTGAACGTTTATTTCGTATGGATTGCTTCCAACGGCGCAAGGCGCACACCTTCGGACGGAGCTGCGTGAGACGTGAAAATTCCAGTGAATCACGATGGATGAGATGACATCCAAACCGATGTGTTTATGTGCTTGTCGGTCATCCCACCCATGATGTCATGCTGCTGGTCACTTCAACGAAAACGTGGGTAGAGAAATCCAACATCTGTTTACTCTCCTTTACATCATTGAGAGCGTGAAATTGAATAACTCCATAAATCCGAACGTAACAGTTGGTTAACTGCCGGTTTGATGTTGCAGGCGCAACTTGATTGGCATCAGCAAAGAAGAGAATACGTATTCTGGGAAACCCAATTGAGTGACGCGCGAAATCATTAGCCAAGAATTCGAGGTTTATAAAAAAAATGCGATACTACACGCACAAAATGCGTATATGAAAAGGATACAAACCTCAAATTATGGGGCTTTCCGTCTAATTGTTTCAAGAAAACCCAGTAAGAACGGCAAATCAACGTGAATTACCGACAAACGTGCGCCAACAGGGATCCATTAGCCGCACATTGCTCTTAAGTGCAAACCCTTTGCGAGTGGAATAAAACTTTTTGCGCCAAAATGTTGCATTTTGTTGCGTAGGTGCTCAAACCAAAAACCATCCTAATCTATTTTCATATTTTCGCAGCTCACCAGATTTCATTGTCCACTGAAGCAGTCATACCTCTGGCGGAAAAATTCTGGTGGAATACTTTCCTAGCATCGCTGAGACCCCGGGATGCCCAGATGGGGCTCAAAAGTTTGAACCGGTACTCTGAACTCAGTTGCCTGTCTGATTTAAGCCATCAGGGACACGTCGTAGATTTCGAAAATTCACTTCCACTGTGCGAATACTGAGCGCCCTCAAGCAGCAAGTGGTAATGCAATTGATCAAAAAACGCACAGAGAAAGTTCGTCAGAAATGATTCGACATGTTGCTGAGTTAAGTTTATTCCAAATGAACTAGTTATATTCAACGACGCACATCTCCACATTGATTGATCTTGCGTTGAGCTCTTTTTCCTCCGACTGATTTGTTCCGTTGTGCCGCGACTTTTGAGGTATCGCTTGCTACATTAAGCCCACCTCTCTCGTTCTCCCGGCTCTCTGACTTCGAATTTCATATTCTTCTACCGGTGTGGTGTCCTGGCGAAGTGCTGCCGGGCTGCCGGCGAGCTGCCTCGATAAGCAGCATGATTGCATGATACTTTATCAGCACCACACCGGCTACTTGTGAGTAGTTAGATTTGGACAATAAATTTCGTAAACCACATCCTCTTCTGAACTTTTCAAAGGAGCTGCAAATGAGTTTTTCATTCACTACTCATATGATTGCTGAAAACTCTTCGGTCCGGTCAACTCATTTCGGATCATGTTACACAGCATGAACTCCGATAAGCGAAACGCTGCTGATCAACTCGATTCGGTTAGCATGGGTTCAAGTAACTATCAGTGCCCTCTCAACATTGTTTTACTGGAACATGAGATGGCCTGATGTAGCGTATTCAGTTGCTTAAGAGCCGTATAGACAAGAAATTCAGCTGGGTTCCAGATGAGTCTCCCGTCAGAACCAAATTAATATGTAGATGAGTGCAGATGTCGTTCAATTCGCATGAAAAGCGAGAAGCCCAAATGTCTTGTGAATTCGGGTATGCGTTCCGATAGCTATTGCTCCCGACTTCGAGATTGGTCGAGCACATCCTACTATTGGAAGGAAGAAGGCCTTTGCTGCGGGGTTCTCTTTTTGAGAACACCAACTTAACAGTTACAGACTATTGAACAGGGGAGCAAAACTCTCATATGCATCTCGTTTACAAAACTGAATATCCACCTTCTCCTTGGACGCGTCTTCCTGAACTTTTCTGGATATTCATTGACTGTTACTCAAATCCAGGCAAATACTACGAAGAGACTCCGCCAATTCCGTAACAGATCTCACTTTTCAAGAGACGCAAAGCGGATTTACGCGAAGACGTGCTACTCACATGCCTCATCAGTAGTATCCACGGTTACACTAGTAGAGTAAACAATTTACTTTTCCATTTAATTCTGCTATTCAAAATTAGCTCGTATAGAATGGAAATACGAATGCATTCAGAAGACCAATTGCACGACTGGTTATAGTACTCTGACTGTATATAGCTTCGATAGATTCTCCACGCAGGTACCCTTAAGTTTTTAAAAAGAAAGTACCGTGTGATGATAGCGTCCTCATACTTGCAATCCACACGCCATTATTGCTGGCTCCAGTAGTTTTAGTGCATTGATAATGGTGTCACTAGTTCACATTCTGTCTCCATCCCACCCTGATACATTCGCATAACGGAATCAGTTCCCTATGGGTGTCTGTGTGGTAAAAATTAAACACCGAGGCCCTTAGGTGAGTAAGAGCTGAATACCCCCGATTCTGTTTGGACTGAAAGCTTCATCGCATCCCGACAAACAGCTGCATGCCTTTGAATTAAGCCGAATTCAGAAGCGGCTCATAATTCTCTGCTCTCCCAAGGTTAAGTACTTCGGAGATATTTCCTCTTTTTTCAAAGGTCGTCCCTTCTTGGGGTGGAATGATGTGCCGTTGTATCACGAGATGTCGGGTCTTTTCCAGATAAGCCCGCCATTATTGCAAAAAGTGCATGTGCGAAAAGTTAAGCCCCGCCACATTTTGCCACCTCCAATCTGATGTGCGCACACAGCCTTGACCTATTTTTGATGAAAACAATTCCTTATCCGCATCTAGGCTCATTTTGTGCAGAAATTTTCTCCGTTCGGACGTAAAACCTTAAATGAACTTTCTGACGCCTTCAACCCTCGTTCATGACAAGGAGATGGTAATAAGTTTTTTGCAAAGCCACGGAGTGATCCATCAGAAACGTTTATGCAACAATGGCCACCAAATGACACTTTCAACTGTTTCTGACAGGTGGAGGTATAATGCCCGACATTGTCGGAAGAAATCGGTCTTCGAAAGGGAACTTGGCTGGAGCGATCCAGGATGGAGTTTAGGACAGTGATTCTATTCATTTATTGCTGGTCCAAAAATTTGGCGGACTCCAACAGTTATCGTCGGCCCAGGTCTACAAGTCACGATCGAATCTCTTTCGCACGCCTAGAAGATGCAGAATAAACGCCAATGCGGCACACACCGATCTATAGTGGACAGCTACTTGTGTGAGTTCGTTTGGAGGCAAAGGTACCGAAAAACGGACCTTTTCATGCAAATTAATAATGACCTGTCCCAATTTCACCGTCTTCAATAACAACTAAAAGTACAGATTTCATGTCCTCTTTTTTTGTAATCTTTTTTGGGTGGCGGGGGTTAATTTTTTGGCTGGGCTTATCTGGAAAAGATCCGAGATGTCTAGGTAAAGAACAGATTGATCCCATACAAAAATGTCATATTTAATTCAATAAACTCTATTCTGAGACTATGAAATTTTATCTAACATTTCCTGAGATTTTACCTTCACCCATACTCTGATCAGGTCTCAGCTTTTAGAATTTTGAGTTTAACTACTTTTCATTCGTTTTTTAACAAGTTTTCAGGATAACGGCTGTTGCATTGTCTCTCTCTGTTCGAGAACAAAACCGTATAACACAGAACGGGCTCCGACTGTATTTCTGACCAGTACGGGTGATTCGGATGCAGACAAATCGATTAAAATCGATCCAACAATAATTCAAATTGATCCACATGATGTGCTGAGCACAAATCGGCTGAAAAGTACTTGGTGGATGTCACACACTGAGCCCATTGGCCAGCCAAAGCGAGCATACCAGCACACAAATAAAGCGAACGTCAATCAGCGTGAGCCAAATCGAAAAAATTAGAATCAAACTACAGCCGTGGATGGATTGGTCCACTGGCTCTCAAAGCAGTTCCTCTGTTGGTCAATTTTTTGGAACGATACGAACAGATCTAGAAACACAGGGGGTGTTTTCTGCAAAACTGTGTCATTCATTTCAAACCAATTCCGACCAACTTCGTCCAAGCCAGTCAGATTTACTCAGTATGATTTTGCAAAAACGATGACTCACAAGATATATCGGAAATGTTTTCTGCCAAAAATTTCTCATATGGTAAACAGTTCTAGTCAGGAGTTGGGCGTTCGGGCGGGTTGTGGGCACAAAGGTTATCGACTTGGAGGAAAATTATTTGGTTTTATCTGCTTCCAGCAGCTGTCACCGAGTATAAATCGTCTGATCAACGGAAGATAGTGATGAAGCTGGGTAACAAATCAAAAGCGGACTACTGTAATATATTCGTTATCTAGGCAAAAAGAAACACTCCAATGCAGTGGTTCCGGTGCGAAAAAGAAAACGGGGAATAACTTATCGTTCTTGGCTTGTTACCGGTGAACATGCCCGGTCTAGAAATGCCCACCTATTGTGCTCACCCTGTTTTGTGGCGTGAAAACAGAAAGTCGCACGCACATTGGTGAACAAATGAGGTCAGGAGGCGTTTCTCGCCATTCCAGATGGTAGCTGATTTATGGTGTAGTAGGACAGGACACGACTAGACACTCAAACGGTCGTTAAAAATGATCAATCAATCTGTTTAATTGTACGTTTGCATATCCTAAAGAAACGTCCTACAGATTTCCCAACTGTCCAGGTCAGTCTGAGGGTAATTTCAATTGATTTGCTGGACAACATGTAAAGTGGTCTACTGACGTTAGAAGTGAAAAGGTCTCTGTTCCAAAAGAAACATGAGGCGGTCTTTGTGCAGCACATTCAGTCGAAGAATATCATAAACGAGAGTTGAGTCTCCCGTGAAACGCAAACTAATTTGCAAATGAATGTATTTGCATCGAAATCAGTCCAATTTGGGTTCAAATAGAACATAAGGTTGACGGAAACTCGGGGACTGCGCCTACCTGATGAAACCCAAGAAGGCCGAAATCAGTCGTGGGCTGTTGGAGCGTATTCAGCAACCTTGTGAGTAGTGTGTTGCATCTAGATGAGAACAAATTTGCCATTGGGCATCGGAAAGACATGCGGTTGCGGTCAGAGTGAACTGACTATTCTCAAAGAACGAGTCTTGGTGCGGTTATGTCATCGGAAAATGCCCGGGTATCTCCCATTTACTCTATAAAAAGTTCAAAGCACCACCCCCACACGCAATTCTGTAACAACCATTGCAGTTGAGCTCGACTGGCGCATGTTGCGTCTGGTGCATACTCGCATGTCTTAGAAACAGTGGCAAATTAAGGAATCGAGGAAAAACATACACATAGACTAATCGATTATGTCCCAATTAAAATGCTTTATTTGGTATGTTATCCACATGTTCAGAAATGAAATTTATGTTATTTTTACTTTTATTTTTATTGTTACCATTAGTGCTTCAGTTTGTGACCAAACACATTTGTTGTGGTCTTCTGAATTTTTTACTGCTATTGGTCATGCGGTCTTGGTGCCTAGAAAAAGCACCCTGTTGGAGCGCAATAAATGCCTTTTGTCTGGGTGACTGGTTTTGCTACGAAATGATTACTTATCTTATATAGGTAATGCACTACTCATAAGGTTCCTGAAAATTCTTCGACAGCCCACGATCGGTTCTGCCCTTCTTGGGGCTCATCAGGTAGACGCAGTTCCTGAGTTCCCGTCAAACTTATGTTCTACTTGAAACCAAATTGGACTGATTTCAATAAATACACTCATTTGCAAATCAATTTGGTTTTGCGAGGACTCACCTGGAACCTAGCTGAATCTCTCGTTTGTGATGTTTCCATGCAACTGAATGTGCTGCACCAGGCCGCCTCATGTTCCAGTTGCTACGATATTCGGGATATCGCGATACATGTATATACGTAATGCACTACTCATAGGGTTACCGAGTAGTGTGTTACGTATATACATGTGTCGCGATATCTCGAATATCGTAGCAACTGGAACATGAGGCGGCCTGGTGCAGCACATTCAGTTGCCTGAATACATCACAAACGAGGGATTCAGCTTGGTTCCAGGTGAGTCTCTCGCAAAACCAAATTGCTTTGCGAATTAGTGTATTTCTCGAAATTACTTGTCTTATTTTAGTCTGTGTGGGTTCTGTCACAACTCAAGAATTGCACGCACACGCGCGCAGTGATGGACATGGATGGACATGCTGTTTTACTGGGAGCATGTGAGGTCGTCAGATCTTAGGCTGGCAAGTTGAGCCAGCTGCGAATCGAGACCATAAGTCAACGCGCCCAGTCGCCTATATAGGTTCACCAACAATCCCACTAGATGCTCCCCCCTTGTTTCATCCTACACCACCTGCACTACCAGACCCCCTGTCTCTGTGATCGGAATCCGACGCAGCCGTATTCGCGTGGGTGGAGCTAACCCACCGCAAAGTGTCGTTTTTAGGCAGTTCCGTTCGGTTTTCCAGCCTAGCCCACGCAACCACCTGAATTCATCTTCCCGCGAGTAAGTCGGCAACACGCTTCCGACGCTCACACACGTCTATGCGGACTCAGACCAGTCATTCCGTCATGTGAGTCGGTCGACTTGTCGCCCAGTCGTCACTCTCATCTGTCCGTATGAGCGTGAGAGGCGTGTGGTAGGCATCGCATCTCAGCAGACTGAGGGACTCGGCTGTGCATTGCCGTGACAACCAAATCCCGGCTTAGAGACCTGCCTCCAACCGACATGGCCTAAACAAGCCCCTCAAACTGAACCGGGTTTCCACTGCCTCTATCCGCACGTGGGTTGAAGTTGGGACATTCGCGTCACAGAGCAGCGGACCGGGCAGCTTGCCATGTGAGTTCGACGGTAACAGGAATGGAAGTGGGGGGTGGGACTGGCAGTGGTCTATCATGACCACACAACTGAAATCCTTGCTCATGGCAAGATCAAAGGGGCCAATGACGAAAAACACCCAGACAATGCTGAATTACGCCGGGCTGGCTGCCTAGGCGGCCATAAGGTCATATGGCATGCGGTAAATAGCCATCTGCGGTGTATCTTGGACTCTCGGCAGTAGACTATCACACGAATCTGCTAGCCAAACGCTGATGATGACCCAGTCAATAGGCTTAACAAAAAATGATGTACACCTGTTTCATAGAACTGTTAAAATAAGGTCTACCAAAGAAACACTAGGCAACGGTGATGGCAGCAGGGCGTAAACGAAAATCTAGTACTGGAATTTAACTTGGTATCGTATCGAACCGAGGACAGCTGAACTCACCTGATAGAAATTGGGACTGATCTGTTCTGACCATCTGGTCACTGTACGTATGAAGGCAGCTTCTGGCATCCACACTATCCAAATGACAACGTCTATGTATCCAACGTTCGTGGCTGGATGGTTGGAATCAGTAGGACTCCGCAGAGGTCATTTGTTTTCTGAAACAGGGGCTGGAAGTAAGTGCAATCATATTAAAAACATACAATACCACGGGACGTTTTTGAACAAATTTCAGTTACCCGTTCCCATTGCTTCGACTTGAACCTCATCCAATTGCAGAGCTTTGCAGTTACCGTCGCACTCGGCAACCAGTCATAAGGCTCGGTTTATTGAAATTTGAAATTTGAAACACCGGGGTACCATCTGACAGGCAAGCGTGTATGATCTCCAGTTGCTGTTGCTCCGACCGACGACAACTGGTTGCCTTCGATCGGATCCACAGGACGATTGCGAGTGACTTTGTAATTCGTTACCACACGATTGACACTGGGAAAAGCTTTATACCCAGTGGATCCAAGGGCTCCTACCGAATGCTGCGGGATGGACAAAGTGGTTTTGCCTTCTACGGTGCCTTCTACACACGGTGTTTCACTAAAACTTCATCGTTTTTTCATCAGAGGATTGATCCCGCCTCCTTATGCTGAGCGAAGCAGTCAGAAAGCCTTGATGGCAAGTATTCCTTGAAAATTCAGGTGACCGGAGGACGCAATTCAACCGAAAAGTCCATCGTAAACTGAGCGTGTAATCCGTCTAGCCAGTGGATTACATGCGACTAGCTGGTTGACTGCCGTATACACTACTCATGAGGTTGCTGAAAACTCTTCGACAGCCCACGACCGGTTTCGCCCTTTCACTTAGAGCGGCCTTTGTGCCGCACATTCAGTTGAGTCCCCCTTGAAAACCAAGTTGAGTTGCAAATGAGTGTATTTGTCGAAATCAGTTCAATTTGAATTCAAGTAGAACATAAAGTTGACGAAACTCGGGGACTGTGCCCATCTGATGAGCCGCAAGAAGGGTGAAGCCGATCGTGGGCTGTCGAAGAGTTGTCAGCAACGTTATGAGTAGTGTATTATGTCCATCCCGCCACTTACTTTCTTGGCACGGAGCAAGGTGTTCTGAACACAGTGGTAATCAGTTCCGGTAGATGGCATCTCTGCCTAAACTGACTGGTCTTACTGGATCGCTCTGCCGTCTGGATCACATTATGTCTGTCTGCCTACCACCAGTGGGCTCAGTGCTCCATTCACGATCGTTTGCGTGCTACATAGTCTTTTTCTGTGTGAGACCATTAGGTGATTCCTGCTAACGATCAAAAGACTAGGCCAAGGGTCAGTCACCATAGTAACCATCACACCTGGACCAAAGGCATGGCCACAGCTCAAGGTTATTAATGGCGTTCCTGTGTTAGTCACATGATTTAAATCACCGCTGTCAGCGTCATTGTGACCCCAATTGGAAGACAAAACAGGCCATCCCTCACGATTGATAGTGTGTATTGTGATGGCTGAAAGTGTCACTGAGCTGAATTCAGCTTTCAGGGGCTCTCAAACAACCGACGACCTCTTCGAAGCCCGTCAGTGTACGTACACAGAGTGTGTGGAAAGCTATATGAACATATTGTCGAATTTAAATTAGCAGCCTGGAATCTACACTGTACTCCGAAATCTCACATGTGCCCATGTTTCATAGAGTCTACCATACAGGTACCAATCACGTGTTGCGCATCCTCAAGAAAAACCGATCCTCGACTGCAATTGGCTTCGGTAACTATCGAAAGGGACGACAGTCGAGCCCAGTGGTTGGGAGGTCACCATGGCAGAATTGATCCGACCAAAACTGCAACCTAGTGCTTCAAACTTTCAAGGTTTATTCGTCGAGGCACAGTGACGAGGAAGTCTGAGCACGCCATTCTCACTACCAATGTGATACGCGTGGCACGGTTTTTCTTCAAAAGGTTTGGTAATCCTGAAGCGTAGTAAGACAGTGTACAAACACATGAGAATGCATGTTTAGTTTCCAACTCGGGTTGCATACGGTCAGATTGTAGCCTTTCAAGTTGCTATACAATGGTCTGTCGCCCGCGAACCTTATTAGTGCACAGTTGATGATAGCCATAATATAATTCAGAAGGTATGTGCATTAATAAAAGTTTTTACTGCGGTTGACAATGGTGAGTTGCAACACGTATAGAAATGCAATGCGAAATGTAGAGCAAGTCAACAGGGGAACTTATAGTCTGTGAGAGTTCCTTGGTGAAAGTCCGGACGGCAGAAACGTGTTTTCTCCGCAGTATAGCTGCCACACGTGTTCCGTAATTGTCCGTGGACTTTGGTTGACTCCCTGCGCGCGAGAGTGTGTTGTGTCTTCCTATGTACGTTTGTGTGTACGTGGGTGTGTCAGTACATGACTTGTCGCTACACGTACCAGACGGTAGAGGGAGCGATTGTGAGCTGTGTAGTCAAGTAAGTCACGATTGTGTAGCGTGATTTGTGAGTGTAAAAAAGGACAGATCTCGTGATCTAGTGAGTGGCGGTGGGCCGTATAGTCATGTATGTTGGCGAAGGGGTCGCTACAGTAGCTCCATTCATGATTACTGTTGATTGTGAAATCACAGGTAGCTTCTCCCCAGAGCGGACATTAGTTCGACGGAGTGATGTCGGTCTGCTAAATGGGGTGCAACTGTACTGCTCTTTGGCAGTGCCAGAGCTTTTTGGAGGTGTTTTTGAAAAGTTCAGTCTACCTGCTTATCCTGAAAGACGGAAGGGCCCACAAGAGATCTTGCGTTTGTTCAACTTTAAGATCTTCCAACATGGCTGGGGTTTCATCCTCTTGTCCATAGAACATGCGAGTTGCTCCAACTTACTTAGGTATTAAACGATGGTTTTTCCAGGATAGTTCCTCCCTTTGTACATATATGCACAACAGGTTGGTTGCTAGGGCAAACTCTACGTTTCTCGCTCTGCGGACCTAAAGCACTTTTGGTTGACGTCCGAATGTGTGCCGCTGGGTTGTCAAATCCAATAAATCTGTTTGGGTTTGTTGTTTATGTGCACCGCTACTGTGGGGAATCATTGACAAACACGGTTACTAAGTGGTGAACAATGCCGAACGGACAGTTGGCGCGAGTGAGGCTTGACGCACCGTCGGCATATTCGTGTTCCTAATGTACGCCTGTCTGACACACGTCCGGTAGCCGGCCCTCTTGCTGGGTCACACCGACTTTAGGCACAGCCCAAGGTTGACATTGAACCTGCAGCTGGCTCTCTTTGTAGATTTGGTTGAATACGGATGTCCTTTTATTTACTCGCCATACACTTTCCGTGGAAATGCGATCTCTCAAGAAGGAAGAAACCTTTCACAATGGACACCCCATCCGTAGCACGGTGAAGCCGGCTGATTCGCACGCATTTTCTGAGTTAGACGAAACTAGTCGGAGGAAGTATCACCACTCTGAATTAGACAGGTGGGAAATGAAATCCAGAAAGAGGCCAATCCTCTTTTTAAACGATACACTATTAGAGTGGGAACATTGGTCCATCAGAATGGAAGATTGCTGAGCCATCAAAAATCTCATAAATTCAATGTTATCGCCAGGTAGGATAAAATGATGGATCTTCGGAACATTGCAGTCTCGTAGGACACACAATTAGGAAACTTAGATACGGAAACCGGAAAAATCTCCTTCAGTCCTCTACCAAAAAACGTCGGTTTCTCGCATACATCAGTAAGAGAAGAGCGAATTGAACTGAATCGATTTCATGGTTATCAGTGATTGGTCCGTAAGATTCAAATCTCGCCGTGTGGAAAAGTGTGGAAAATATCCGCCCACACAGTAAGTTACCTGGTGATGGATACCGTACCAGTACACCAGTTGAACGACAATAAGGAGACACATATCAGGTTGAAGGGCGTAGGAGTAGAGTACTGGAAAATAGTCACTGGTAGTATTGAAACTATCAGGACTTCGGAGTAAATACAACTGTGTTACCGAAGGTAGTGCATGGATGAATTAACCAGAATATCAGCTGTTCAAAACTCGTTCAAAAGCATCCTTGATGAATTACTTGAAAAACCAGCTGACTAGTTCTTCATATCTTGATGCATTGAGTAAACCCGCAAAATCCGTGAATGTAGAACACGTAGGGACCCTCCGGCTCTTCCAGTGGGTATCTCTTGTTTAACTACCCAAGTGTATTTACACATAGATCGGATACTTTGGTCTCATCGGATCTAGGCGCCACACTTTTTTCTTCCGTCCGCCGTGTGATTGATTCTGTGGAACATCACTGGCGCCAGCGTATCATAGCTATCCTCTGCAACTGAAGAAAATCCTGGAGAACTGAAAAACACCTTTCACTGTGGAGCTGCTTATTCCCCAATACGAACAAAGCAGTTACACGCCATTGAACACGAAAGTGAAAATCTGACTGGTACAGAGCTTTTGAAACGTAAACATTCTCAAGCGTTTTTATGGAGTTTCTTGGACTTTCTTTGAATATTAGTCACTGATGAACAAGCACTGCAAAGCGGCGCCATGATTTCCATCAGATGCAGGACCGGAGCATTTGACATCTGACCGGAAACTACTGGCACTTTTCATCAGTAGTATACACCGTTACACTGTTGTGACGGTTGTGACGATAGCCGTCGATTTGTCCCCTGCCTAACTCGGCAAGGTACTTCCCTTTACGTCCATATTGTTCGATCGTAGAGGTTTCCAATGTCGTGAACAAACTTACCCACCAAAAAGGGCGATAGCGTTTTTGAGTGACTACCCTGAACCTCGAAACAACTGATAACACACGGATTCCCGGTTCGAAACAAAAAGATTTTGAATATGTTTTACATCCATAAGGTACAATGACAGGGTTAAAACTCCATCGACATTTACATTTGTCCAGTAGTGTCCAACTACCATTTTTGCCCAGTTTTCGGACTCGCCTGATGTCCTTTCGGAGCTTCATTGCTTGAGGGTGTCTGGTTGTCATGACTAGAAGACCGTATTTCGAGCAATCCGTAAAGTCTGGGTAAGTTCCACTCAGTCGGTCAAAACTTATTAGGAAGTGCATACCAGAAGCCGCAAAAACAATCGCTATCAAACTACGCAATCTCGTTCTTTGTGTTCGAAAGCAACACGTACAATCGTTCCAACAGGGTTGACTGTCTGGCTGTCGAGCCACCCAAAGGAAGCACGAAGGCCGAGACACTGCCAAGTTGCCCAAGCATAGACAGGGGCAGTAGAGATGAAGAGTTTGGGTTCGAACCAAGGATCTCTTGGTCAGTAACTTCGGTGTCGAATATACGTGTGCCCGCACCGCGGTCGTTCTGCTTTCCTATCCGTCCGTCGTGCTTGCTGTGCCTACACGTGCCGTTGTGTCTGAGTTAACCCTGTGTAGCCGTTGCCTTCCAGCGTACTGCGTCGACTCACTCACTCACGCTACAATGACCTGCCATCACACTCGCCTTGCAGCCATACCTCCTGGGTTGGCTCAGTGTCGTATCGCTTTTAGGTGGTTCAGACGCCATAATTTCAAAGTACGCATATTTGTCTCTTTTAGTCAAATTTTCGGTTACTTATCGCGCTACGCCGTCAACCTTTTTGGGCACGTCGTTTGGGCTTCGCATTCAAGAATAAAAGGCTAATGCTAAGCATGTCGCTTGACCAATTTCCTAACCCAATTTGACAGAGTTACAGCTGTCTCTCGATTCCTCCAAAATTCCTTTTTAAACCCGAGTAACGGAATTTTTCTTCCGTTTTCAAGATTCACCCACAATAATAAAAAACAAAACAGAAAGCCGCAAAAACCTCCCCTTTTACGATGTCCCACTCGTTCGTCAGCGCGTTGCTACCCGAGGCTTCATGTGGCTCTGGCTCAGAGTAACCATGCCCGCTTCTTCGCCCGTCTGTCTGTCTGTCTGCCGTCGGTAAACAAAACTATCTTTGTGTATTACAAGAACCTCGTTTGGCCGCTCTCGCACATGCTTTTTACCTGACTGATTCAACATTAGACGACCACACTAGGGGGGGAGGAGGGTCTGACTACCTTGTCTGGCTGTGTCGACTGGCCTGGCTGATGCTAGACCCTACTTCGTTGCCATGCTAAGATTTGCGAGACAAAAGAATGTTTTTCACATGAAAAGTAACGTCTGTCAACAGGCGAGCGATCTCATGTCGGCCTAGCCTGCCAGTGTCTTCCTCAGCTTGACTTCTGTTGACTGGACATCGAGGAAGAGTCAATGCATCGTGGTCGAACATTGTGCAAACTCTGCACTGTAGCAGCAACATGTATGAAATAGTCTGGGTTCAAATGTACACAGTGTCTGAAAGAAAGGTGTGTCGGCATCGGCAAACCGATTTTTACTGATACAGAATGTAGGTATCATGACAAAAGCCCCCTGTAACGGGCGAACGGTATCTTCGAGTGACGCGTAATACCGGAACCTCCGGGCAGGCAAAACAAAGTCGGAGCTGGGTTTCTATACGGTACTATTAATATAAGACAAATTCACAAATTATACAAACCTCGACAGTAGATACTCGTCCAAGACAAATGGTCCACTTGGACTACAAAGGCACAAACCAAAGGAGCAAACAGGCTCCCACGTGGGACAGTCACACGTGCACAAAGTCGGTCACAAATGGCCGGATGACCTCAAGGCCAAAATGGGTGAAGTGGTAAGGACAAACAAACGCCAGTTCATATACACGCACTAAACACAAAAGTGGGGCGGGGGTTACAAATAGGGACAGAATAAACGTGGGGAATTTCAAGTGTCAACGTGATCAACGATACACCCCCTATCGGACAACTGCTCCCCGAGTAATTGCCTCCCGGGATCGTTTGAGTCAGGATCAATGCGTCGAAACCCTATATATGGACGCAAATTATGGCGAAAACGCCCATTCCAATGAGAGACACAACTACCATCAGTCGACTGCGCGATCAACGATTATTGGACTGGGAAGTGTGGGAAGTGCTAAAACTCCTGAGAGGGCAAGTGCCTGGTCAGGTGACCCCTGGTCACATGAAGTCCCGTGTTGCAAAAAGAGACACCCAAAGAAAAGCGTAAGAAGGTAGCATGAGAACCAAGAAGGGGTATCCCCTGATGAGGCTTGCTTTGCTGACTAACGTTCAACCCTATTGTGGAGAGTAGCCACTAATCGAAGCGTCACCATAAGAGAGTTTACTCTGTGTGTCACGTTTGCTACTATTGAACATTTCAGTAGGTCTATTGCGTCCGTCAGATTCGGGACCGGTTATTGGTGGAAATTCATCATAGTAGCGGGGAAAAGAGGAACGAACCCGAGGATACATCATTGGTCAAAATCACATGTGTTTGTCTTCAATCATTCATGCAGATTCACAAATTTCGATACCTGGCAAAAACTAATTAACACGCTGCTCGGTGCTGCTTGGTCGAAACTGTCCTTGAAGTTGTCGTGTGTCGAAGTTCAAATCCACTGGACTATCTATGCTCTTTATGTTAAAGTCACCCGATAACTCCACCGGTCACTCGACTTCAAAAGACAGATATCCTCCACATGGTTCCTTGCTTATTCCCCCATTCCGCTTCTACTCTGACAGGACCATTTTCCTCTCGGCTAAATGGTTTGAATGCAATGCTGTGTAGTGCTGTGGTTCCCAGAGTCTGACAGCCGTAAATAAATAGGCCAGTTACGCGGACTTGTTTTCCCGTTGGTGTTTCATTTTGCTGATAGGCTTGCCCATTCACTTCAATATTGGAATCAGTAGCCAGTGATCATTTCAGCTATCTTCGAAGAGTTCGGTACACTGGATCTTAGTTGCTGAGTAAGGGAGCTGGCCGAAAGGGATTGATCACTTGATCTGGTGTCTGTCTCAGTCCTGTGTTAATGTCCTTGAAAGTTTGAATCGGCCCCTCAAGTGTCATCTTGTATTGGTTCAGAACTGCGTGCCGGATGAAACTATGTCTAGCCGTTCACAAGCAAACAAGAACAGAATATATACGTAAAGCACTACTCATAAGGTTGCTGAAAATTCTCCGATAGCCCACGATTGGCTTCGCCCTTCTTGGGTCTCATCAGGTAGGCGCAGCCCGGGAGGTTCCGTCAACCTTATGTTCTGCTTGAAACCAACTGATACATGAGACGGCCTGCTGCAGCACATTCAGTTGCATGGAAACATCACAAACGAGAGATTCAGCTGGGTTCCAGTTGAGTCTCTCGTAAAATCAAATTTGTTTGCAAATGAGTCTATTTCGCTATGAGCAGAACACTATTTCAGGAAAAAGTCAATAAGAAGGGAGAACGGATAGAGTTCTAACCGAGGAAAGCTTTTTTATTGGCGTGCCAGACGCGAGAACACATTACCGGCGTGGAACACGAGTGTACTAGCCATGAAGCCTGACCGCCTGTTCCACAGACAAACTCACTGAGTTCACAGCTGACCAGTCTCGGATGACTGAATCCTGGATACTGATCGAGACACAAAAAAGGCCCCATGCATTCTTGGATGGCCAGCTGCCCCGAAGGTTTGTCTGGGACCATTGCTTTCCCCGGATAATCGCTCTCCGCTTCCAAATGATCGCTAGTTAAAATGAAACGAAACATCTACACAGTTTGAAACACAGACACGTAACTTGAGTCCTAAGTCGACAAAAGTTGGTCATTAAACCTATAAATTGTGTGCTATGTGGTTGTGGCGCTCCTAGTTGAGTACACTAGTCCTAGGTGAGTAGATGGTGTGCCTGATCCTTGGGCAGATCAGTTAAGTTGCAAGGACACTTTTCTTGTCCATAAGACTGTCGAGTTGGGTCAGTGCTTGGTCATCTAAAAACCACCCAGCCAAAGTTCGAATTGAACTTTGGTCAAGCTTCTGGCCATGTCCCGTTGGAAACCTATAATTACTTTTCGGTGGCTTATTCGATACCGCTAGAGTTATAAACGAGTGAGCAGCTGGCGATTAACTTTGGATGCGCACCGTAATCAGGCGTCCAGTCTTAGGGACTATCGTATGATATTATCTCTGCACCGGAAAAATCGCTTGCATATCTACGGAAAAGTTTGATCATTCAATCCAGAGTTACTGGGATAAGGAAACGCATCAGCTATACAGACATACCTGAACCCAAATTGCACTGATTCCAATAAATACACTAATTTGCAAATCAATTTGGTTTTGCGAGAGACCCATCTGGAACCCAGCTGAATCTCCCGTTTGTGATGCGCGTTACGTATATACATGTATCACCATACCTCGAATATCGTAGGCACTGAAACACGAGGTGGCCTGGTGCAGCACATTCAGTTGCCTGGAGACAGCACAAACGAGAGATTCAGCTAGGTTCCGGGTAAGTCTCTCGCAAAACCAAATTGATTTGCAAATTAGTGTATTTATTGGAATCAGTGCAATTTGGGTTCAGGTAGAACATAAGGTTGACGGGAACTCGGGGACTGCGTCTACCTGATGAGTCCCAAGAAGGGCGACACCGGTCGTGGGCTGCCGAAGAATTTTCAGCAACCTTATGAGTAGTGCACTACGTATACACAGAACATTGAATGAATGTTTTTTGGAGCCTAAAGGTGTACACAGAGTAGCCAATCGTGGTGGACAAACTAGTCAACAAGCGTTACTATCCGTTACCTCCTAACATCAGCCTCATTTACCAAAATAAAACCTTCAAGCAAAAGGTGATATAGGTGTCCTAATGTTATACTGCTGCGGAGCGCCGCATAATGGGGTCATTTAGTTCGAAAATCGAGCAAACTGTATCAGCTACCTCAGGAGTAGACAGGTGTAAGCAAGTCGAGCGATGCCAACATCAGCATGTCGCAAAGCAGTGCGACTGGTCGGCAGCGCTTTTACAACGCATCTAACCATTGATTTTTCTGTTTAAAAAATCAATAACGTACACACTAAAACAGCGGTAGAAACGCAGCCGGGGTTGCATTTCGTTTAACCGGTATAAGACTCAGTTTTCAAATTGGGATCTCCTAGATCATCACACTCCGCATTTTACCATAAAAAATTGCACATAGTCAGGATTTAAATTCAACATGAGAAGCTTTTTATCAGCATTTGAGTAGGTGCTATCCAAAAAAGGTAACTTCAACAGATGGCAGGATGGGTGTAGTGCCAGACTTTACATCGTGCTTAATTCTCCTGAACGATCCCCAACGGCTTAGATGCCCTGACTTTGTGTTGAAGTCGTAGCTCCAGCGGAACGATCCCCAACGGCTTAGATGCCCTGATTTTGTGTTGAAGTCGTAGCTCCAGCAAACCGGCGCCCAAAGTTTACAAACGTCTAAAGCATTTCGGCTTTGAAAAGTCTCCGTTTCTAACAGCTTATGATGACCTACATCAAAGCGAATGGAAATATATTTATCGTGGTACAAATAGGTGACGTGAAACGGAACTTTGATAAGAAGGACATATTTTATCCAGCTCCAGGATGGACATTTTTATTGTGTAGTCAAACGGGTGTGAAAATCGTTCCAGCAAAGTGGATGAACGAAAACAATGAAATGACTCCTTCTCAGCATCTCGAACATTCATGTCCTTTATCGGATGGTCATTTTTCTCCTCTGATTCAGCAGACATATCTTTCGGTTTAATTTAGCCCAGGCTGTCGAAGTACTGGTTAAGGGGAATCAACTAAAACCATCTGAATCGCTCGTTTATGAAAGTTCGCTGTTCGTGGGCTGTCAAAAGGCTTTCAGTAGTGCATTACGAATAAACATTGTATTGCGATATTTCGGATATCGTACCAACTGAAACATGAGGCGCCCTGGTGAAGCACATTCAGTTGCTCAAAAACATCATAGACGAGCGATTCAGCTGATTTCCAGGTAATTCTTCCGTCAAAACCAAGTTGATATGCTGAGTGTATTTGCGAAAACCCGTCCTGTTAAAGTAGGACATAAGACTGACAGAAACTCGTGGACTGCGCCTACCTGATAAGCCCCGAGAAGGGTAAAACCGGTCGTGAGCTGCCGAAAAGTTTTCAGCAACCTTGCGGGTAGTTTCCTTCATGAAAATCTACTGCAATACCTCGAGTATCGTACCAACTGAAACATGAGGATGTCTTTGTGCAGCACGTTTAGCTGAAGAATAGCATAAACGAGAAATTCTGTTGAGTCCCCCGTCAAAACCAAATTCATATGCAATGTATTTGTCGCAATCAGTCCAACTTGGGTTCAATTAGAACATAGGATTGATGGAAACCCTGGAACTAGGCCTACCTGATGGGTCTCAAGAGAGACCGGTCGTAGGCTGCAGAAGGGTTTCCGTTGCCTCATGAGTAGTGTGTCAGTGGTTGAGGCGTTTTTGGTCAGGGGAAACATCATAAACGAGAGATTCAACTGGGTTCCAGGTGAATCCCTCGTAAAACCAAATTTGCTTGCAAATGAGTGTATTTCGCTACTTTCGTGCAGTTTTGTTTTCCAAGTAAAACATAAGGTTGACAGAAACTCAGGAACTGCGTCTACCTGATGAGCCCCAAGAAGGGCGAGACCGATCGTGGGCTGTCCAAGAATTTTCAGCAACCTTATGAGTAGTGCATTACCTGCTTCAGAGACATTCGCTAACCTCTTATAGCAGAGCGTCACACAAGCTTTCTTTAGCGATTGCTTTAGAGGAACATGCTGAACATTGGTAGTGTGAGGAAACTTTGGAAGGTTAATGGAGATTTCGTCAGTCTACGCTGAAAATCCGAGAAGCAGCGCTATATCCTGTCTAAGCACGCTGCTAATCATTGGCGCTTGGTTGGACGTTTAAGTGTTCAAACAACTAGCCGGATGGTCGAAGCTCCCTACTGGATTTTCGTCAGATGCATGCTGCTGATCATTCCCAATGAGGATAAAACTGCAGTATGATGATTCTCGGCTTTCCAGTATGAAGCGGCTTCACTCACATGACCATCAAAAGATGTTAGACTTATTAGGAAAGGAACTGTTGGATCGGTCGAAAATGATGCGGCTGCACTGTTTTTGTCTTCCTTGTTGATGCGATAGAGCATTGGCGTGGGCAAAAATTGACGCTGGTTTGTAAGTTAAACCAGAGTTCTAACCCAGGAATACACTAGCCCAATCAGGATGCTGAGTGGCCGGCGGTCCGACGGTAGCTAAGAGCGATTTGCGGTCTATGGGAAAGATTAAATGTCGGCCACGTGACATTCTGTAGAATTTCTTCACGATGAAAATACCACGTAACGCTTCCTCTTCAACTTGGTCATAATTTTTCTCTCCAACCGGAATGAGGGAGATACACGATACAACAAAACGTTTTCGAACCGTTCGGAAAGGTGGCACAATTTCATATTCTGAAACACTGAATATTGCGATGACCGGATGTTTAAGGTTGTAATGGGTTAAAAATAAATCAGGCGTGAGTACACGAGAAAAGCCTGCTTGACACACCTGTGAGTAGTCCCACTCAGAAAAGGGATGATCTGCTCAAAATAGGGAGTATATTCTTTAACAGGTCTTATATAACCTACCCCCGTCAGCACACCCATGGTAATCTCAGGACCACGCTGAAGCCTTTGTGAGCGATTATCACCATGTGTTGATCAATAATGCCTCGAAAAGTGTCGGTTCTTTGATCAATGGAATCTCGCCATGAACTGGAATGAAGAGGTAACGTCAACACTGGACCTAGTTACAACCAACTAATTCGGAATCGATTAACCGAACATTTTATCGGCATGAATTAACGTGAAGTAGTGCACATATTTGTTGGGGTAAGTTCCCCTTGATCCGTGCCGTCTGTCAATTTTAGTGTTAGAGGTATCACTACAGCTACATACGAACGGGTGGTACAATGGCTAATGAATGAAACAACCCCAGTTCTAGTACGAGGGTAGTCGTTTAGCTATAGCACCCTTTCGGTGCCTAACTGCCATGCCAACCGAAGATTGCACGAGGGCTGGGATACTGTCGGGTCGCCCAAGCCTACACAGGGGAAGTCGAGAGGCAGAGGTCGGGTTCGAACCACGGACCTTCCAGTTAGTAAATTCGCGCTCTGACTACTTGGGCCATCTCGTCCTACGAGAGTAGGCGAAGAGGCGAACTGAGCAAATGACGGGCAGGGACTACGCCTCGGGAACTATAGTATGTATCCACATACTACTAATGTTCTCACGTATTATAGAAATAGGTTAATCTTCTGACTCGAGACCTGAAATTAGTTTCAGAGAGAAGTATTGATTAATTTCCTTTTGAAGCCACCCCTCGTCCTTTTGCCTCACAGGCCTAACGCAAGAAAATATTGGTCCACAAACGAGTGTTTTTGGGATGAAAGTATATGGTTGTCGACCCTGATCAGACGGCCTGGGACTAGGGCCGCACGGCTCACGTGGAGACTTAAGCTGCGATCGACCTTCTGGGTACAGTTTGTGGACTGTTTTGCAGCGTCAGTGACTGTCAGACGACTACACAGGTTGTCTGAACAGGGCTATGAGTAATGCCCTGTTCCAGTCTCGTACAGGTCGTTGTGCATTGCAGAGCGTGACCTAGTCGATAGTGGACTTGTGTCCAGGATACAGACTGTGCTAGCAACTGTTGCGGTGCATATTTTACAGGCCCATGCTTGTATTCATAATCTCCCACTACGGTTTGGTTCCTTTGGTGCATTTATGGATATTTCACGAATGACTGCCACAAGATTCTCCTATCATTGAATTGGTCCGATGTTTTGGCGATTTTTTCATGAGCAGGTTCAAGGGAAGCACGAACACAAACCGGTCGGAATGTGTGTGCACTTATACCAAGTCAGGTAGACGGTCAACCATACAGACTGTGCTAGCAACTGTTGCGGTGCATATTTTACAGGCCCATGCTTGTATTCATAATCTCCCACTACGGTTTGGTTCCTTTGGTGCATTTATGGATATTTCACGAATGACTGCCACAAGATTCTCCTATCATTGAATTGGTCCGATGTTTTGGCGATTTTTTCACGAACAGGTCCAAGGGAAGCACGACAACAAGCCGGTCGGAATGTGTGTGCACTTATGCCAAGTCAGGTAGACGGTCAACCAGTGTACAGGCTTTCCCCTATTATTACGTGTTTGTACCAGGTACCATCAAACTTCGGAATTAATTAACCTAAATTCGCACATCCGTGAGAGGTTCTCCACCTTGGGCATTTTGAGAGGACCTGCCTATTAGCCTAGTTTCCCATTGTGGTCTGGCTATTTTCGAAGTCAACCGAGGAAGGATCCCGCTATTCGCAATATGTCCTGGTGTCCACAGCCTCGAATTCAGTTGCGTGGCACTGTATGCTTGTTGCAGTGGCACCTCTAATGCCCTTTTCGTCGCTTGAAGTTCATGGAAAACCGGCTTATTTGGAGTGATAGTCCGAAGGTTACCTTGCCACATCTTTGCAAGTGCTTCTCATTAAAACCAACTAGATAATCGTTCGACCATAATGCACCTCTGAGCGACTGCATCTCCTCATAAAGTGTATCGGATGTGTAGATTAGTCTGGCTTTGAGAAATAAAATCTGCACCAGTGAACTTGTATATTGCGCTGGCAGAGTCAAGATACCGTCCCGTTCAACTAGGTTTACCGCTTATTGAACGTGAAATTGATTAGCTGGGGAGGAGTTGGATGACTCGTTCTTGTGTAGAATTGCGCAGTTTGAATTTCAGTCAGTTCACTCCAATGTTGTTTGTCCATAAAGAGGCCTGTCAACAACACGTCACTGCACACAGCTTACAGCCGCACCTTAAAATAAAAAAAACATTCGTGGTGCACAAAAGAATAGGATCTCTCGGGATTTGAAGGAGCAAGGGGACTGACCTTTAGGAAATCGCACAATCCCTCATTTTGGAGAGGGGCACGTTGGCAAGCAAAAATTTTACATCGCAAGACCACATGCTGATTTCCACTTATCGATGCGGTAAGAGTTCGTAGACGTTTTTCAACCAGTACCTCATGAAGACTGTTCTCACAGATTTGAGAGGTACTATGAGCCATTCAGTCCCTCCTAGCAAATAATTAAATGTCGGCTTGATATATGGCGAAGTCGCTGTCCTTACCCAAAAAGAAGCTATGGCATGTGCAAGTCGTACAGAATAAACTGTAGCCCATTTCCAAAGTTTATCATTGCTGGGCAACTCCACATCCTTTCGGGAGCAAGCCCATTTCCAAAGTTTATCATTGCTGGGTAACTCCACGTCTTTTCGGGAGCGGATTTCTTGAGGACAAACGGGTCTTTAAGAGCATCAAACTTTTCATCTGTATCCGCGCAAGGCTGACAAAGAGTCGAGACAAGTCCCAACTAGTCACCGTTTGAACATCGGTTGTTCGTGAGCATACTTGGTACAAACTTTCGGAGGGTCCAGCATCGCAGTTAATCACGCGTAACCACTGATAATTTTAACGGTGTCTGGCAACGCATATTAAAGCCACCGAAACGCAGACGAAAATTTGCTCTGTACAGCTGTTGTTTATCATCCAACTCGTTACCAACTCAATCGATACACTATTCACGAGGTTTCAGCAACCTTATGAATAACGCATTACGTCTACTATTTTTGCAAGCAGCCCCTAAATGCTGCCTTCTTATCACAATGAATAATTCTTAAATATTGTCCTGTTCATTTCGAAGTCATGTGGTACCTTGCGTGTGCTCTCACTGGCTCAAAGTTTTGGGCGGATTGGCTCTGACTAAGTTTCCACTAGCATTGATTTCATATGCAAGGCAAACTATCCAATGGGGTATCTCGCCACCTAATTGATTGATTTTTTCGATCGATTTCAACAGTCCCGACAATCCATCCTATTGGTTGCAGTCAAAGACTGATCTATGTGATACGCACAAAAACAGCCCAGGTCGGAATAAATGAGAAGAGTTCGGTTCTGAGTATGTGCGATGTGCATTTTTCCGAAAAACCTGAGATAGAGAGAAAAAAGGAGATAATAGGAGCAAGAACACAGTGTGACACAAAACAAATCAGGTAGACCAAACGAGCGCGCGCACACACCCAAAAACAAGCCGTTCTCGGTGGCTGATGCTACATCTCTCGTCTACTGTTGTTACTACGGCAGCTATCTTTGAACGGACAAAGTCAGCACTATATTAGTGATGATACAAAAAAGTGGACACGACCGGCGAGCAGTGCGGTCGTCACGACAACCGTGAGCAAACCCAAATGGCATATGGTGGTGGCTGGGTGGGTGAGTTGGTGAGGGTGAATTGTGATAGGATTCAGAAAAAACGCGCTCAGAGAAATGATGGTGCCATGATCTTCCCCAGAGTTCATATAACCAAAAAGTCCGGTGTCTAAAAACGACTTGAGCGAGGGGAAGGGGGTAGAAACACAATGTGAGAAAAATCTACAAATCCAAAGCAATGAGCGAAACGGTCGTGTGGATAGGGAACGTGAGAAAACGAAGATAAGCAACAAGGTATAAACGATAGCCGGGCGTCGAAAAGGGTCGGGTTTTTTGTTTTGATGACAATCAGAAAGAAATAACAACTGAACTTCCATATTGACTATCCCTTGGAGTTTGCTCTCTCACAGATTTTGCTTTGATGTTTCCGGGGAATGAGAGGAAAGGGCAAAAAGCAGACGATTCCTACGGCGCTAGTTGATGAGGGCTGTGGTGACCGAGGGATGATGATAGTTCGACCGCGTCACTGGACTTGATTTCGTCAACTTCTCTTTCCGACTGGCACCCACGAAACAAGTCATGAAAGTACCAGGGCAACTCGTCGATATTGGCGGTGAATGATTTCTCAACAAATAAACCTTGGTTACACAGGGTGATAGAACGAAGCTCCGTAAGTGCCATGAAGATGCGAGGCCAGTATTGGAGCGAAGTTGCTGCGGTGCGCATAGCTGGACTTCGATTGGCCAGCTTGCGGCTCCAATTCACGTAGCGATTGAAGGTTTCAAGAAGAATATCTTGCGTATGTTCTACGGTGTTGCTATCGACAAGTTCGCATCGATCTGCGGGGAAAAGAAATGCGATGTTTGAAAAATAAAGAATTTTCAGCAACCTTATGAGTAGTGCATTACGTATAAACAAAATCTACTTTGCTGACCTGACACCTCTGACCACTAAGATGTGGGAAATCTCGGTGACCATTCATGTAATCGGATCAATGGTAAGGGAGCACGTTAGTGTTATGTAAACACACCAGGCAAGTTTCGTGTTTTGTTACACCCCGGTTGTCGGATGAAGTCTGCACTTAGCTAAAGGCTATCAGCCTATTGCTGAGAAAGTAAACAAAGCCAAGCAAGACAGCTGTTGTTGTTGTTGACATGTTCAGGAGGCTTGCCCTGTCCGGTTTACATGCGACGTATAACGAAAAGAAAGGAGAAAAACAGCAGCAGAACATAACATCGGTTAGTTGGCTCTCCCAATCGATGTAATCAGGCTCTTTATCTGGCCTGTTGGTGACCGTAAGACTTGCGTGCATGCTGTGTGGGTTGGGCGCGCCACAAACGAAACACCAGGCCGTTACTGTGTGAGAGAGAACAACTGCCCTCGTAAGCGGGGTGTGTGTACGTGTGTGACACAGGAGCGCGTATTCCGTCTGAGTCATGCCTAAGCCTCGGCGGTGGTGATAGGGTGGGAGACAAAAGTCTGCCACGCACGTGGCCCAAGGCTTAGACACGTGAGGTGAAGCGACAAGCAGCGACCTCATCCCGACATTTGAGCAGCTGAGGTCTGCTCACACGAAGCTTCTGTCAGACACTGGCGCTCTCCCCCCTGTCGTTACAAACACGACAACAACGATAAACTTGATTGTGAGGACACGACAGAATGGGTGTCTGGCCGGTGAGGTAACGCGAAAAGTGCACACGGAAAAGCCTTGTCTGTCTGACCTTTTGAGCACTCGGAGGCCGTCAGGGCGAGAGGGGAATGGGAGAAACAAGACACAATCGAATAAACAAGACGAGTGACTGTGAGAAACAGAAGATGCAACGGATGGGCTGCCAAAAATGCTATTGTCAGGATAGAGTTCATGCGTACGTGCTATTCTTGTATAACAAAGCGATCCTTACACACCGTTTTACGGAGATTTTGTGGGAAACCCCAGTTATATGGTGCAACACATTGGTCTCCTCTCCAGGACGGTCTGTTTAATTGCCACTGAACTGTCGTCTAATGTCTTTGCCCCTGAAGTCCGGGGCAACGACTAACTGAATCCTTTTCATTGTATATTCGATTAGTGAAACCGATTCATTGAACGAAAATAAGTGCTCGGATAGACCATCAGCGTTTACCGGGTCTTGGCAAGGTATGTACTGCTCACCAGTTGGAACAGCTGGTCAGTGCTGACCACTCCACCATCGATCCAAACACGCGTTTGCAGGGGATGGGCGACAACGGACGCAGTTCTTATCACTTGGAGCAAAGTTAGAAGGTCACCACTACCCAGAGCTCTCATATACAGGTCACCAATGGTCTGAGGAAGTGCATTACGGGCACTTAAGTGGGGAATACGCGTTCCGAAAACTCGATAGCCCAACACACTTTCGAATGCATATGAGCGAAGGGATGAAATGAGCCTCAAGCTACTCACAAATGTCGCATTCAGTCGACTACCAGCCTCGTGTTATTCTCCTCTTTGTTAATACGATAATGACTGAATCCGTGACCTCCATTGCTTGCCTGCTTTCCTCAGGCTAGTATGCATCTTGAATAGTAAACATTTCATATTAAATAATAAAAATAGTAATCGTTGAGCTGTAACACCTTTCCGGTGTTACTGACTACCATGCGACCCGAAGCGAGTACGAGGGATGAGATAATGTCAGGTTGCCCGAGCCTAAACAGGAGTAGTCGACATACCGGGGTTGGGTTCGAACTACGGATCTTCCGGTCAGAAACGTCGTGCCCCGACCGCTGAGCTGTTTCGAGCACATGTCATAGTGAGACTCCTCATTGCGATCTGTGAGATTTTTGCTTATTCTTTCTCAGAATTTCTAGTCTCCCGAAGCCGTTTTCTCCGAGGAGACGCTGCATGCTACTTACGGGCTACACTTCAGTTGCAAGGCGGATTCTAGCAACTTTGCTGTAGGCTTCATTACGGGGGCACATTGACAGACGGAATGGCCAAGTTTACGACCGAAAAACCATCTTCTCAGTCAAACGAGCATGTGGAATGGACCTCATTAGTTTGGACGGAACAGAGGCGATAGAGAAGAATTAAATCAAATAAAAAAATTACCTGGAGACATAAGAAGTATGGCCGCCATAAGAGCAACCTCCGTCTGATCAATACCCAATCGGGCCAGCTTGAAAGCAACTGCACGAATCATTTGAGCACATTTGGCGTCCGACACACCTAACTGTGGATAGACAGTGTTTGGAATTAAATTAGACGATGAATGCGTGGAAGATGTTGTTTCTGCGTATTGATCCAACAATCCGTTCGTCCGAGCAATCCGACTGAGAAGATAGGCAGCACGCAACGTGATCACATCCAGACAGCAGCCCCTCAGAAGTCTAGTTTGATCATCGGCGCCCAACTGAGGATGGATAATCGGAAGAGGGAAGAAGTATTTGGTCAGTAATTGGGTACATTTGCGATTTGGAGACATGTTCATCTGACCTCGCCCTAGTTCAACCGATAAGTTCAAAGCAAGGTCATCTATGCGTGTCCCAAATAAATCGAAAACAAAACTGTGGGCTGTTCGCACCACCAAACGCTAGACTGGTAAAATCACTCAACTCGGTAACTGTCTCGGCTGGCATAGGCGACTGACCCTTTCAGACGCAGAACTCAGTTCTGCAGCAAACTATAGGTTCTTCATGGGGGCTACTGAAGAAAAAAATAACAAACGAGAGATGGCACATCATTCGGCACTTTTTTCAACTGTAAAACTCTGCTTCACCAACTTGTGGGGAACATCCGAAATTTTTCTCTTTCAGTTGTTTTCACTTATGTTCTTCAACTGAAACCATGTGAGGGATTGTGAAGTTTATCAATCTCGATTAAAGCTAATCTGAGGGTAGAGGAAAAACACATATGGTACCGGTCAACAACGAGTAGGGATTGTTTCCCAACCCTCCGGTCAAAGAACGACAGAACAGCTTTCAAACGAATCAGCCGAGTAGCTCCACTTGTGTTAATTTTCCGGGAACATACTGATCCTTGGAAAGCAGCTGATGCAGGAACGTTGTACCAGATACAAAATTGATCGCCTGCCTTCTGAAGGTTATTTAAGAGGTTCCTTTGGAAAACACAAAATTAATGCCAGTCGCAAGTTTCACGGTTGTGCGTGGGCTGGGATACTGCCCAAGCGTCCAGACTTAGACAGGAGGCCGATTAGGGTCCTCGACCAAAGCCTTTGGCTCAAAAGCCCGACTGCAAGGCAGCGGTGTTTGGGGGAAATTGCAAATGAATTACTATTTTTATAGAACAAATCGCCACACATGTTCTAACCCCCAACTTGGAGGGTCAGGCCTCTAACCATTGATCAACCTGGTATGAGAGACTCTGTGAGTGCCGCACAGACACCACCCAGTATAGCGCAGTGGGTTATGAAGGCGCATAAACCGCCCCATCACGGTAAGATCCAGTCTCTTTGTGATGGAGATGTAAAACGTAAGACGCTTTGCTAAATTAGTGCCTAACTTCAGATGGGAAGATCCCGTTAATGTGGCAGGACAGCGCAACAGGAGTGCTTACACCATACGCGTATAGGTCAATGGCCGACTTGGGAAAACCAGCCAATGGGAGGAAAATGGTATTTTGGGAGCAAGATAACATCAATTTTTGGTTGTCAAGGGCTTACTTCCTCGAAAGGAGAATGGTAATGATGAAGCCCATGCCGTCTACTTACTCTCCACAACACGACTCTCCATGTACACACGGAACCACCCAGCACGAGATAAGTCCGCGATTAAGGTGCGAACCTACTTATCGGGAGATCCTTGGTTTGAACCCTACCTCGGCATCTCGACTGCCCCTGAAAGGATCTTTGAGTATCGTACCAGCTAGACTGTTCAGCTGTAGCACCCTTCCGATGCCTAGCTGCCATGCCACCCGAGGGAAGCATGAGGGCTGGGATACTGCCAGGTTGCCCAAGCCTAGACAGGGGAAGTCGAGAGGCAGAGGTCGGGATCGAACCACGGACCTTACGGTCAGTAGATTCGCGCTCTAACCACTTGAGCCATCTCGCCCAGCTAGACTACAGACGAACGATTGCTTATTTAGTAGTACGCGACCTTTCCGGTCGAAATTACCCCTGTTTGATGATGCTATTAACATTTTCTCCGCAATTCACGGACAGAAAAGATGCATAGAATTTGCATAAAATTCAATCGGTAGAATACGTGAAAGTTGATTATTGTACTGCTAGTGTTGTATGTAGACCGGCGGATAGGCAAAAGTCATCGAAATGGAAACTTCCAAGGTCAAACGTAGTGGTATACTACGTTATGATCCACTACATTGTGCTTCGAATTTAAAGGTTTACATATCATACACGACATAGCACTCAACAGTTCTAACACCATCTCAGTTCAGTTTGGTCCGGAACTTCAAAACGCATCGACCTTTATAAATAGCCTAAAACAGCCCTCTGATCTGCATCCAAATTGAGGCTGAATGCGGTATGTTTTTGTGGCTGTTTTTATGAAATTTACTCAGCATAACGCGGTTGTACTCGAACATCCTCACTCAGGAATTGCAGCGCAGCTGAAAAATGCATACCCAATATCACACGTAGCAGAAACCAGGAGAATGTCTCCAGGCTCGCTGTCGTGCCTAGTTCAGTCAAGAGGCCAGTGCCAAAGGTCAGATGCATGCACTAAGTTGACCGACAAACTGCGCCCTCATCGTAAAATAAAAAGTGTCTGATTCAAGGGGATCTGCTGTACTGGGGATGATCGTGGTGGTGTGCAGTGTAAACCCGGTAGCTCGCGACAATCTGTGTCAATCGAGGTCACTGTGTCTGCTTGCCTTTGTCTAACTAACACTAACCGACGCAGAACTGCACCACGTCCTACGGGCAGGCGCAGCGCGGTGATGAGGTGGCGTGCACATTAGTAAGACGTACATGTGCATGCCCTGGGGTAAATGGTGAAAAGTGCTGAACATTAAGTCGAAGGCTAATCGATATTTTTGAAAGAGTAGGGCTGCTGAAGAATGACAGCTCATTTTTTATTATTTGGTTGGAAAATCGTTATTGTTTTTGCTGGGCTGGGCTAACGTTTACCACCAATCGAGGTGGTATCATCAGTGCTTTTTTGGAGAGAGGAGTGGAGTGTAGCGGTGCGTCAGTGGTGAATTTTGCTGGAAGTTTGAGGATATCCGGGATTCAGCTGGCGTCTTGGAAGCTTTTAAGCTTTTAAGTCCCTGTCTTGTTACTGATGCGTTCTGGCTAGTTTGCCGCTTTATCACGACAGGTCAACTGGACATAGCGGCACCTGATGTCAGCCGGATTAGAGATGCGCTCGATCACTATTATCGCTGCAAGCAGCACCTACAAGCGACCGCGCTAACAGCTGTCGGCGCGTGCCCGCATGTGAAGCAATAAACTTAAATGACCCCAAAAGACTAACGCCTGCATCTGTGACGCTGTTCAAGTTCACGTCTGGTCGATCGATCGGCTCGAATCGATCAGCTGTCCAAGTCGCTTCCGACTGACGCAGCCAACCTGAGCGCACCACCACGCGCGTGTGCTTTTGTGTGGCTGAAACCTATGCACACCCGGCACACGTTCGCGTGTATCAGCTTCAAATGAATGCTAACCAAATTCGAACTGGTCTGGTTCGAGAGTCGTCTGGTCAACTGTTTCAGGCCACCTCACGACCGAAGACATTCGTTGGCTCATATTAACTATAGCATGTTCAAATTTTAGCTCACGAACGGGTGAATGAGACCAAACGGTTGTGATGCGCGCAATGTTGTTAAGGTCATCCGTTAGTTTCGCTAGTTTCCAACACTATAAACAGTCAAGTTTGGAACTGAATAGACGTGAACAGTGGAGATAAAATACACAAAAATGTACGACCATCAGTGCGGATGGCCCCTTTTGAAAGTCGTGAATCGTGCATGTATGGGCCACCGCAGCATAGCACACAGGATAGTGCAGGGGGAATGCAGAATGATGGATTCCAAACACCAACCTAGATACGATGAGGGCGTGAATTGCCAAAGAAGCTTATTTGCGCAACTGATTTCAGTAAATCGTTCACGTGCTCGAGAGCGTTGAAGTTATTTTTTTCTGGGCAGCGTACTAAAGCATCCGTATTCATCACGGAATTGCACTTTAGCCGTTCATGGTTAAGGATGGAGTGAATCTGCTGCTCAATAAATCCCCAGTATTGTTGTTAAACGATCAACTAGCTGCCTGGTTAGATGCTATACCTGTTCTGATTTTCTCTCCACGTTATTCCTCCCAGTCTTTCCAAGCAGTATCTTGATGGTTTATCATTAGCAACATCGATAGCACAATATCTGTGTTCACTACTTATGCGGTACAGCTATAAGTTATTATTGTAAAAAAAAATAAAAGAAGGTGAGTTAACAATGAACGCGTTTGCCACCGTTTTGGATACATTTCGTTCGGTTGTTTGTCCCCACATTTTGTACATTAATATTTTTTCTTGTTTAACTTCTGACACCGACGAACCGCGTGTCAGTCTTCCATGAAAATGACGACAACAGACATTTTATAAATGAAGTGTGCCTGAGACAAATGGGGCCCTGAGTATAACTCGGAACGTACATGGTGGATTCGGGTCCTCTCCGTACTTGATCGTACTTGATCTATGGACGTTTCTGTCCAAAATGTGAACAGAACTTGAATTAATGGTGCTGCGCTTATTCCCGCTGATCGATATTTTTTCCCCGTCCTTTTTGACTCTGACCTCGTCATACCTATCCAACAGTGAGTATCTTCCTTCAAAAAATCAAGTATTCACGCACCACTAGGCGACCAATACATACTCCAGGTACCTTTCTGATTGGTGGCCTACTCGAGGTTCCTAAGAGCAATCTAACATCGTTGTTCACACTTGTAAATACTCGTCCAAAGAGGTTCCGGTGAAGTTCAACTTTTTTGGATCGATAGCATGAACAGTTGGAAAGCTGTGTGCACAATGGAAAACAGTGTGGTCCTGGAACTTGATATCCACACGTTCTCCCCACTGACACTCGGACAAATCGATATGCAAATGGTAGTTTAAGGGTTCGTGAAAAAAATTGTGCGCCAGCAACAGTGGTACCGATGTGAGTTTCAAACACGAATATGATCAATGTTTCGTTTGTATCCAACAGCTACAGGAGAGTCGTTCCATGCGCTACACTGGTTAGGAAGAAGACCTTGTATCTATAATGGACTATCGTAGCAACTGAAACATGAGGTGGTGAGCTTGGTGCAGCACATTCAGTTGCATGGAAACATCACAAACGAGAGATTCAGCTGGGTTCCGGGTGAGTCTCTCGCAAAACCAAATTTGTTCGCTAAAACCTTGTATCACTTAACCGTCATCCAGCTTGTCTACTAGTGTCACCGTGCCAGTTACTCACGGAGACGTAGTAGAACTATACACATTTTCTTGAATTCCACCTAATAGTTGTTCAGTGCTATTTTGAAAAAAAAATGTAGTGATTGCACCTGGAAGGAGTCAGTGTGGTATTAGTTGCATTAGAGTAGGTTGACGGCGTTGAATGAAACGGTTCGAACTGGAATTGAAACTCACCAAACCAAAGCCAGGAATCAATTTGGCAAATGTCACCAGACGAGCAATGATTGGCTCGATCAGACGACAAAGTTCAGAACCAGATCCTTCAGGGAACGGCTTTTCCGAGACATCATCTGCATCAGTCTAGTTAAACGGAAAAGCGGAACAATCGAATCGGCATGTTGGAGGAAGCACATAGGCATACAGCAGTACTGGAAACAAGAAAAAGTAGGGGAGGATATCACCTACTTGGGTCTTTTCTGATGGCATCAGCATTGCCCGATAAGCCTTGCGAATCGAGTCGACCATTTGTTGATCTTCCGGCGTCCACGGACAGTCGTTCGGTGCCGAAGAGACGGAGGGATGTTGATGCGTCTTGAGCGCAATGGGAATACAACTCGATGTATAGCTTGATTGCTGACCGGGAGGAGAGGCGCTGTTGTCGCCGTCCGAACTAGCCAAATTTGAGACCTGAGCCGGGTCCAAACATGCACGTTTGACCTCCGATGTTGCTGGTACCGGGATCGTCAGGGTATTTCCCATGGGGTCACACGGAGATTCTGAATTATAGAAGGGTGGCGCAGATGGCTGCAAAACAGGTGGGTAAGAAAGTCCTTGGGTGTTTATCACATTCGAAGTGGTGGTCAAATAAGGGAGTCCAGATGATCTTGAAGGTACAAAGGATCGCCAGAACATGGTCGAACCATTGCTTTGGGGTGCCACCAGAGAAGTCATGGGTGAAAGATGTGGTGGCAGACTGGCCAAGTTGAGAACGCCAGATTGAGCGGACGGTATTGGTTGATGAGCAGCAGTTACCAGTGCGATTGGAGCTGAATGACCAACTGGTAGTGACGCTGAGGTTATATGCCTTTGCAGACAAGGTGGAGTTGGCGCAAGCGGAATAGGTAAGGCCGATTGGTTGGATGTATGTGTAATGCCTTCCGATTCGGCACGTTTTTTCGCGCGATTAGCTTCAATCAAGCGACGCTTGGCCAGACGTTTGTCTTCATCAAGGACAACTGATAATGGAAAATGGAAATAAGGGTGTGTTTCATACACCGAAAGCAGTTGTTAACTCAGTGTGCCAGACCGATTATTCGAGATGCAGTCACAAGGTCTAATGAGCGCTGTCAACAAAAGTACATAGCACGTCCAGACATCGCCGCGCCTGTCATTAAAAACAAACTGCACACTAGAGGTCGATCATACCCGTGCCGAAGTAATGTCGTTTACCTCATCCGTTCATCACAAAGTTCAAGGTCATACAGAAGCACGGTTAGATGAGTAGGAACCCACTCTGTCGTGAACGTTCGTCCAACATTGTGTTGGCAAACAAACGGACAATCGAACGAAGGTCATTCTTGCATTGTTTGCTTCGGACAAACATGAAGGTCTTCAGCGTCATGTCTACCTACGGCCATGATTACTGATCAATCGGTGTTGGTTACATGTAGCGCATACGAAAGCTCATGATAGGTTCAAGTCACCGTGCGGCTCTGAGAAAACATCAAGATTTCTGCAGTGCATACGATTTACGAATATCATTGTGGAACCAAAGAAAATGACTTATTTGTAGTGAGGTTGTGAAGTGAAAAGGAGGTCTTCAGAGCCTGCCTACCACAGATTTTAGCACAGCAAACTTATGGGACTTGAATGTCAAAATAAGCATGCAGTTACTCACACGGAGTTTCTTGTGCACACAAACAGTGATTGCCAAATTATAATGGTAGTAAAGTAAGACGAATTATTCGCTTATGATATTCTCTAACTTCAAATACCAGACAGAGATTGCATCAGGTTGCACCTTCACTGTGCTGTAGATCGCTGCGTAGCTGGGCAACCTCCATCACAATGAAACCACCGCTGCAGTGAACGGAAAACTCACTGCGAGTCCCACGCGGTAACAATGGAAGCCTCTAGGCTTTTCGAGAAGAATACAGTTGAGAACCTTTTGGTTTCCTCTGTGGTTTAAACGAAATTCGAGAAGTGCTCTACTTTACTCGAAAGTTGTCGTGCATATAAAGTCTATTGTTAGTTTCTTTGGAAACGCCCCAAAAGGTTATTACAAGCAAGTCACCATCAACCTTAGTAAAGCTCGGGAATCACGCAATTGTCCGTTTAAAAGTTCAAACATCACTCATCCAGATTCGGAAGACCACTTTATTTGGAATGGAGGAGGCGGCTTCTTAGATAAGATTACATTTTTGCTGAAGGAATAAAACCACAACATAACAAATCGTTACCTGCACAAGAAGCCTTAGTTCTTGGATTGTGGCAGTGTGACGATGAAATGTGGACGGGATGTGAAGCCCATCAATGACCAACTCTTTGGAGATATGTGAAGACTGGGATGTCATGCAGACCTCGGGAATGGAGTTATCGAGCAGGCTGATTACGATGAAGTTCGATTCACCGTCCAGTCAGCTCGCGGTTTCGATTCTAGTTTGAAAGGGTACTATCTATGATACAAGATTGCGCTAGGTGGCGCATTTAGCTCCCTTCAACACTGAATCCACTGCTCCCCTCGGTAGTTCAAGTCCAGTTTTGCTTTAAATGAAATCGAGTTTTGTGTCTGCCTGGCATAACGTTCGACACGGATTTTACTAGCGAATCCCTTCGGATGTCCAACTTCCATCTGAAGCTGTTCACCTACTGAGCAGGAAACAGCTCAGTGGCTAAGGCGCGAGATTACTGACCCGGAGGTTTGTGATTCGAACCCAACCCGGTTTTTCCCGTCCAGTCAGCTCGCGGTTTCGATTCTATGATACAAGACTGTGCTAGGTGGCGTATTTATCTCCCCTCAACATTGAATTCACTGCTCCCCTGAGTAGTTCATGCCCAGCTTTGCTTTAAATGAAATCGAGTTTTGTGTCTGCCTGGCATAGCGTTCAATACGGAATTTCCTAGCGGATCCCTTCGGATGTCCAACTTCCATCTGAAGCTGTTCACCTACTGAGCAGGAAACAGCTCAGTGGCTAAGGCGCGAGATTACTGACCCGGAGGTTTGTGATTCGAACCCAACCCGGTTTTTCGATTGCTCCTGTCCAGGCTTGGACAGCTTCGCGTTGTCTCATCCCTCGTATTGCACCGCATCAATGCACCGAAAGAGTCAGGGCCGGATTTTTTTTTCAATCTTCACTCAGACCAAATCGAAGCCACAAATTCCTCGCAGCATAAATTGTTGAACTTCTTCTCATATTGACCGTAAAGATAGTCCTGATCGACAGATGTCTTCTGTTATATCCTCTCTACACCTCTGTCTCTCTCACTGCCAAGTAAATCCAGTCAACATGCTACAGAAGCTTGACTGACTAAGCTCTTGGCACCCTACTCTTAAAGAACCCGTCACGCCATGGCTCGAATCCCAGTGGACACAGTGATGAGCAAAACAACCGTCGTCACATTGCTGATCAAAACCTGTATTGCAAATTCATTCGTAGTAAGCCTCACTGACTTTTTAAATAACAACACATAAGCCTCAAGTTGGGCTCTTGTCAGATAATCTGTTGATAACAGGAAACTAAGGGAAAACGCTGAAAAGAATTCCGCAAACAATCAGGAAATATGTATGCTTTGTGCTTCGAGAACAATAGCTAAACGGTTTTTCAAGCCCTGTTTTTACACTCGTGAACGACACGAAAAATTCGGGTTTGGTTCACTGGGGGAAAAAAACTCACGTTCTCGGGCCATACCCCCGCGGATGCACCGGTCGAACCGACATTTCTGACAACTGTTCCGACTGTGTTTGTCGGAAACGGAACAATTGCCTTGAAACTTGCATACATAGACGAGCTGCTTCTGAATAGATCGCCGAAAGAACCCTTTGCATCCCTCACATGTCATGGCTCGGTAATGGAAACCGGTTGCATTGTCACCGCACACGACACAGGGCTCGGGGCCGCTGGACGGGTCCATATAGCTTGGAATGTATGGCTCTTCTGAAACACAATGAAAAGAAAAGCGACCTAGTGGGGTTGACAGAAACAACGAAATACCGGAACAACATGGTATGTGGATTTATGTCTCCTGTGGACTGCATGCGTGTTTATTGAGCAAACTCGGGAGGTTAGAAAAGTGGGGAGCAGGACCTGGTCGTTGGAGCGTAAGAGCTCTAACCAGATGGCCTGTGCGCCAAACATCCCAGTCGAACGCTTCCAAACCCTGGGGCTCAATAAACTATTACCTTGTTGAGATCTGAACGCAGGTGTATGCGGGTTCAAATATGGGTCATATGGTGTGTGTGTGTGTGGAATGTGGGGAGGGTTGTGCGGCGTATGTCACTCTTGGGCATGGCTGGACCAGTATTTACGGGGAAATAGGCACTGAGTGTTTAGATTAAGGTGAAAAAAAGCTTGCGACCGATGGCACAGACAGGGTTGAGTGACACGGCGGGGGTGGAAACTAACAAAGACAGTCTGGAAACTCAGGTAGACGGATGATCCGGGCGACCGGATATGGCTAGGTCTGTGTCCGTCCATTCGTGGGGAAGAGAGAACAGACTAATTGGAAAGATGCATTATCGCCTACACGAACAGAAGGGGAACGGGAAGAGGTGGAGGCAGGCGCATCAGCGAGACCAGTCGAAAAGGGGCTTTAGTTGTTTCCAACTCACTGGCCTAACAAACAGAGAAGAGAGTTCGGTGGGGTATGACGATTGTTGTGATGCATGGGCCGCATGGAATTGATTTATTATTTTGCAGTTAACTAACTATATTTGAAGGCAGATTGAAAAGCCTTGGAAATTCACAAAGCCAGCTTTCCGGTCGTTGGGATGGAATTGGTGTGTGGAGTGATTTCCGTGTCTGTACGAATCCAACCAACGACATTTCTGGTGAAGTCGTAAACGTGCGTCCATTTGCCTAAGGGTCGAAACATTGTTCCGTGATGTTGAAATAGCCTACAGCGGTTGAGCAGTTTAGTTCCTGAGTGTAACAGCACGAGACCCATTGCTTGGTTAACTATAACCGGGAAAAATTCAAGACAATGACATCCATCCTCCATTAGCTGTGTCGCATACCAATCTCAAAGCGGTGAAACACTATGCGGTTGAGAACAGCGAGCGGAACGGGAATGAAAGAAACTTGTGCGACTCTCGTTCCTGCATGAATACATTCCGGGAGGGATTGTATTGTAAGCTGACAGGAAATGCCGTTATTAACTCTACGCGAAAATGAAGCAGGGTCATTGTAGTAGCCATTAGGGCGGCTGTCCGATGCCAAGCCGGCAGTACTGGTTTATAACGTCTGTCCCTTATTGAACCGGCTCTGTTTGGATATAAGCACACCGGCATCATTCATTTCGTCAGCAATATGCGTTATCTATACGGAAGGACAACGGTGGACCGTGTTCGTTCGGTTCACCCGCGTTACCTACCCAAATGATCGTGTAGGTAGTATTCTGGCACACGATTTGAGCCAGTCAAATATGCAGGTATAGCTCCTAAGGTCAAACACAAAGCGTGAATGAGCACACCGGTCAGAGTCCAGAGACAGAGAGAGAGAGAGAGAGAACAGAATGAGGTCGCTGTGTGTTTGCTGTATGCATGGTGAACAATAAAGTTTAGCTGCCGCCACGGCAGTGGCAGCAGCAGCAGCAGCAGCAGCAGCAGTACCAGCCATGAAAACACAAAAAGTGATGGTATCACGTCTGACTGTGCGTCCACGCGCAAAACGATTATAGAAAAAACCACTGAAAAAACGAACTTTGACCCACAGACGCATAGTTTAGGGTCACTGTCATCGTTCATATGAAAAACAGCATGTGACTGCCGAGCATACAAGTTGCACACAAGTAGTTTGTTTTGCTCCTTCGCCTTTGCATCACCAAGGTGAAATGAAGTGGTGAATAGTGGAATCGATAACAACTTGAGTAAACTTTAGCTACACAAGGCACTCAGACTTGTGAGGCTTACGTTTCAGCCACAAATTTAAATCAGGACATTGTTGATGGGACCGGAACGAGACGTATTCGCGCGCAAACACCAGAAATTCCAAGACACTTTCTGCCTATTCGAAAATGGCAACTGAAAGGAATAGCCTGACACTTGTGAGAGCGGTACACAACCACACGGGTTTGAAATAGTTAACGCTGGAAAAATCACACTACCTACCTCCGTCTGGTCCATTCAACCTGACTCAGCTTAGCTCCTGGATGCTCGTGAAAAGCTGTACATTTGTCAAACTTCTCAAATTGCCCACTAAAACTCGGGTTCAAAGCCATTCACCTTAAGAGAAAATAAAGTTTTTCGAAAAACAGAACATTGTAAGTATCCCAGCACTTCTTCTACGAAATCCTTGTTTTTGACTCGATTAGACTGGATTTTGACTGGATTAGAAAAGTGTTGCGGATTAAAACATCTTCCACATGAACACTGTAACAGAAAATCAATAGGACGACTCAAAAGATTTCCACGTCTGTTCAACACTCAAAACAGACCTCGTCCTGCTGGTAAAATTGAAGCATTAAAGTGTACGACGACCCCCGAGCACGGCATGAGACAGCTCCGTGGTTAAGGGACGAGATTATTGACCGGAACCCAACCATTGCATCTTGACTGCTCCTGCTTGGGCAGTATCTCAGCTCTCGTGCTTCCTTCGGATGATATGACAGCTAGGCGTCGAAAGTGTGTTACAGCTGATCGATTATTCATTTCGTTTATATACTCCTGGGGGTAGGATAAAACAAACGCTCTGGTGGGGTGTTTGTTTGACTCCTGTCGTGACAAGACTTCTGGCGTCACTGATTCTTCGTCGTCGTGCGGTGGCACGCGAAACCTTGATTCGTGAGAATCAGGCGGGATTTCGACCAGGTAGAGGCGGCGTTGAGACCGGGTAGAGGCTGCATTGACCACATCTTCACACTCCGTCAGGTGTTACACCAACGCCACATGTACGAACGACCCAAAATCTTGGTATTCCCTGATTTCAAGCGTGCATTCGATTCTGCCGATCGGTCAGCACTGTTAACTACACTTACTCAACAGGGTATGTCCCAGAAGTTTGTGAACATATTCCGATCTGTATATTCACATACTTCCGGGCGTATGAGAGTGTATGGTGAGGTCTCCAAAAGCTTTCCTAAAAAAGTGTTGTTCGACAAGGACGTCCACTCTCTCCATTCTTTTTCAAACAATGAGGCGAACGCTGGAAGGTTTTCAGAACCCCAGTGTTCCAGCTGTTGGTGGTGAGAACCCTGTAGGTCAGACAACATTACCCTCATCTTTGAATACCAAGGCGAAACACAAGCCCTCTTGAATAGACTGACCAACGACGTTTTTCAGCATGCACCTTGCACCTTCAAGGTGCAAAGTCATGCTTCAGAGAGTACAGTCTCTCAAGAGACCCCTTACAATTCAAGGAGAATCACTTGAGATTGTGGAAAACTTTACATACCTCGGTAGTTGTATTAGCTCTGACGGAAGTGTCTGATGAAGTCAGTGCAAGAATCTCAAAGGCTCTAATCACGTTTGCTAATTTACGTCAAAAAGGTATCTCACTAGATCTTAAGGGTCGTGTGTACCAGGCTACAGTAAGGGCTGTGTTGCTTGCTGTATGGCTGCTAGACGTGGCCTCTGCGGACAGGCGTGTCTGGCGTGAATTTGTGGGGTAGTGGTAAAGCGCTCGGCTGGCATGTCAGATGACCGGATTGAGTGGCGCTTTATCCTGTCCAAGTGAGGCCTGAACACACTGGTGTTCGGTGTCCGAATGATTCACTGCTCAAGCTACTAACCGAGAGATTGCGGGGTCCAGACTCTCTATTGGGGTTTCGTCAGATGCGTACTGCTGACGATTACTAATAAGGATGAAACGACTGTACAGTTATTCTCGGCTTTTCACCATAGTTAAACACACTGGTCCGCACAACTGGGTCCACAACTCGACTCCTCGTAGTTACGTGAATTGGTCCGGTCCGTATTTGGACGGTGTTGCACGACCAAGTGAGTTGAGCGTGTCGTGGTTGCGCTTAGTGTGATTTGGGCCATGAGTGGAGCTCGTTGGATGCGGAATATTGTTCCGCAAACCACGGACTTTCCAATCAGGAAGTTCACGCCTAAAACTGTTTTCAATCACTGAGCAAAACTGAATGCATGAGGTTGAGCGGAATCCAAGGAAGTACCAAAAACAGCAAGCCGCTTTTTCAATATTGTGTTTAGTTATCGAGGCGGACGAGACGTTCCTGAGTGGTCAATCACAATTATCAATCAGTGTCTGCATGACTCGGGCCAGTGGTAGTCTATGTTGGTTTATCTCAGCCTGACTTGAATGATGGAATCAAATTCAGTTTCGCGTAAATATGTTCTCTCTACAGGATTTTATTCTCCGCGCGATTTGCTTCACAATGTATCTGTGAAAGTCTCCATCTGTGACAAACTGGTTGAAATGTAGGCTGGTAACGACATGAATGAAGCGAGCACGAAGTAGCAACAGAGATATACTATCAGACGCAGTCAGCGGGACGGTAAGAGAACATGTTGTTCCAGGTCGTGGAAGATAACCGAAGGGTGGCAACTTGTTTGTGTTATAAATAAACCATGACAATATATAGTCTCGAACGAAAATAGTCATACTCCACAGTCTACGACCCATTTCGCCTTTCTTGGGGATAGTCACGTAGAAGCATAAACGAGCGATTTAGCTGGGATTCAGTCGATTCCCCAGCCAAAACCAAATTGGTGTAGAAACGAGTGTATTTTGCGAAACGATGGGAACGGTCTTCGCAAAACAGTTCAAAAACCGGATTGTACTTGACAGAAGATGGATTGTAGGACAGCAGTTATTCTTCGAAAGCCTCATTGGACTATATTTTGGGTTGTGATTTTGAAATTCAAAGTGATTTAGATTCACGTTCTCAGATAAATCTAACCAACTTGTGGATGTGATCTGATCTGATGTCTCATAAAACTCCATCCAAAAGTGCCCGTGGTCGTGCACTAGAGCTATTACCAACGGGACCATGACGATTAATGCGCTCCTCCTGTTTGAAGTACGAACCTGTCGTTCTGGTATAGTGTGAGACAGAAGTAAACTCTTCTTTCCTCAAAGGAGTCACCATCTGATGACGAAGATGTCATTAGGATTCACGAACTCGAGCGAACGCCCTTCGGCCTTTTATTTACTGAGATATTATTGAGATTGACACCAGGTCAGATTCACAAGGGTCCAATCAAACTAGGCGAAGACCCCCTTCAGAACTACCAGATGCTGTTTTAGGAGCCATATAAGCACAGGCAGAAGAGGAGGAATTCACCCACTCAACCCCGCACTGATGATGTCACCTCGATTGGTGATGAAACGTTTGCAATCCAACTGCCAAGCTCGGCGAACAGACCAACAATCAATCAGCGCACCCGAGCTACCTATATTCCACAACATTGCCGATATTATTGGACCATACTGGCCCCACCCACCTTGCAGAATGTGCTCTGGCGTGCACAGCTGTCCTGGCACAAACATACCTCTTAGGTCAGGTGAAACAGTCAGGTCAGTCTGGTCAGATGAGACGGAAGCGCAACGCTGTACTTCAACTAGACGAGTGTACTGATTGAACTGTCCATCCTGATTGACTGTCTTTACACGGATATGGATTTTTTTTACCTGGGTTAAAAGCAACTAGATTACTGTGGCCAGCTAAAATGAACAGGTTAACGCCGAGGGACATGTGTCGGTAACCATGATCTAACCAACCGGTTCCTTACTCTACTTGCCCATAACGCGACGACCCTAGTGATATGGTAACATGTGCAAGTCACACAAACACATATATAGATCCACTCAGGTGTGTTGGGCGCAGATGGGAATAAACTGCAAGAAAAACCGCTTTCATCTCTCACACAGTGGAAAGGAGTAGTCACTACCGGTCAAACAACAAACAGAGCAAGTTTACGAGGCGTTCACCATCACTTGCCATCCACCGATGTACGCCCATTCCACTGTGATCGAACAGGTGGCTGGCGTCTTAGTGGCCAAACTTCGTCATACAGCTGCACCGATTCAGTCACTAGTTCCGACTGCAGACACCATGCACTTCTCATTGTGTCATTCGGAATAGAAAGGTCTATAACCACATAGCACGTTTTCTCTGCGATTTTGTACTTCCCAATCGGGCTCCAGAACCAGTATTGTGGACTGGATGGAAAAGAAGGGACACGTTTTGTGTTAGCGCTGCCACCAATCCCGCAGCTGTTTTGGTCAGGGCACACGCTCAGCCGGATGGCTGTTCAAACTGGAGATCATACGCACATGCACGTCCGCAGCACACCGACCTACAGGTGCTGCCCCATCTGTCGCGGTCACACAGTCGTCATACACTGTGGGGCGTGTTCAAAGCTTCGGGTATAATCGTATCCAGATGTGAGCGAGATGAATCATGCAAACGTGCATGCATTCTGACTAGGCCAGTAGGTGGTCGTCACGCAGACCTGCGGGGGTCAAATGGGATAGGCAACAAAGCGTTCGCTGGTGACCTTACAGCTGTTGAATGGCGTGGTCGATCGATTTGCTTGGCTGACAGCCGCAGTGTGCGCATGTGCAACTTGGAGTCGTAATCCCAGCAGTCTATGAACACCACACCCTGTGGGCGCGGTGAAGCATCGACCGAGCACGTGGGCTGTGCTGGGGACGATGAAAATAAAGCCATCTAAGGACTATTGAAAGTCTCCAATAATCAGTGACCCCAGTAATTAATTCTGTGTCCCCACAGTGCTTATCTCAACTGGTCCGATGGTATAGAAAAAGCCGTTCAGTAATGAAAATCGTGTGGACTAACCTCTGCACACAACTCGAGCTCCATAACCAGATTCCGAGTGGTATACCAACCTATCATTTTCCAGCTAAATAAAGTGAAATTTCATGCATTCTGAGACATGGAGATGCCATGTACTTTAGAATAAGAAAAACATGTTTAATCGGTCGCTCCCGGTACGTTTTCGATAAACAGAGAAGGTTACCACGTAGGAGACAGAGATCCCTTAGTGAAAGAGACCTGATGGGAGACTTCGTTAACTTGTTCAATAAGTGGGGCAGTTAGTTGGGTTGCAAACGTTGCATTACCAGTCGGGATGCCATTATCAGCGTGTTGTGAGCGGAACTGGACTACCAATAATCTCTTCAGTTGGGTTAAGTGGACGCTCTGGTAGCAGTTAACATGCGGAAAAGTCCACGAACTAGTCTTGTAGCTTTGCTAGGTGACCGGCGAGAAAAACAAAGGAGGTCGGGAAGCTGTTTGGTTTGGCGAGAGACTCACCTGGAACCCAGCTGAATCTCCCGTTTTTGATGTTTCCACGCAACTGATTTGCAAATTAGTGTACTGATATATATTTACCTGAGTTGAATAATCTTGTGTCTATCCTGGACAAATTATGCTGGTTTCGAACCCACTACGGCTGACATGGATGTGGGTAAATTTGCAACACACTATCCGAATTCCTTAGGAACAATTGCCTTATTCTAGGTAGAAATGGTTCATCTTATCACCAGTAAGCCATATCCATACATCTTGTATATCTTACATAACCATAGGTGAGTCTCTCGCAAAACCAAATTGGTTTGCAAATTAGTGTATTTCTCGAGGTCGGGAAGAATTCGTCCAGTGAATATGGAACAAGTGTCGAATTGCATGCGCATGTGCTTCCTACCAAAAAAACGAACAGGATATTACTTGAGATCCCGTTGCGGCAAAACAGTATTGTCTCGAAAAGACCCAGCAGAAGAATGGGGAACAACAAATCCAATGAGGAGAGACAGAGAATAACAAAACCATGCAAGAGATGGAGCGAAACAGAAGACATTCTGCCCCATTACCCAAAACGTTCGACGCCGAAATTCGACAAAAACAGCGTGGACATGAGCGGACCAAATAAAGCTACTTGACAGGTTCGCATCTAAAGTTCTCCTAGTGGGGAGTTCTGAGGGAACACAAAACGTTGACGACAACAAAGAGATTACTGTAACTTGAAGGAGAAGCGTCTTAGCACTTTGGGAAATCGGGGGATACAGAGCGTTCACTTGACCAGTTAGCAACTTCATTCAGAAGCGGTATGCTTACTGGGGCACCAGTAAACTTGCGGTTGATGAGAGATTTGGAGAAAAGGCGTGTCCCTAACACCCTGAATGACACAGCTATCAGTTGGCAATGAAGACTTAAGTTATACACTCATGAATGTGCGCTATGTGCGGTTGGTGAAGCGGCCTCCCGGTAGCTTGACCAGAGTTCACCCGCATTTGTAAAAAAAACTTCATTAACGGTTCCTGTCAAGTAACGCTACGGGCGTATTGCTTTACAGTTTGTACCCCGTTGTGAACTAACTGATCAGAACAAATGCACCTCCAAACCGGAAGTACAAGTGACTGGCTTAAGCTTCGTTTCCCCTCCCCTCGACGCAGGCTGCTTTTCTGGTTACTAACCGTCGAAAGATAATCCTTGGATAGAACATTTAGTGGTCCTGTGAGACAGTCAACACAGCAAGGAGGTTAAATGAATGGGACCCTGGACTATGCTCGTCCTGTACTAGCCACGTTTGTAGAATTGTTAGCGGCAGAAACAGAGCGGACCACCCACCTGACACGGAATACCTCGAAGCTGATTGGTCGAGTTTGAAATTGTGAAATTAGGACCTACTTATTCGAGGAGGGGGAGGAGGAAACGAAGGTCACTCAAAGTACTGCCTAGGCTGAACATTGTTCCTTGTAAACCAAAGTGGAAGTTCAACTCACCTGTGTGCTGTGCCCCGACGGTCGGAGCCATACCTAACTGGTATACAGAGGTTGTATATTGAAATCCACAGACAAGAGCATATGCTTCGCCGCAAACTATTTATGACAGTCCACGAAGAAATTCCACTAACCCGGCGAATTCTGCACCACACGATTAACTTCGGGCACCAAGATTCTCGTACTTTTGTGTCTGTTTTGAGGGTTAGTTATCGGTGATACACTGCCGCTGCTTGGGTTGATTTCAACCTGTGGCGTAGCACAAGTTGTCTGGGAAGAAGGTCCATACGTAGAGGTAGCCCATGGCTTATTTAAAAAAAAACACGCACCCTAACCTGGGACATTGTGGAGATCACCTAAAAACGACAAATACGGTTGGACGCTGATTGTATCAACCAACCGCGATATCATCAGGTCATGCACACAGAGTTATTTCTTTCTGGAGGTACTGACTCTCAGAATAAACGTATTTGAGTAGCTAAATTTCTATCCAAAAAGAGCCCAATTTTGCCGATTCCTTTAGATGGTCGCCCCAGACGGACAATTGGGTTGTGATTTTTCATCATGCACAAGTAGAACAGCCTTCACATGACTCTAGACTGCCAAATTAGATCCCATTTATCAGAAGCATGAAGAAGTGGCCAGTTTATACGTAATGTACTACTCATAAGGTTGCTGAAAATTCTTCGACAGCCCACGACCGGTTTCGCCCTTCCAATTCGGGCTCATCAGGTAGGCGCAGCCCCCGAGTTTCCGTCAACCTTATGTTCTACTTGAACCCAAATTGCACTGATTTCGATAAATACACTCATTTGCAAATCAATTTGGTTTTGCGAGAGACTCACCTGGAACCCAGCTGAATGTCCCGTTTGTGATGTTTCCATGCAACTGGATGTGCTGCACCAGTCCATAGTGGTCAGGGACTCAACGATACGGAGATGAGAATAAAACTTTATAAAGACAGGTGACAACTTTTATAGAATCCAGTTTGTTTTAAAGGTGTAACGTATCTCAAAGCTTCAAGCACACAATGCCATAGGAGTATTCTATGAAATGCGAGCGGATAAACAGGCTGTTCCGGCGTTTCGGTTAACAAGTGTCAGTAGCAAGCGACAGGACTGAAATGCTGCTGGATTTCCTAGGCAGACGCGGCCGTTGTGCGCAATAGTAAACAGCGACCTTCAGGTTGAGTCAACTCGTGGTGGTTGAACATAGTTCCTTCGAGCAGGATATATTAACACCCTCATAAACTCTTCCTTATCAACTGTCGTTACAAGCGTGCTACGGACTATCATAGTACAACTAAAAGAAAGTACGTACCACTCATTTATGGGAGTCAGAAACAACACACAGCTACAGCACACCACAAAGCGCGCTCCACAGTTTCAAATGACGCCATTTTCGATACTCTGCGAAATTTTATAAGATTGTATGCTACATTTCTATCTATTGATTACACAGAATTTGACATTTGAAGGCAACCAGCTGCATGAGTCTGATTTTGAGTATAAAACCGAACAGATTTTCAGCTGCACATTGAGTTACTCGTCCTCCAGAAGCACATTACATACATAAAATGAAAGGATCAACTTACTTTTCTTTATCTTGACTGGTGGGGGAGTGGAACCTTGGTTCTTGGATGGAGTACTTGGCGCTGAGAATGAGGTAGTTACGAATGGGGCACCTAGCGTCACTTCGCTAACCCGATCGAACGATGCTGAAGAAGTGAGATCTTCACCTCGATCCAACGCCTTTGTGTAGTGAACCAAATCCCATACTCCGTAAGCCACTGGAGGTCGAGGTTCTACTGGGGTAGAGCTTGAAGATGTGGCGCGTTCAGTCTCTTCAACATGGGGCTGTGAATTATTCATATTCTCGTAAGATGCTTCTTCGGTAAGTGCATTCTGCTTGTTCCACAATTTGAATTTCATGGCGCACCTGAGCTAGACGCGATCGTGGCGTCAGAAGCAGAAATGGACGAGACAGCCTGCACACCAGCCAACAGACGCACCTAGTCAGTCAGGGTCAAACTCAGGTCACTAGACATGAAAACCTAGATTCTAATTGGTTGTGTTGTTGTCCTGGTGGAAAAATTCTCAGCCAATCAGAATGACGTTTCCAAAATGTTGCACGTTGCTCATTGGACAGTTAGCCAGGACGGGCTTAACGGCGCAGCGGACATGAAGGTCGTTTAATGGGGAGGAATGCGCCTGTCTGTTGCATCAGTAGACACCGCGTATTTTTTATTATCAAAAATTAGGTCGTTGCTCTCAATCAATTGAAAAAAGGTCGGAACCGATTGAGAGGTTATCGTTTCACAACGGCTTGGTAAAAAATCGGCAGTTTTCATTTAACATAAAAAGCTTCCATGGGCCAAGTGAACAGGTCACCAAATTGGCAAGGTAATAAGACAGACGGGTGCTGCGAGCACGCTCAACCCCGTCCACGGGTCGGCCTCGTATTGCATTACCTCGAGGATTGGCCCACCAAGGAAACAACACAAATGGCCCTAGCCCTCCTCCCCTTCTGTCGCGCTACTGCTGCTACGGCTGCCACTGCCGCTACCGCTGCCGCTGGCGCTGGCGCTGGTGCTGCCGCTACCCCTGCGTGCGCGTCAGCCTGATGGCCTAGTGCGAACGCACGTGCGCACCGTGTGTTCACCTGGGAACACACAATTCAGCCCCGCATTCAACCAATCGCCAGCACTACCCACACACACACACACACACACACACACACACACACACACACACACACACACACACACACACACACACACACACACACACACACACACACACACACACACACACACACACACACACACACACACACACACACACACACACACACACACACACACACACACACACACACACACACACACACACACACACACACACACACACACACACACACACACACACAGATACACACATGCAACACCGTGGATGCGCTCGAACCACACAATCAACTGAAATGTCTTCTCGTTCTGGCTAGGTCGCGTCAAAACAACCGGAGCAATTACAATACAGGGGCATTGTCGCACCTACCGCCCATCGAGGCACTAACTCAGTCAGAACCAAACCCGTCCGACTGATGAGTGGTTGGACAAGAGCCTGCCTGCCACACTGTGCCCACACACGGTGCCCACTGTAACCGCATCGGTCACAACTTCCGGCGATTCCTCGCTTTTGCCCACGTTACCTGTCTGTTCCAACCCGAACACTCGGAACAGCAACAAATACTCACTCAGACACACCCAAGCCCCATCGAACTGATCGAGATAGCAGGTGTCCGGTACGATCGAAGGCGTTCGCTTGCATTCCGATATGCATCAAGTTGCATGAAGTTCGTCCGAATTCCCAGTAGCTGCAATTGAAATCCAAATGCTATGCGAATCACTCGCCACTCACTGACCCCCCGACCGTGCTACCTGTCACAAACAACAAGCCTACGGCGCACGCAACTACCCACTGCACAGCCACGTTGAACGTATGTGACCTGAACGGGGATAGGACAGCCGGGGCGCAAGTCGTTCACACTGGTTTGGACTGTTTGGACTGTTTGGACTGTTTGGACTGTTTGGACTGTTTGGACTGTTTGGACTGTTTGGACTGTTTGGACTGTTTGGACTGTTTGGACTGTTTGGACTGTTTGGACTGTTTGGACTGTTTGGACTGTTTGGACTGTTTGGACTGTTTGGACTGTTTGGACTGTTTGGACTGTTTGGACTGTTTGGACTGTTTGGACTGTTTGGACTGTTTGGACTGTTTGGACTGTTTGGACTGTTTGGACTGTTTGGACTGTTTGGACTGTTTGGACTGTTTGGACTGTTTGGACTGTTTGGACTGTTTGGACTGTTTGGACTGTTTGGACTGTTTGGACTGTTTGGACTGTTTGGACTGTTTGGACTGTTTGGACTGTTTGGACTGTTTGGACTGTTTGGACTGTTTGGACTGTTTGGACTGTTTGGACTGTTTGGACTGTTTGGACTGTTTGGACTGTTTGGACTGTTTGGACTGTTTGGACTGTTTGGACTGTTTGGACTGTTTGGACTGTTTGGACTGGTTTCGACGGTTTTGGTGCGCAGCCAAGATTGTGTGTCGGTGTGTCGAGTGATGATGATGATGATGACGATGGCTGGTTGGTTGGTGGTTTAGCGGCGTGTTGTGATCACCGCAGTGGTTTGGTGTACTAACGTGACATATGCTGACGAGTAGTGTGTGTGCATCGTGTTAGTGGTTATTGTGCTCTTGGTGGGTGTTGTTTGGGAGCGGTTTTGAATGTCTGTGATTAATTTGGCTTGTATTGGTGTTTGGCACAGATGTGGGTGTTTTTGGTTGTTTGTGTTTGTTGTTATTGGGCTGATGGATTGTGTTTTGTGTGTGTTTGCGTGCAGATGAGTGCGTTTTGGCTGTGTTGTATTGTTTGTTAGGGTAGCTGGTATTGTTGACTTGGTGTTTATCGCTTCTCGGCTCTCTGAGCTAAGATCATGTGTAGTATCTGTTCTTTGCAGTGTAATTTCTGCAACGGTCTCTAAATTGAGACCAATGAAATTACCTGTATTTTTCTCGCTCGGACGGGTGCTGTGAGCTTGCTCAACCCCGTCCACGGGTCGGCCTCGTATTGCATTACCTCGAGGATTGGCCCACCAAGGAAACAACACAAATGGCCCTAGCCCTCCTCCCCTTCTGTCGCGCTACTGCTGCTACGGCTGCCACTGCCGCTACCGCTGCCGCTGGCGCTGGCGCTGGTGCTGCCGCTACCCCTGCGTGCGCGTCAGCCTGATGGCCTAGTGCGAACGCACGTGCGCACCGTGTGTTCACCTGGGAACACACAATTCAGCCCCGCATTCAACCAATCGCCAGCACTACCCACACACACACACACATACACACACACGCAACACCGTGGATGCGCTCGAACCACACAATCAACTGAAATGTCTTCTCGTTCTGGCTAGGTCGCGTCAAAACAACCGGAGCAATTACAATACAGGGGCATTGTCGCACCTACCGCCCATCGAGAGACTAACTCAGTCAGAACCAAACCCGTCCGACTGATGAGTGGTTGGACAAGAGCCTGCCTGCCACACTGTGCCCACACACGGTGCCCACTGTAACCGCATCGGTCACAACTTCCGGCGATTCCTCGCTTTTGCCCACGTTACCTGTCTGTTCCAACCCGAACACTCGGAACAGCAACAAATACTCACTCAGACACACCCAAGCCCCATCGAACTGATCGAGATAGCAGGTGTCCGGTACGATCGAAGGCGTTCGCTTGCATTCCGATATGCATCAAGTTGCATGAAGTTCGTCCGAATTCCCAGTAGCTGCAATTGAAATCCAAATGCTATGCGAATCCTCGCCACTCACTGACCCCCGACCGTGCTACCTGTCACAAACAACAAGCCTACGGCGCACGCAACTACCCACTGCACAGCCACGTTGAACGTATGTGACCTGAACGGGGATAGGACAGCCGGGGCGCAAGTCGTTCACACTGGTTTGGACTGTTTGGACTGTTTGGACTGTTTGACTGTTTGGACTGGTTTCGACGGTTTTGGTGCGCAGCCAAGATTGTGTCGGTGTGTCGAGTGATGATGATGATGATGATGATGATGATGATGATGATGATGACGATGGCTGGTTGGTTGGTGGTTTAGCGGCGTGTTGTGATCACCGCAGTGGTTTGGTGTACTAACGTGACATATGCTGACGAGTAGTGCCATAGTGGTTGTGCTCTTGGTGGGTGTTGTTTGGGAGCGGTTTTGAATGTCTGTGATTAATTTGGCTTGTATTGGTGTTTGGCACAGATGGGTGTTTTTGGTTGTTTGTGTTTGTTGTTATTGGGCTGATGGATTGTGTTTTGTGTGTGTTTGCGTGCAGATGAGTGCGTTTTGGCTGTGTTGTATTGTTTGTTAGGGTAGCTGGTATTGTTGACTTGGTGTTTATCGCTTCTCGGCTCTCTGAGCTAAGATCATGTGTAGTATCTGTTCTTTGCAGTGTATTTCTGCAACGGTCTCTAAATTGAGACCAATGAAATTACCTGTATTTTTCTCGCTCGGACGGGTGCTGTGAGCTTGCTCAACCCCGTCCACGGGTCGGCCTCGTATTGCATTACCTCGAGGATTGGCCCACCAAGGAAACAACACAAATGGCCCTAGCCCTCCCCTTCTGTCGCGCTACTGCTGCTACGGCTGCCACTGCCGCCCCGCTGCCGCTGGCGCTGGCGCTGGTGCTGCCGCTACCCCTGCGTGCGCGTCAGCCTGATGGCCTAGTGCGAACGCACGCGCACCGTGTGTTCACCTGGGAACACACAATTCAGCCCCGCATTCAACCAATCGCCAGCACTACCACACACACACACACACACACACACACACACACACACACACACGCAACACCGTGGATGCGCTCGAACCACACAATCAACTGAAATGTCTTCTCGTTCTGGCTAGGTCGCGTCAAAACAACGGAGCAATTACAATACAGGGCATTGTCGCACCTACCGCCCATCGAGGCACTAACTCAGTCAGAACCAAACCCGTCCGACTGATGAGTGGTTGGACAAGAGCCTGCCTGCCACACTGTGCCCACACACGGTGCCCACACACGGTGCCCACACACGGTGCCCACTGTAACCGCATCGGTCACAACTTCCGGCGATTCCTCGCTTTTGCCCACGTTACCTGTCTGTTCCAACCCGAACACTCGGAACAGCAACAAATACTCACTCAGACACACCCAAGCCCCATCGAACTGATCGAGATAGCAGGTGTCCGGTACGATCGAAGGCGTTCGCTTGCATTCCGATATGCATCAAGTTGCATGAAGTTCGTCCGAATTCCCAGTAGCTGCAATTGAAATCCAAATGCTATGCGAATCACTCGCCACTCACTGACCCCCGACCGTGCTACCTGTCACAAACAACAAGCCTACGGCGCACGCAACTACCCACTGCACAGCCACGTTGAACGTATGTGACCTGAACGGGGATAGGACAGCCGGGGCGCAAGTCGTTCACACTGGTTTGGACTGTTTGGACTGTTTGGACTGTTTGGACTGTTTGGACTGGTTTCGACGGTTTGGTGCGCAGCCAAGATTGTGTGTCGTGTGTCGAGTGATGATGATGATGATGATGATGATGATGATGATGATGACGATGGCTGGTTGGTTGGTGGTTTAGCGGCGTGTTGTGATCACCGCAGTGGTTTGGTGTACTAACGTGACATATGCTGACGAGTAGTGTGTGTGCATCGTGTTAGTGGTTATTGTGCTCTTGGTGGGTGTTGTTTGGGAGCGGTTTTGAATGTCTGTGATTAATTTGGCTTGTATTGGTGTTTGGCACAGATGTGGGTGTTTTTGGTTGTTTGTGTTTGTTGTTATTGGGCTGATGGATTGTGTTTGTGTGTGTTTGCGTGCAGATGAGTGCGTTTTGGCTGTGTTGTATTGTTTGTTAGGGTAGCTGGTATTGTTGACTTGGTGTTTATCGCTTCTCGGCTCTCTGAGCTAAGATCATGTGTAGTATCTGTTCTTTGCAGTGTAATTTCTGCAACGGTCTCTAAATTGAGACCAATGAAATTACCTGTATTTTTCTCGCTCGGACGGGTGCTGTGAGCTTGCTCAACCCCGTCCACGGGTCGGCCTCGTATTGCATTACCTCGAGGATTGGCCCACCAAGGAAACAACACAAATGGCCCTAGCCCTCCTCCCCTTCTGTCGCGCTACTGCTGCTACGGCTGCCACTGCCGCTACCGCTGCCGCTGGCGCTGGCGCTGGTGCTGCCGCTACCCCTGCGTGCGCGTCAGCCTGATGGCCTAGTGCGAACGCACGTGCGCACCGTGTGTTCACCTGGGAACACACAATTCAGCCCCGCATTCAACCAATCGCCAGCACTACCTACACACACACACACACACACACACACACACACACACATACACACACACACGCAACACCGTGGATGCGCTCGAACCACACAATCAACTGAAATGTCTTCTCGTTCTGGCTAGGTCGCGTCAAAACAACCGGAGCAATTACAATACAGGGGCATTGTCGCACCTACCGCCCATCGAGGCACTAACTCAGTCAGAACCAAACCCGTCCGACTGATGAGTGGTTGGACAAGAGCCTGCCTGCCACACTGTGCCACACACACACGGTGCCCACTGTAACCGCATCGGTCACAACTTCCGGCGATTCCTCGCTTTTGCCCACGTTACCTGTCTGTTCCAACCCGAACACTCGGAACAGCAACAAATACTCACTCAGACACACCCAAGCCCCATCGAACTGATCGAGATAGCAGGTGTCCGGTACGATCGAAGGCGTTCGCTTGCATTCCGATATGCATCAAGTTGCATGAAGTTCGTCCGAATTCCCAGTAGCTGCAATTGAAATCCAAATGCTATGCGAATCACTCGCCACTCACTGACCCCCGACCGTGCTACCTGTCACAAACAACAAGCCTACGGCGCACGCAACTACCCACTGCACAGCCACGTTGAACGTATGTGACCTGAACGGGGATAGGACAGCCGGGGCGCAAGTCGTTCACACTGGTTTGGACTGTTTGGACTGTTTGGACTGTTTGGACTGTTTGGACTGGTTTCGACGTGCGCAGCCAAGATTGTGTGTCGGTGTGTCGAGGATGATGATGATGATGATGATGATGATGATGATGATGATGACGATGGCTGGTTGGTTGGTGGTTTAGCGGCGTGTTGTGATCACCGCAGTGGTTTGGTGTACTAACGTGACATATGCTGACGAGTAGTGTGTGTGCATCGTGTTAGTGGTTATTGTGCTCTTGGTGGGTGTTGTTTGGGAGCGGTTTTGAATGTCTGTGATTAATTTGGCTTGTATTGGTGTTTGGCAGATGTGGGTGTTTTTGGTTGTTTGTGTTTGTTGTTATTGGGCTGATGGATTGTGTTTTGTGTGTGTTTGCGTGCAGATGAGTGCGTTTTGGCTGTGTTGTATTGTTTGTTAGGGTAGCTGGTATTGTTGACTTGGTGTTTATCGCTTCTCGGCTCTCTGAGCTAAGATCATGTGTAGTATCTGTTCTTTGCAGTGTAATTTCTGCAACGGTCTCTAAATTGAGACCAATGAAATTACCTGTATTTTTCTCGCTCGGACGGGTGCTGTGAGCTTGCTCAACCCCGTCCACGGGTCGGCCTCGTATTGCATTACCTCGAGGATTGGCCCACCAAGGAAACAACACAAATGGCCCTAGCCCTCCTCCCCTTCTGTCGCGCTACTGCTGCTACGGCTGCCACTGCCGCACTGCCGCTGGCGCTGGCGCTGGTGCTGCTACCCCCGTGCGCGTCAGCCTGATGGCCTAGTGCGAACGCACGTGCGCACCGTGTGTTCACCTGGGAACACACAATTCAGCCCCGCATTCAACCAATCGCCAGCACTACCCACACACACACACACACACACACACACACACACACATACACACACGCAACACCGTGGATGCGCTCGAACCACACAATCAACTGAAATGTCTTCTCGTTCTGGCTAGGTCGCGTCAAACAACCGGAGCAATTACAATACAGGGGCATTGTCGCACCTACCGCCCATCGAGGCACTAACTCAGTCAGAACCAAACCCGTCCGACTGATGAGTGGTTGGACAAGAGCCTGCCTGCCACACTGTGCCCACACACGGTGCCCACACACGGTGCCCACTGTAACCGCATCGGTCACAACTTCCGGCGATTCCTCGCTTTTGCCCACGTTACCTGTCTGTTCCAACCCGAACACTCGGAACAGCAACAAATACTCACTCAGACACACCCAAGCCCCATCGAACTGATCGAGATAGCAGGTGTCCGGTACGATCGAAGGCGTTCGCTTGCATTCCGATATGCATCAAGTTGCATGAAGTTCGTCCGAATTCCCAGTAGCTGCAATTGAAATCCAAATGCTATGCGAATCACTCGCCACTCACTGACCCCCGACCGTGCTACCTGTCACAAACAACAAGCCTACGGCGCACGCAACTACCCACTGCACAGCCACGTTGAACGTATGTGACCTGAACGGGGATAGGACAGCCGGGGCGCAAGTCGTTCACACTGGTTTGGACTGTTTGGACTGTTTGGACTGTTTGGACTGTTTGGACTGGTTTCGACGGTTTTGGTGCGCAGCCAAGATTGTGTGTCGGTGTGTCGAGTGATGATGATGATGATGATGATGATGATGATGATGATGATGACGATGGCTGGTTGGTTGGTGGTTTAGCGGCGTGTTGTGATCACCGCAGTGGTTTGGTGTACTAACGTGACATATGCTGACGAGTAGTGTGTGTGCATCGTGTTAGTGGTTATTGTGCTCTTGGTGGGTGTTGTTTGGGAGCGGTTTTGAATGTCTGTGATTAATTTGGCTTGTATTGGTGTTTGGCACAGATGTGGGTGTTTTTGGTTGTTTGTGTTTGTTGTTATTGGGCTGATGGATTGTGTTTTGTGTGTGTTTGCGTGCAGATGAGTGCGTTTTGGCTGTGTTGTATTGTTTGTTAGGGTAGCTGGTATTGTTGACTTGGTGTTTATCGCTTCTCGGCTCTCTGAGCTAAGATCATGTGTAGTATCTGTTCTTTGCAGTGTAATTTCTGCAACGGTCTCTAAATTGAGACCAATGAAATTACCTGTATTTTTCTCGCTCGGACGGGTGCTGTGAGCTTGCTCAACCCCGTCCACGGGTCGGCCTCGTATTGCATTACCTCGAGGATTGGCCCACCAAGGAAACAACACAAATGGCCCTAGCCCTCCTCCTTCTGTCGCGCTACTGCTGCTACGGCTGCCACTGCCGCTACCGCTGCCGCTGGCGCTGGCGCTGGTGCTGCCGCTACCCTGCGTGCGCGTCAGCCTGATGGCCTAGTGCGAACGCACGTGCGCACCGTGTGTTCACCTGGGAACACACAATTCAGCCCCGCATTCAACCAATCGCCAGCACTACCACACACACACACACACACACACACACACACATACACACACGCAACACCGTGGATGCGCTCGAACCACACAATCAACTGAAATGTCTTCTCGTTCTGGCTAGGTCGCGTCAAAACAACCGGAGCAATTACAATACAGGGGCATTGTCGCACCTACCGCCCATCGAGGCACTAACTCAGTCAGAACCAAACCCGTCCGACTGATGAGTGGTTGGACAAGAGCCTGCCTGCCACACTGTGCCTGCCACACGGTGCCCACACACGGTGCCCACACACGGTGCCCACTGTAACCGCATCGGTCACAACTTCCGGCGATTCCTCGCTTTTGCCCACGTTACCTGTCTGTTCCAACCCGAACACTCGGAACAGCAACAAATACTCACTCAGACACACCCAAGCCCCATCGAACTGATCGAGATAGCAGGTGTCCGGTACGATCGAAGGCGTTCGCTTGCATTCCGATATGCATCAAGTTGCATGAAGTTCGTCCGAATTCCCAGTAGCTGCAATTGAAATCCAAATGCTATGCGAATCACTCGCCACTCACTGACCCCCGACCGTGCTACCTGTCACAAACAACAAGCCTACGGCGCACGCAACTACCCACTGCACAGCCACGTTGAACGTATGTGACCTGAACGGGGATAGGACAGCCGGGGCGCAAGTCGTTCACACTGGTTTGGACTGTTTGGACTGTTTGGACTGTTTGGACTGTTTGGACTGGTTTCGACGGTTTTGGTGCGCAGCCAAGATTGTGTGTCGGTGTGTCGAGTGATGATGATGATGATGATGATGATGATGATGATGATGATGACGATGGCTGGTTGGTTGGTGGTTTAGCGGCGTGTTGTGATCACCGCAGTGGTTTGGTGTACTAACGTGACATATGCTGACGAGTAGTGTGTGCATCGTGTTAGTGGTTATTGTGCTCTTGGTGGGTGTTGTTTGGGAGCGGTTTTGAATGTCTGTGATTAATTTGGCTTGTATTGGTGTTTGGCACAGATGTGGGTGTTTTTGGTTGTTTGTGTTTGTTGTTATTGGGCTGATGGATTGTGTTTTGTGTGTGTTTGCGTGCAGATGAGTGCGTTTTGGCTGTGTTGTATTGTTTGTTAGGTAGCTGGTATTGTTGACTTGGTGTTTATCGCTTCTCGGCTCTCTGAGCTAAGATCATGTGTAGTATCTGTTCTTTGCAGTGTAATTTCTGCAACGGTCTCTAAATTGAGACCAATGAAATTACCTGTATTTTTCTCGCTCGGACGGGTGCTGTGAGCTTGCTCAACCCCGTCCACGGGTCGGCCTCGTATTGCATTACCTCGAGGATTGGCCCACCAAGGAAACAACACAAATGGCCCTAGCCCTCCCCTTCTGTCGCGCTACTGCTGCTACGGCTGCCACTGCCGCTACCGCTGCCGCTGGCGCTGGCGCTGGTGCTGCCGCTACCCTGCGTGCGCGTCAGCCTGATGGCCTAGTGCGAACGCACGTGCACCGTGTGTTCACCTGGGAACACACAATTCAGCCCCGCATTCAACCAATCGCCAGCACTACCCACACACACACACACACACACACACACACACACATACACACACGCAACACCGTGGATGCGCTCGAACCACACAATCAACTGAAATGTCTTCTCGTTCTGGCTAGGTCGCGTCAAAACAACCGGAGCAATTACAATACAGGGGCATTGTCGCACCTACCGCCCATCGAGGCACTAACTCAGTCAGAACCAAACCCGTCCGACTGATGAGTGGTTGGACAAGAGCCTGCCTGCCACACTGTGCCCACACACGGTGCCCACACACGGTGCCCACACGGTGCCCACTGTAACCGCATCGGTCACAACTTCCGGCGATTCCTCGCTTTTGCCCACGTTACCTGTCTGTTCCAACCCGAACACTCGGAACAGCAACAAATACTCACTCAGACACACCCAAGCCCCATCGAACTGATCGAGATAGCAGGTGTCCGGTACGATCGAAGGCGTTCGCTTGCATTCCGATATGCATCAAGTTGCATGAAGTTCGTCCGAATTCCCAGTAGCTGCAATTGAAATCCAAATGCTATGCGAATCACTCGCCACTCACTGACCCCCGACCGTGCTACCTGTCACAAACAACAAGCCTACGGCGCACGCAACTACCCACTGCACAGCCACGTTGAACGTATGTGACCTGAACGGGGATAGGACAGCCGGGGCGCAAGTCGTTCACACTGGTTTGGACTGTTTGACTGTTTGGACTGTTTGGACTGTTTGGACTGGTTTCGACGGTTTTGGTGCGCAGCCAAGATTGTGTGTCGGTGTGTCGAGGATGATGATGATGATGATGATGATGATGATGATGATGATGATGACGATGGCTGGTTGGTTGGTGGTTTAGCGGCGTGTTGTGATCACCGCAGTGGTTTGGTGTACTAACGTGACATATGCTGACGAGTAGTGTGTGCATCGTGTTAGTGGTTATTGTGCTCTTGGTGGGTGTTGTTTGGGAGCGGTTTTGAATGTCTGTGATTAATTTGGCTTGTATTGGTGTTTGGCACAGATGTGGGTGTTTTTGGTTGTTTGTGTTTGTTGTTATTGGGCTGATGGATTGTGTTTTGTGTGTGTTTGCGTGCAGATGAGTGCGTTTTGGCTGTGTTGTATTGTTTGTTAGGTAGCTGGTATTGTTGACTTGGTGTTTATCGCTTCTCGGCTCTCTGAGCTAAGATCATGTGTAGTATCTGTTCTTTGCAGTGTAATTTCTGCAACGGTCTCTAAATTGAGACCAATGAAATTACCTGTATTTTTCTCGCTCGGACGGGTGCTGTGAGCTTGCTCAACCCCGTCCACGGGTCGGCCTCGTATTGCATTACCTCGAGGATTGGCCCACCAAGGAAACAACACAAATGGCCCTAGCCCTCCTCCCCTTCTGTCGCGCTACTGCTGCTACGGCTGCCACTGCCGCTACCGCTGCCGCTGGCGCTGGCGCTGGTGCTGCCGCTACCCCTGCGTGCGCGTCAGCCTGATGGCCTAGTGCGAACGCACGTGCGCACCGTGTGTTCACCTGGGAACACACAATTCAGCCCCGCATTCAACCAATCGCCAGCACTACCCACACACACACACACACACACACACACACACACACACACACACACACGCAACACCGTGGATGCGCTCGAACCACACAATCAACTGAAATGTCTTCTCGTTCTGGCTAGGTCGCGTCAAAACAACCGGAGCAATTACAATACAGGGGCATTGTCGCACCTACCGCCCATCGAGGCACTAACTCAGTCAGAACCAAACCCGTCCGACTGATGAGTGGTTGGACAAGAGCCTGCCTGCCACACTGTGCCCACACACGGTGCCCACACACGGTGCCCACTGTAACCGCATCGGTCACAACTTCCGGCGATTCCTCGCTTTTGCCCACGTTACCTGTCTGTTCCAACCCGAACACTCGGAACAGCAACAAATACTCACTCAGACACACCCAAGCCCCATCGAACTGATCGAGATAGCAGGTGTCCGGTACGATCGAAGGCGTTCGCTTGCATTCCGATATGCATCAAGTTGCATGAAGTTCGTCCGAATTCCCAGTAGCTGCAATTGAAATCCAAATGCTATGCGAATCACTCGCCACTCACTGACCCCGACCGTGCTACCTGTCACAAACAACAAGCCTACGGCGCACGCAACTACCCACTGCACAGCCACGTTGAACGTATGTGACCTGAACGGGGATAGGACAGCCGGGGCGCAAGTCGTTCACACTGGTTTGGACTGTTTGGACTGTTTGGACTGTTTGACTGTTTGACTGTTTGGACTGGTTTCGACGGTTTGGTGCGCAGCCAAGATTGTGTGTCGGTGTGTCGAGTGATGATGATGATGATGACGACGGATGATGTCGATGGCTGGTTGGTTGGTGGTTTAGCGGCGTGTTGTGATCACCGCAGTGACTTGGTTTCGCATCGCGTCGCTAATTTCGCAGCATGATTTCTATTAGATGCCTAAGTTTGCAGGCACACAATCAGGTGGCACAACCCTGTGCCCCTGTTTTCCTGGATCGACAAGAGGCCAATTCTGTCTTGTATCATTGTACGATTCTACGTATTATACATACGTCAAACCGTCCTATAGATCGGAAGACCAGTCACCAAATACTTACTGCGCGTGCGCGGTGAGCAGCCAAGCACTTCATGTCCACGGACACTTTGAAGACGTGTAGCTGCTATACTGCAAAGCAAACACGTTCCCGCTATCCGGACTTTCACCCAAGAACCCTCCAATTTATCACAAAAGATAAGTCACCTTGACTAACTCCCCATTGTTCACTGTATTTATCTTATCATGGAGCACTAGTAACTTTAAACTAGTATCTACCACAGTAAAACTGCTATTAGTGCATACGCCTTGTGAGTTTTATTGTGACTATCAATTATCATAACCTGTGAACTAATAATTGTTTTTCTTGTATGCAACACTTGGTTACAAAATTTACCTGTTCGATAACTTTTCAGTTAGACAGATTATCGTTGTTTTTTTCGACAAATTTCTAGGAGGATCAAAGAGCTACGCGGTCCTCGTGATTAACTAGAGTGCGTGTTCTTGGCTTGTAATATCTCACTCCTTGCCCGCTCGTTATGTAACGAGTCGCCTACTTCAACTCAACCAATGACAGCTGTATACAGCTGTATATACCGTCACGAAGAGACTGGACCTTACCGTGGTGTGGCGGTTTGTGTACCTCGGCGACCCATTGAGCTATACTGGGGTGCCCGCGTGACACTCACAGAGTCTCTCATACCAGGTTGGTCCATGGGTAGACGTCTGACGAACACAGTCTCCTGGTCCTCCAGGTTGGGGTTGGAACATGTGTGGCGACGTGTTCCGTAAAAATGGTAATGTACTTGCATTTCCAGCCCAACACCGCTGCCTTGCGGTTAGGCTTTTGAGCCAAAGGCTTTGGTTGAGGACCCTAATCGTCCTCCTGTCTAGTGTGGGCGCCCTGGCAGTATCCCAGCCCTCGTACAACCATGACATTGACAACTAACAGTACTTTCATGCCACATCGGCCGTCGCGTGGTGCCATCAGCCGGGTCGCCTTACTTGCTGCATACAGCAGGGCGGGTAAGCGAAAACATGCTACTGCTGACGCCTCCCTTCTTACACTTTCACGTTTTCCGTCTTCCACCCTCCCCGCCCCAATTTTAATACGTCCTCCGCAGGTCCCAGCTCTAGGACTGATCGGTTTGCCCGCCCTGCATCACATCACTTAGCCGCAGATTGTGTACGTCCGAGTTCATTTACAAACCTAAACTCCGAAAGCCTTTAAATGTTCGTTCACTGAAGCAAGCAGGTCAACAGGTGGCTCTTGCTCGTACGCTGGATTCCCTCAGCATTGATGTATGTTGTCTGTCAGAAACAAGGACGCAGGACGCAAGTACTGTGATCGAACTGACTGCCCCCTCGCTCTCTTCCAGGTTCCGGCTGCGCACCTCTGGTGATGCAGAGGCCGCTGCAGCTGGATATGCTGGGGTGGGTATTGTACTGAGTGAACGAGCGGAAGCGTCTCTGCTTGATTGGATACCCGTTGATAGTCGCCTCTGTGCGGTTCGTTTGGCAACATCTGTGAGAGAATCTAGAGGAAGTGAGGTCCATCGCACCTTGTTTATTGTGTCCGCTTACGCCCCAACTGACTGTAGCTCTGAATCTGCCAAGGACAGTTTCTATGACGCTCTAGGTGCCCTTCTACAGCAGGTTAAAACCTCAGATATCGTTGTGGTTGCTGGTGATATGAACGCCCAGGTAGGTAGACTGAGCGCTGCTGAGGCCCGATTGGGTGGTCGTCTTGGTTTGGACACGAGACGCACGGACAACAGAGACCGCTTACTTCAGATGTGTGCCGATCACAGACTGTTCCTTTGCAGTACGAATTTCCGGAACAGCGGAAATCGCTTGATAACGTGGTGCCCACCAACAAACCAGCGACGAACCCAAATAGACCACATCGCCGTGAGTTATCGGTGGCGAGGGTCGATCACCGCTTGCCGCTCCTTCTGGAACACCAGCGTGGACTCCGACCATGCACTTGTACGCTGCTTTTCATTGCGCTTTTCAGGTGTACGCAAAACGCGCACACCTCGCCTAGCCATTGAGAAGCTAGTGGATCCAGAAGTCAAACGAAACTATCAAAACCAGCTCCTCGAATGCCTCGGACGGCACGGTGTCGGATATAAACGGCCACGGAAAAGATATCCAAAGCGCTACTCGGTCGGAACGTCTGTTTGCGGTACAACCCAGCCAACCTCATTCAAACACTGGATCTCTGATAGGACCGTGTCTGCTGGAGACCCGGCGACAGATTCCCCTGGCCGCCACCACAACTCCACCCGACGCATCATCCGACGCCAAGTGAAACTGAGTGTCCGTGCAGACCGAGAAGCTTGGTGGACCCGAAAGGCCCAAGAAATGGAAGATGCAAAGAATGCTGGAAATGTGCGCAGGCTGTTCCATTTGATTCGTTCGACTGGTCCTCGAAAACCTCTTGTCAGCGAAACAATCAGAGACCAAAATGGCTCCCTGATATGCAATAAAGCAGAACGTTTGGACCGCTGGGCACAGTACTTCGAACAGCAATTCAGCTGGCCACCTGCTACCTCCAATCCAGAATCCTGGCCTTCAACAGAAAGCTGGACCGTAAATATGGAGCCGCCTTCGGTCTCAGAAGTGTCCGAGTGTATTTCTACTCAAGCGTCATCGTGCTGCTGGTCCTGACGACCTTCCACCTGCTTTTCAAGGATGGCGGTGGGCTCCTCAGCCAGTGCCTGTCTAGACTATTTGGTTCTATCTGGGAGAAAGAGACCGTCCCAGACAACTGGGGTGAATCGATAGTAGTGCCCATTTTCAAAAAGGGTACTCGCAGTGAATGTAGCAACCACAGAGGTGTTAGTTTGACTCCTGTTGTGACAAGGCTTCTGGCGTCATTGATTCTTCGTCGTCTCTACGATGGCACGCGAAACCTTGACTCGTGAGAATCAAGCGGGATTTCGACCGGGTAGAGGCTGCATTGACCACATCTTCACACTCCGTCAGGTGTTAGAGCAACGCCACATGTACAGACGACCCACAATCTTGGTGTTCCTTGACTTCAAGGGTGCGTTTGATTCTGTCGATCGGTCAGTGCTGTTAAATATACTTGCTCAACAGGGTATGCCCCAGAAGTTTGTAAACATAATCCGATCCCTATATTCACATACTTCTGGGCGGGTGAGAGTATGGTGAGCTCCAAAAGCTTCCTACAAAAAGTGGTGTCAGACAAGGATGTCCACTCTCTCCATTCTTGTTCAACTTCGTCATTGATGAAATAATGAGGCGAACGCTGGAAGGTCTTCAAACCCCGGTGTTCAAATCGTTGCTGGTGAGAGCCTTGTCGATCTGGAGTACGCAGATGACATCGCCCTCATCTCTGAAGACGAAAGTGAAGCACAAGCCCTGTTGAATAGACTGACCACCATCATACCATCTTTTGGCATGCGCCTTGCACCTTCAAAGTGCAAAGTCATGCTTCAGAACGTGCAGTCTCCGGACATATCCCTTAAAATTCAAGGAGAATCACTGGAGATTGTGGAAAACTTTATATACCTCGGTAGTTGTATTAGCTCTGACGGAAGTGTCTGATGAAGTCAGTGCAAGAATCTCAAAGGCTCGAATCACGTTTGCTAATTTGCGTCACTTGTGGCGTCAAAAGGCATCTCACTAGATCTTAAGGGTCGTGTGTACCAGGCTACAGTAAGGGCTGTATTGTTGTATGGGTGCGAGACATGGCCTCTACGGACAGATGATGAGGCGTCTCCAGGTTTTCGACCACCGATGCCTCAGAAGCGTGGCTGGTTTTGGATGGCGTCAGCGTGTTAGTCACGAGGTGATTAGAAAACGGGTATTTGGTTGTGCTGCAGGTACATCAATTGGGGAAATCATCCAGCACCGCCGACTACGATGGCTTGGTCATGTGCTACGCATGCCGAAACACCGTCTACCGAGACGAGTGTTGTTCTCCGTGCCTCCTTCAGCATGGCGCAAACCGCGAGGTGGACAGCGCATGACTTGGCAAAAAGGCGTGAAAGAGATCACGAAGAGTTTGGGTGTTGTTGGTGCTGTACGCCTTCCAGGATGGGGTCCCCGTGACCCCGCCTGTGCTTGGCTGGAGACGTTGCAAGAAATGGCGGCTAATCGATGTCAGTGGCGTTCATGCTGTCAGTTTCTTTCCAGATTGTCTGATTGAGCGGTTGGAGGTGTAGGCACCTCAGAATGCTTGACATAGGCCAGCACTAGGTCCCTTCCTCATCCACTCTTTTTCTCTTCTTTTCACTCTAGGGCTTTTAATATATAATGATATATATATATGCATATGAAATTAGACAAACTTAATGGTCGTACGGCAGTGAAGCATCAGTGTCAACACTGATGTTGCCTGTCTTTGATGATGATGATGATGACATCTATGGAGATGAACTTCCAGCTATACTTATATCATCACTATGGCTGAAATGTATCGCGGCTTTTAGAACCTCCAGTAAAATAGCGAACAATGTTGGCAGACTTCATTCTCGAATTTGAAAGTAGTTGCCAAATGACAGTTTGGTATTTGGTCGAGCAGTGCTGAGCTCGAGGTAGCCCAGTTTCTAAGGTGCGGGTTTACTGACCGGAAGGTTCGTGGTTCGAGCCCGATATCTTGACCACTCCTGTCCAGGCTGACACTAGTTCGGTCCTCGTATTTCCTTCGGGTGGCACTGAAAGGGTGTTCGTTACAGCTGAACGATTATTATTAATAATCGATATTCACGCGAAGTGTCTCAGTTCGATGTTTTCCCCAGTTTGACAGCATAACCAAAAGAAGGGTTAGATTAACTGATATGATGAAGCAGTGCGAGCAATTCGTACAAATGAGTCGTTTGATAGTTACACATGTGAGTAAAAAACAAGCCTTTCTAGGGAGACGAAAATTACGGGAAGCAGCAGCCTCATGTTGACCATGGTCCAATTTGTCCCCCGGTTGCAAGCATGACGTCCATTGACGAGGCGCACTTCTGTTGGAGACTCTGCATGTTTAGAGGTGTGAGGAAATGCGTTGCACGTTTACAGGAAAGGTGTGGTACGTTATGGAACATTTTATCGTAGTATGCACAATTTCTCACGGCTTGCCGACTAATGGTGTCCCCACGAACAGGAACAGAATACTCACTTATTTGTGACAGTTGCTCATCACAGGACAGTACCATGGAGAAACTTAGTAACTGTTATTCAGTCGTCTGAAACACATCCTTTCCGAAATACAATGAGTTGCAAACAAATTTGGTTTTGCGACAGACTCACCTGGAACCCAGCTGAATCTCTCGTTTGTGATGGTTCGCTAATTTCGTGCAATTTGGTTTCAAGTAGAACATAAGGTTGACGGGGACTGCGCCCACCTGCTGAGCCCCAAGAAGGGCAAAACCGGTCGTGGGCTGTCGAAGAATTTTCAGCAACCTTATGAGTAGTGCATTACGAAATCTCTTCCGGTTTCGAGGGTGTGGATAGAGGGAGAGGAAAGTCTACAAGCATCGACAAGCGCCACTATTCCAAGCAGACAAGGACTGGATTGAAGAAATTTAAAACAAGCGCTCTCTACTTTTACACTTTAGACTGTATGGGGACCCAATGGTTCTACACTTTTGCACCCCGTTCAACGTAGAACCTTCAAAATTGAAATTTGTCCGCTAAACACATACAAACTTTTGCAACTCTCATGGGAATGAGACATCGGAATGACCAAAAAGTTCAAATGCAGAACTGAATTTGATGATCAAATAATTGCTATGCTTGATTGATGGAATAAATTGTGTGTCTGTCACATCTGGCAGAAGGCCCCTGTCTAGTCTCTTCTAGTCTCGTTTGGTTTTCGCTTCCACTCCCTCCTCGGTCGAAGAGAAGGCGCGGTTGCTCCCCTACCTAGTTTCAACATGATACCTCATACATGTGTGAGGAGAGGGGATTCACGAGGTATGGATTCGACGTTAACAAAGCACTGTTTTCAATGTCGATGAAAGCCTTGGACAGTTTCCGAGGGGGTTTGCCCTTCATCAGTCTCCTAGTTCCAGTCAACCTTACTTCCTACCTGAACACCAAGTTGCACGTAAATGGAGTTAACCGTTTAACACTTAGCCGTTCGGTCACGGGTGGCTGATCACCCGCACATGGCCATTCACCCTTCGTTCAACGAAAGCACATCTCCTGGTCACGTATTGATTGACTTCACTTACTAGATAAAACTTCGCTTGAAATTTCCTCAGACTACCTCAGACAGTCTATAAGTAGCTCAGAGGAAGAGGGACTTTACTGGATGAGTAAAACTTACATCGAAGAGCCAGTCAATAAGTGTGACCACGTGATGTAGATCTGTCAACTAAACCATGAGCGGTGCTATATTCTCTCTAAGTTCGAGCTAATGACACTGGTACTCAACCGCTCGTGGCCGAACGACTAAGCGTTGAATCACTGGCCGGAAGGTCGTGAGCTCGAAAATTTCTGAGCTTCGGAAGATGCGCACTGCTGATGACCAAAACATGACTAATGATCATTTACGTATCTTTGTGCAACAATTTCTTGCCTTGTTCGAGGCCTGACAATGATCATTTACGTGTCTTTGTACAACAATTTCTTGCCTTGTTCGAGGCCTGATATGAATTTACTCCGCACCACTCACCAAATGATACGACTGAACTATCGACCGACTAATATCGACAGCGACCCTCGCTGGTGAATCTCACTGGCGATCGATAACCGAATAAGCATGGCTTAGGCACTTAGCGTTTAAAGGAAGTCTGTCTGTGCGCATGGAGCAATAGTTTGTCTACAAAATCAACTCAATTGGATCCGATCGCGATGGTACTTTCTACTCAATAGTTCTCCGTACGACATTCCTACGGGTTTGCGCGTTTATACGCAGCAGCTCGTTGGGCCTCGTTCGACTAATTCCAAGTTTAAGTACTCGGAAGCGAAAAAATTTGGGGAAGTGTACGAATAAAGATGGCTCTAATCTCATCGGGTGTACGAAGTATAGATGAGCATCTTAATCTGTTTTCACTAGATGAAATGTTAAAAGAAACGAAGTTTTAACTTTGTGAAGCATATCTCATCAGTTTCTATCGTTTGTTAGGTCATCAGCTAGGAAATTTCAGTAATTTCTTCTAAAATGCTTCAATAGAATCGAAATTTCTAATCCGTACTTTGCCATTTCGAGTTCAGGCAGCCGATTAGCTATAGCTTAGAAGTTTTAGGTTTTCACACCCAATTATTAGTCTTTCGGAAGTAGTAAGGTCGCGATGAGGCAACTTCGGTGTAAACTGGGTGGCAATTTTTTCTGCATTCTTAGATTTAAACTATCTGTGACTTAGGTTCGCTGGAATCTGTTCAGCTTTGTAGCTTGTCGACCGGATCAAAGACTACCGAAAACCGATTGAGTATCAACTCTCAGTTCTGCCGAGTTTCCTAAGAAAGAGGAAACAGTTTCGTAACGCCCCTCAGCTGTCTTTGGTCTGTGGCAACACAAAATTGCAAGACAAAAGCCGGCCAAGTTGTCCCAATTAAGATGGGTCTTGGAGTGCTTCAAATCAACCAAATCTACTGGATGTGGACCATGTGTTAACTGGTGAGAGCAAAGATTCAGTTGAAATCGACGAAAACTCACGCTGAATCACCACAGAAGATGACGATTCCCCAAGACTATTGGTTGCTGAGCAGGTGAGCATTTGCCCAAAATCAGCTGATGTGACTGGGAGTAGGTCGAGAACCAAGTGTCTCATCAATCCTGCATTAAGGTATTGAATTCTTGTTCTGTGGAGGAAAGAGAAGGAAAACTGGGGGAAAACTGGGAGAAAAGTGTGACGACCAAAGTTGGCTTCTCTTGTGAATCATCGGTGATCAGCGGCTATTTTTCTTTTCTGTCCTGGCTACTCATGGGTGGCCCGTTTATTATAAGGCCGTTTCGTTTCCTTGCTGCTCGTTCCCCGGATTTTTGTTCCTGCTTAAGGTCTGCCTATTCTCTAGTATCTGATGTCAAGAATTGTTGCCTGTTCGTTTTTGCTTGCAAATTCGTGTCAGCTCTACCTATTTCTGAATGTCCGCTCTGACGAACCCGGAGCTCTTTATCCACTACACCAACCCCACGTCTCAGAGGCTTTCAACAACCTTATGAGTAGTGTAGTACTCTGGCTTATTCGGACTTATAGGCTGTTTGGACAGGCGATTCTGTTCGTTAGCTGGTGAGCCTATGATTGGCTTGGTTGGCGCTCACAGGACCTTTGCGTAAACACATGTCAGTACAGATAATCGAATCGTACATAAATGTAACAAAACCGAGTAAGGATGAAATAAAGTAACGGTACGACTGAGAACCCTAGAAAAAAAACGGAGAAGACACAAACAATAAATCATGAACTGATGAAAAGTTTGCATTTTCATCACAAGGATGCGAGGCAGAGTTACGAGAAAACAACATAGTACTCGCATGCCATATCAGTAGTATCCGCCGTTACACCAGTAGATTACTGAAATAAAATAGACTAACGACTCGCTGACAGATATAATAGTTTTTACGTTTATCGTTTTTATCCCATGTTGTACATCAAATGTACAACATGAGATAAAGCCTCACATGGAAGCCAGCCCTGCTTTCATGAGAGGCACGGTAGGTCGTCGACATCCCAGACTGGAAATTGCTAGGCAGCATCACACCGCTGGTCTATGCACTGACCGTGTCAGTGCAACTGGTGCTAAAACGTTCGCAACCTGATAGCCCAGCTCATCGAAAGACCATCGATTAAATAGGCCATGAATTCGAGTGAACACTCCTGCGGAAGACGCGTATGAGTTTGTGTTATCCCGAGCAAGCTCAATCTCCTGGGGTGGTCCCAGAAGAGATGTTTACAGAATACGCGCTCATTTTGCGAGGATACGATCCAGCTAATCCACATCAGCCATGCTACAGAAGAGGTCACCTGATGGTTGAGACAAGACGGATAAACAGCGAAACAGATAAGCCGGTAAATCATACCAACCAGCAGCCAGGGACTTGGGCAGTGGCAACTCCTCGAAAGTGATACGGTGCCCAACAGACTTAGCGCATGCACCTCCACACCATCTTCATTCAGACCGACGATTCTTCAACACAGGTGCAGCAAACCCCACTAATGTCTTTCGCGCACCACACGCACGCACACACGCAGACCCTCTGAATCGGGCTTACCTTGGAGTGTGGGCGGTTATGCTCCCGGTCCTGTTTGATGTCCAAACGACGGCGGGCTCTAGAACCGGAGGGTTTGCCGATATGGTGCACACCAGTCTCAGATTGCAGTTGACCATCTGAGTCGGTTCAAACGGATAGACTCGCACCATTGGTGGATCTGAGGGAGAATAAATGAAAGAAGGGAGGTTTTATTTCAAAATTCAAATTTTGGGGGATCAATGCAGCTGACTGATCCACACGCGGTGGAACTAACCGTCGTTAATAGCTGCAGCGTTTTTGAAATGACAGCAACTTTGACAAAAAAACGGTTGGGAGCCGGGGTACTGGTTTCTGCGATTTCAGTTCATAGGCGTTCCACTCAATAAGATTGCCATCCTTAAGTACGTTAGAGGAATGCTGTGAAACAGATAATGAAGGTGAGTAATACTGAACGCTAAACAAAGTACGGTGAGACAGGGCCGCTAAAATCGATATTTCGCACAGGTTATTGAACAATTAAATATCTTTCTGAGTAAGGCTTGTCAGCTGGCAAGAAGACTTTCCTTGACATATCTGCACATCCCATTAACGTTTGGTCATTTTCTTCAAGAGCCTCATCCCTTTGGGGACTCTACCTCGTCATTTTTTCCGAATTCACCATGCTGACGGTTGGTGAAGCAGGATACGAGAGGACAATCACATTTGTAACCGTAATAACTCTCCCTTGTAACAAACTTTCAGGAAAAAGCCCCGTCTCGAAGAGAGAAGCACACTGTAGACCTCAAAAAGTTTACCATACAGCCAACAACCGGTTGGGAAACAGCTTCCGGTCCTTTTAAAACAGCAGTACCTATGTTTACCTACATATTCCGATCTACTAGCAAAACAAAAAGTGAGCGAAATCGTTCCATTGTTGCCACCAGTGTAACACCACCGGAATGTATCGATCTTGTTTTTCAAAAAGCTGGGAAAATCAGGTGCGGTGATGGAAACTCATCACTGCCTGAGGAAACATTATCGACACAAGTAACCTTGTCATGAAGGAAGTCAAACTGATGCCCCTGTGATAACTACATTCACTGCGAGTGCCTCTTGTTGACTGCAGTTGTTTTGGAACGGTTCCTTTCTTCCAAATGGACTCAATCAACTAGGCTATACAGGCACTGTCGTTTTGAAGAGGACAGGAAAAGGTCACCGGGACCAGAGGCATGATGATACTTTAGCAGGAAGAAGAGTTCGGACATTTCTGAGACTGAAGGGGAGATCCATATTCACAGTTCACGTTTGCGTCAAAGGTCACTGTGATCCTTGATAATTTGTCTGAAAGGAGGCTTCTGAAGGCCAGTCTAACGAAAATCTGCGGAGGTTTCCAGCGGTTTTCTCATATTCCGTTCCTTTGGCCATTTGGAGCAACTAGCTTTCTGGTGTGCACGGACATCCAGCTTCATCTGGAGTCGGATGACGCATCGAAACCGGAAGGAGCTTTTTGTTCGGTGTCCAGTAAAGCCATAAGAAAATTCAGAAGAGGCTGGTTGGGTTGCACCTAATAGGGTAGTTCCGCTGTGATGTGCAGCTTTGTATGTTACTGGCAAGTGGCGCAAGCGTGAGAGTAGTGACTACGAAGAAGAGTCCCGGCGCTCACTTTTTACGGAGTGTTGTATTTTATGCGTCTCACGCAACCATTTCGTCAAACCCTCCCTGCCTACAAAGTTGCTATGACTTTCTGTTGCCCGTGAGCATGCACAAACGGTAATTCTGCCGATCCTCGATAGCCATCATTCATCACTCAAGACGATCAACTTTCTTTGCCACATGTATCACCTGGTTTTGTATCAACAGTATAACTTTTCTTTATTCAGGCTATGACCCAGGCATCGGATATAATCAGATAACCGTGGATATCACTCCTTTATTCAGGCTATGACTCAGGCATAGGATATAATCAGATAACCGTGGATATCACTCAGTAAGCTAACAAAAACAGAGATGTTGGAGTCACAACGGGTCTAAGAATGCTTGACGTTACACTTATGAGGTTGACGAAAACTCCTGGACAGCCGGCTACTGGTTTCAACCTTCTTAGAACTAATCAGGGATGCGCTGGACCCGATCGAATTTCGGAGACTATGCTTAGCTGATGGACCTCAAGAGTAGGGAACCCCCGGTTGTAGACGGGGGGTTCAGCAGTCTTCAGCAACCTCACAAGTAGTATCACATCAAGATGCCTGCTTCGGTGTATTGAAGTAGGCTTTGGGAAGACATTCTTTCGAAGAACATCGTGATGTAAAGATGAACATTCTCATCAAAAGGCAACTGCCCGTTTCACCGTTCTTATTTGATTTGGGAGTTTCTTGCTGTGAAGGTCGGCACCATGGAACTCATTTCGTCTTTCATCTGTGTGAAGTTTGACAAAACAATGAATTCGAAACGTCGTCATTCTCACTTACAGTCACATTTTGCCGACAAATAAACGGTAAACTTATAATAAGAGTGGGTCATAGGTCCCCGGTACACTTTTGGGGGGGGGGGAGAAATCTTCCAATTCCGGCCTTTCTGCATATATTTCTCGATAACTCACTCAATTGTCCATAAACCGACTGAATGTGGAAATCGGGTTCGATGAAACGGCTGTCCCGAGGTGACAAAATCAATGCTACTAGGTGCTCGCGTCAATAGCACAGGGATATTCCATGAATGTTTCTCCAGTGCGGAACGAGGGGATATGAAAGCGTGGATTCGCTGAACCATCAGCTCTGGGGTTACTCGCACTACTTAAAACATAACAGTAGTTCGTGTCCCGACAAGGAATCTAACAGCATGTAGAGGATCGTCACATGAGAATTAACGGTAATGTATGGTTGCTTCTTACAAGCCACGTTTCTGAACTTTTTGAAGCATTCTCAGCCTCTCTAGATGGTTTCTTATGATGTGTCCTTTCATGGGCCATTGATTTTAAATGGTACCATGTTGCCTAAAGGTGGCAATTCAATAAACGGTTGACAAAGACTCACCCAAAACACAAGGTCGTGAGACTCATAGTTTATTCCAAACGCCTAAGCCGATGGTTAACGTTAGAAAACCAAAGTAAATATTTAACCTCGTTTTAGATTTAGTTTAAAAAGGCGGTAAATTTTTTTAGTGTATTTGGGCGAAACGATAAGTACAAATGAGATGGAAAAAGTTGAAGCGCCTTGACTTTCACAACTGCATTCCGTCGGCTGACATTCACCTCCCTGCGCTGCTGTCGAAAGGACTTCCTCAACTGGGGTCAGCTCGACTTACGGGATCATGCTGAGATGAACTTGTTCCGAGTTGATAAGATAAAGTTTCTCACCAAAACTTGTCCTCTTTAAAAGCCAGCAACCAAAAATCAAGATTTGGTTTTAGTGGTGTCTTTAAGTGGACTGTTCGACGAAGGTCTCTGTGAGTGGCCACCTTGTGAACTAGGTCAATCTGGCTGGTTTCGAACGGAAGCGAATTCATCTAAAAAACGGCGACCCGTCCGATTTTTGGGGGTTAAAGACCGGCGCATCACCTCCATCTGTAGCTATATCTCAGATTCAGGAACTACGAACTCCTGAGAACGTTAGCAAAGAGTTGAACATCACCTGATCAAATTGTTCGGTAGACCCGATTGTGGGCTCGAAATTTGTTCACAGGGAGGAGAATGACTCTGGAATGGCTTCTGCACTCACGTGAACAATGTATCCAAAAATTGAACCTTTCGTTCAAGAGAACTCGGATGTATATATTTATGAAGCAAACTTCGATAACTGTGAGGCATGAGTCCAGGTGGGTACTGCAGAATTTTAAGTCTGGAGTCAAAATCAATTAGAAACACCTCGGGATTTGCTCAATTTTAGGTCTACTGGCCTAGCTGCTGGTTTCAAACAAAGAAGCTTCTAAAGAGAAAATTTTCTTCGGAAGTTGAAACCGTTAAATCACAAGTCAAATTCCGGATCTAGTCTAAACACCCGAATATCGTTTTGTCTGTAAGGCTCTTTTGTGAAAATGAATTTTACTAGGTCAGTGTTCTATAGGGACCAACCTCCTTCGAACGAGATTTTGACAAGATGATTTATTAGGTGGGTCTAACAATAACGTCGACTTTGAAGCGACTAATCCCTATAAAGTTTATCTTAGGATGCGTAGCGGCTTGTTACATTGCACCTTCCGTCCCACCGGATAGGTTGAGTCAGCTTCACAAGGCCACAGAGACATCAGTGAGGTTTGCACCGAACAAAACGGACTTGTTACAGAACAACAAAGCGGCAACAGCGCACAAACAAGCAGATTCACGTTCCACATAGCCAAAACCAAATGGATCCTTCTTCCCTGAAACAGGACGGTTACTGAGCGACTTGACTTCAAAGGGTCACTGTTTCTAACTTGAAACCGCGATTGCTATTTCAGACTTCAACAAATTTTTGTTTCCGCATTTGATGTTGTCCATGTTCTTGAGTTTTGCACACCGTAATTAATACTCTCCCGATTTTGATGAGGGCTCTCCGAAAGAGTCAAAGTGTTGTGAAGAGTTGTTTTTTCCTCGGGGTTTACAAACTGTCATGAATGAAACAAGCAACTCATTTTGGTGTTAAACGTACTATGTGTTTTCACATACACGGTTCATTCGCAGAGCAGAAATCTTTTGTGAGAGGTTATCAGGTACAGGCAACAGCTCCAGCGACACCAGACTGACACTGTTCATTCCTTCGACTGACGTAGACCCAGGTGCGATCTTACGATGATGTCATCATGATGTCTTCATCCTTCCGATGTAGTCCTCTACGAAATGGCAATGTCCTTGCCGGTCTACCTGTTTCAATCTGGAACTCCTTATTCGGAGATGTGACTGCTTTCTTAGGTCGCGCGGTTAATGGTCATGCTAATTACGAGGTCGGAGAAAATCGGACTAGGAGACTGCTTTCTTAGGTGGTGCGGTTAATGGTCATGGTCATTACGAGGTCGGAGAAAATCGGACTAGGAGTGTAACACGTCACGTGATGCGACGATTTTACCTCAGTTCCGGCTCTCTGTAGTGTCCATTCCACCATCGTCTTGAACGTCATGGTAACTGAACCCACGTGACCAGAACTTGTTAGTCAGCTGCACTGGCCAGTCACTTTACTCAGCCGGCCGATTAACTATCCGACAATTTTACATCAGGATTTAGGGCGATGAATGCAAGGTGCCCGTCCCCAAGGAAATACTCCAGAAAAGAATATGAGCCTAAAAAGTGAGGGAAATAGTTCGGTCTCCCGATTCTCAGAGCTAGGCTACCTCCCAAGGAGAGGACACGTTGGAGGAAAGTAACATTTGTGCATATGATACCTGATTCTCAAAACTATGGACTTGGATGTTTAGGTAGGGTGAGAGTAACCTCAAGTCAATGGGGAACTCTTGATTTGTGCACCAGTAACTCTGCCACTGTAGATGAATCGGAACAAAGACACATCATACTGATCCAAACCACCGAATCGATGCTGTGAGATGTTAATACATGCACTAAAGTACGTCAGATTACGCTACTGTGTTAACATGGAGCTTAGCAGAGTTTCAACCCACAGTCAAGATTATTTTGTTGAATAAAACGTTACACTTCTTGTCGGAAACCTGAGATAAACCTTATTGGATGATTGAGTAGCCTTAGGTAACCGTCCCTATCAGTAGTAAATGGAATTACTTCAAAGAGTGTGGGTTTCTATAGGATTGGGTTCAACCCTCCGGGTAGAAGGAATCCATTCGAAATAGCACCATATCCTGTTTGATAGCGCGTCAATCACCCTGCTGATCGACCGTTCGTGACAGTCATATTTATTTAACGAAGTGGCTAGTTACAAAGATGCTAAATTGTATTTCTGTGACTCATTCTCCAAGGTTACAGTAATCGGTTTTGTTTTTGTTAACTTAGTAGTACAACTATTTTACACATTTGTCTACGTACCAGTTGGTGTCAGCCTTGACCGTGGAGAAGCGTGCTACAAAAATACGGTTCAAAATGTTTAGCCCTGAGAGAGTGTGCTTCCATGAAGGGAGCGATTTTGGTCGGTCCCGAGAGTATATGCCCCCCCCCAGGGGGTTTTACCTAACAAAGAACAGGTAACCAACTAGCTATTCAAAGTTATGGGAACAAGTGTTTCCGTTTTTTCCAAACTTTAGGAAGACGCCGACATTATTTAAGATGGCAGTATCTAGTCTTGAAAACAAGTGCACAATGTAACTCACGGCGAACTCTGAGCTGTACTCGCCACAGGGCTTGCCCCATTGAATTTTCAGCAAAACAAACATACTCGCCGGCGTCATCGGCTTGCACTGCATCGAAACGGATCTCATTTCCCTGAAAAATAATAGACAGTAGTCAGTTATTTCGGGTGAAAAAGGCGTTTGAATTAAGAAAAAAGATTATATGTTTCGGGATTCGAACTTGAGGTAGACTGCCTCAGACAAAGAAAACCGCTAGCCTTTTGTCCCCGAAGTGTACTCTGGAGGGCAGCAGAGTTGGATACAAGGTATTAACGGCAAATGGATAATGGAAATCAATCGATGAGGCTCTTTGGCGCATATAACATACGAATTAGCCTTACGACCAGTGATTTTCCGGCGAGTTGTTTTGGACTGCACGTACACGTCCGCCTGAATAAACATTTTTGTGTGAAAACAGACCTGTAACTCAGCTATATGTGAAGCAATTCAAGTATCTGTTGACGTACATGGCTTGAGGAATTGAGAATACGGAAAGACGGAAAGACTCATTTGATTGTCAGTTCTGCCCTTTGTCAACACCAAGCCAGTTTGAAGATGAGTGTGCAGCTGTACTATGCATACACTTTAGTGTTCAGCTAAGGTCCATGGAAGCCCAGAGACTAGGGATACCTGATGAGCTCCAACAAGGACAAAACCAGTAGTGTGTAGTGACAATGTAGTAGTATTACTGTTTATTCAAAAGACACTTTCCATTTCCAAGCATATTCCAACGACTTGTCAGCACAAACTACTCAGATTGAAGCTGAACTTATGATGAAGACGCTGACAGCCTTTATCCCGTGTCACTGAGGTCATCAGTAGATTGATCGACTGGTCATTGGTCGATACAATCATAACCCACTGGATCGAGGCATTAGCAGCGTTCCAGCGAACACAGGCACACAAACACGAAAAATATTGTTGCGCAATCCGGTCGGAAGAAGAACTGTTGAAGCACACGGAAACATTTGCGTCATATTTATGTCTGATAACTCTCATCGACAGTCTGGTACGAGTTCCTCAACCTCACTGATTACACACATACACGTAACCGAACAGAGTAATTCTCTCATTCCTGAAGGTTGCGTCAAAAACAGAAGAGGTAAGATCTCATAAAAATCACTCACGCTTTTCAAGGTTCCATAGTTTCGAATGATACTGCTCTGTCCTCCTGTACGTTGCCAATATATGTACGGTGTGGGTATGCCTTCCGCCGCACACTGTAAGACTACGTTGTCGTTCACGTTTGCATCGGTATCATACGAAGATCTGTGGGTTATTATCACCGGTTTTGCTGGTGCAATGCAAAGTAGGGAGAGAGAGAAACGTAGCCTTTATTGTCATGACAAAAGAGCGAGAGAGATTAGAGCCCTAACGGAAAGTTTAAAAGTTGTTCGCCATCTAGAAATGCTACCAAGCGGTAAAGAACGTCTTCTGTGAACGGTAGGGATATTAAATCTCAAATTGGAGGAGCAAGTGTTAGAAGAATACCCGACAGGCGTTCAGTCACATTACAAGGGGAGTGTTACATGGAGGTTCGTCTATCAGTTTCCTACAATCCAGAGTGAGTAGTATTTCAATAGCTTTGTGGGTGTTCCGTTGTGGAGAGGAGAACTTCAGCATCTAAAGTGTTTCATTTAACTGATTCCTCTCAAAAGAAAACATTCCATCGTAGACCGATTGGACTTACTACGCAGTGCGGTTTTTCTCCTGACTAAGACAATACCGCCACCCCTTAGATGCCTTGATTAGTCGGTTTGGAATAGCCTTGACTACAACACGGTGATCTGAAAAAATTCGTATTTCACACATCACAATACCATCGGAAATGTATCCAGGGAATTTCGAACCCGTGACCAGACGGCTGGTAGTTTGAACACTTAACTGTACGGTCAAAAGCCAGTGTGAGTAACTCGCACTTATAGAGGACATAAGACCGCACATCCTTAAACCTCATGTGGTCACAAGTGTTGACTGGCTCCTCGAGTGACAGCTTCTGAGATGGAACTTGTGAAATTATTCTTCCACTCTGTTACTTATAAATGATTAGTAGCATGAGGAGAGTTGGGATTTTTGTTGGTGTCTTCCTGTAAGCGAAGCTCACAGAAAGCTCAGGAAGCTACTGAAGCGAGCTCACTACCGATCTGCTGCTGGTCGTTAGTTCTTCAAACTGTTGGCCGGGAGGTCATCGGTTCAAAACTACCTGGGTTTTGTTGGATGCCCACTGCTGACGATTCCCAATAAGGATGAAACGGCTGCACAGTGCTTCTCGGATTCTCAACATAGAGTGGCTTCACTTACAGGACGAAGTCTCCAGTTAAGTTCCAAAATCTCACTCTGCCAGTTCGCTCCTTATTTACCATGACAGTTCAAGTTTCTCTCGGTTAAAGTTTAGCTCCAAACAGCACTCAGCACCTCTGTAGAATCCACGAAGGAGATGGTTCATATGGAATGCCCTACGGTGACATGGTTTTTCTCTACCCAGAGGGGACGAATGATACAGAAGACTGCTGCATATGACCTATGCATGTGGGTAAAAACTAAGCTGTGGCAAAAACAACATTGACAGAACTAAGGCATATTCAGGAATATCTGTAACGCAGAACTCCCAGCGCTTAGTCGTTGATAAACTCGCACTACTCAGGCTATTTGTTCCGTTCCAATCATTTATAGATATCGAAGCTTAGTTCGAGGTTTATTCCTTGTCTTACCGTTTGCCGCTGTTTCCTAATCTCCAAACGAACGACGCTAGTCGTGCGAATAATGAAGCTGATTAGAATTCACAGAAGGCAGGGTTCTTATTGGCTGGCTAAATGGATTTGCCCTGAGCTGGAATGCGCTCAAGTAATACTGCACCGTTTGGACAAGGAAGTTGATCTAGTCTGACCTTTGATCCAAGACTTTCATTGTGTGACGTGAAACATGCAAGAGAGCAAAGGTGTACAGTAATCCCCCTCCGCAAATGAGCCACGCTTTGGATCAGATATCCTGGTGTGTATCAATTCAGTGGATCGAACAGACACCGAGTTTGGTATCCAGGTCGTTCCAGTTTACACTTCAGTACGCCTAACCTGTGCATGGAATAAAACTATTTCGCAATAAGAAGTAAGAACAGGGTGCTGATTGAGGCCAGAAAAGTCTATTTTCCGCGAACACCGACTAGTTGTAGCATTTACTGTGCGACCTGTCAGAATCAGGTGTTTGCCATTTCCTGTTGCAGATTCCTTTGGGTTGTTTGTCTTTGGTTGTCTTCCGACTGCTTTTTCGAGCAGAGTATGACTTGTGATGTGATATCAGAGTTGAATTCTTTATTGCCTATCAGTTTTCAAGCTATCCTTTGGCCAGAGCAGGGTGATGGGCATCCACAGTGTGGTTTTCCGTTTGTTGATGAGCTGAACTGTGTGAAGCCATTTTGGACTGTCGGTATTTTAACACGTTTGCATGTGTGGATTACCACACCAATCGAGTTGTAGTTAACATGAAGATAGGGCTTACTATACAGGTTTGAGCGGTATCTGGGGTCAGAATAACCAATTCTGCGCTATTCAGAGCGATTTCAAGGTCAACTCTAGTAACCAGAAATGTGTACATCATTTTCCAGAAAGATATTATCAAACTACTTGAACCGCCTTTCCATTGTCTGTCTGAGCCTGTGTGAGTGAAAGCTGGATTGAGATCAGTCTCTGAAGCAAAGCGCCTGACTGTCTAGAAATGCTAAACAGACCCAATCTTTGCCCATAAACAAGTTGAAGACAGCTCGCGCGGCAAGAGTAAACTATGATGTCATGAAAGATGAGATTCACGAAAATGCACTTCAAAAGACCGCTGGAATAGGTGCCTTCTAGTTAACTGGAAAGAACAACTAATTATTGTTGACGTTGAGGTTGTCTTCCCTAACTAATGAGTGCTATGCGCCACTGATACGTGTTCTGAGGTTGTATATCATGAAACAGCTGAGGAACCTATTGGATTAGGTATTTTCCAATTATGTTGCAGCCCTTCCAAGCGTCTGAGAATTGTTTCTTGAATTCCGTTTGACTGAACCACAAAAGTGTGCTCCCATCGGGTGGTTGATATCCTCATTGCTCTTGAGTTTTGTTGTTATTTTTTTTCATTAGATTAGATTTAATGTATTGCCAGCCACCACTGATACACTGCAGGTTGTAGTATGAACCAGTCAATCTTTCTTTAGATTAATTTAAGTTATTAAAGGTTTCGGTGGTTGCAAAATTTTCTAGAATGAATGTACATTCACATGACTGTCGTTTGAACAATCGTCCTCCTGTCTAGACGCAATCATCCTGGTGAGTCAATATCGGAAACAAGCACGTAATGGGACTGACCTTGATGCCTAGACCTAATGAATTAGCACAGACAAACACAAGTTATGTCCATCACCACTGGCGTTTTCTGAGTTATGAAGAGAAGAAGGACGTAGTTGGGTCAAAATGGCTCAGAATTTTGGGTTACACTTCTATTGGGGGTGAGCGGTACTTTGTGCAGCAATTTGGTCGAAGAATTCGCGGGGCTGAAGTAAAATGGTTATACGACGGGTACCCCCATTGAAGAATGTGTCCGGCAGCCGAAGCTGTGTTGGTTGGGACATGTTTTGCGTATCCCTAACCATCATTTGCCGAAGAGAGTACTGCTTTCCGTGCTCAATTCAGAGTGGCGGAAGCAGAGAGGTGACCAACCCTTGAAAGAAATCACGAAACGTTTGGGTGCTTTCGGTGCTACTCGCCTTCCAGGACAGGGACCGCGTGATCCCCACTGCGCCTGGTTGGAGACGCTGTAAGATATGGCTGCCAATCGATGTCAGTGGCGTTCTTGTTCTCAGTTTCTATCCAGATTGCCTGAATGAGTGTCTGGAGGTGTATGCACCTCGAATTGATTGTAGTAAGCTGGCACTAAGTCCCTCCCCCCGTCCATCTTTATTCTTTTCTTCACAATAGGGCTTTAAAATAAATCATGGTTGTACGGCAGTAAAGCATCGGTGTTGAACACTGATGTCCGCTGTCGGTGATGATGATGATGATGATTTTGAGAGTGAATTAGCATGTCCGCATTTTACATTTTTGCCGGTGAACAAATAGTTTAAAAAAGATCCACCTACTAAACTCACCAAATACACGAAGGATCCGTTGGATTCGTGCTGGTTCCACCGACCCAGTATATTGACACTCGCACGTGTACAATCCTTCGTAGGTCTCATCCAGTGATAAAATTTCCAGTCTGAAAGATTAAAATGCTCCAGTTAGAGAGGCTATGCTATTCGAAATCAAGTTCGGTTCATGGCGGTAGAAAATGGGGGTAAACTTTTGGGACACTCATTATAATATGGGTTGCTGCAGCATACTGATCGTGTTTGGACCGGCTAAACTGCCAAAATCGATGAGTGTGTGAATATCTCGATTCTAAAGGCACAGTCAGAGGTCTGTGACGAGCTCTGTAACGAGCAGTTTTGACAACGTATACGATATGACCAGAACAGTTGCAAAAGGCTGGTTTTGATATCACTTGAACCTTCACTGCATACTACTGAACAAAATCAAGTAGTAGACAGTCGAAATGAGGTTAAGGGTTTGTTGACGTGTGTCTTCTTATGTGAGGTATGGTGATGGGTCAAATCCAAGTAACTAGGAAGAACACAGAACAGTTTATCAGTGAACGCATCCATCCGCAACATCCGATGAAAAATATTTTACCACCAATGTGCCCCGTTCTAAAACCAGCTGAATTTTCAAACTGGAAAATTGCGCACGATTTGGTGTTCAAGAAGAACACAAGGTTGACGGAAACTGCGGGGTTTCGTCTACCGAATGGACAAAAGCGGCCGTGCCGAAAAGTTTTATTAAGCAATGTGCTTCGTGAATAAAAATGCACCACTCTACTTTGTGTTTTTTTCACACTCCCTCATGCGTATTCTGGACAATATCAAAATAGTTTTAGACTGTGCTGTTTAGTGTAGCACTGTGAAGGTTGACTCAGGTTGTTGGCAGCCCTCGCCATCGTCCTGACGAGTGGGAGACACCTAGTTGTTTCACCACTTAATGCCTGATTTTTCACTGCTAACACATATCCGCTTGGTATGCACCCTATTAAACTGATGATATTCCATTGCATTGTACTGGATGTTACCGCAATTCATTGTGCTGTATTGTACTCTCTGGCGTTCACTTTGAATAAACTTAGTTATTGGATTCCATGTAAACATATACAAACATTTCACTTAACCCTTTGTTTGTTAAGCTTGTATTGATGTACGAACTGACCATTTGTGGCCACCGTTGTACTGACCAAAGGGAATATTAGCTGGCGCTGGCTAGCCATGTTTGTGAGCCAGTGGCATGTCTCATGAGTGGTTCGGTCCACAAGGCCGTCTTTTGTACGAACTCAAACAAACTGAAACATTTGGTTGTCCAAACTCCAGTTGAGAACAATGGAAGAACAGCTGGGCATGTTGATAGCACAAGAACTCCGTCCTCCAGTTCGCCATCCGTTCTTGTGTGTTCCTTTGGGTACAAGTTAGCAGACCAGCTCAAGCCGCACAGATGCGGCAGGATCATTTGGCGCAGTTGACGTGACAAGCCAATCAGGAGACGGATGCCAGCCAGCTTGAATACTGAAGACTTGGACAGAACATCTGTATCAAATAACTAACTCCTAACCCAGAAGTGGTTTTGATATTTTTGCGGGAGAATCGACGGGTTTTTACAGTTGTCGAGAATCGCGTGGACACTACTCAACCCCATAAACGGGCCCTTCGAGACATTTTTTCATGTCTTTCTATTTGCCTGTCTATCTCACGCCTTAGATTGTCTTCCGAATGGTGGACGAAATCACCACAGAACTCTTGAAACACATTTACCTGCCGCTTTTCCTCCTCGCTCACGAGGAGGAGCGAACCGCGGAACACCCCACACACGCTCACCCTCTTGCTTACCGACGCATCGCACTCAGGAAGGTTGGTAAGAGTTGAATCACTGTCACGTGATGACGTTCCAGCGATGCCTCTCGGAAAAAAGCTTATCACTTAATGAAGTGGAAACTTTCTAACGACTGCGATTACCAGTAAAAATCCACCTCTTCTATCATGTCCCAAAAGTAAAAAACTATTACGTTTCTGCAACTGTTTTAATACAGACGTACACGATTTTTTCAGAAAATGTTTGGAATTAAGTCGTGATAGCATCTCTCGTTGAAACAAACCCCAACTGCTGTACAGTTAAACTTGTTGTTCAGTTCCCCTACTTTCCTCAACGTCGAAACTCCAGCCTGAATCGTTTACAAATGAGCGAGAGCGGACGATCCGTCACTAGGTTAGGCATTATTTTGCGTTAGTCAGGAGGCCGAGGTAGTTCGTTGCATCTCGATTGCTCCTGTCTAGGGCATGGGCAGCCTGGCATTATCTCGGCTCTTGTGCTTCCATGGGGGTAGCGTGGTAGCTAAGCGCCGAAAGAGTGTTACGGCTGAAAGTTTTATTCGCATTGCACGTTCAACAGTACGAACATTGCAAGGAACTTCAAGGTTGAGCTTCAAGGTCAACTACCTATGATAGTCTCAGAGATGAAAGGAGGATAGCCCTTTCCTGGCCATTTTTTTCTGCGGTCGAACAAAAAAGTTGACACCAAAATGGGATAGCATAGAACAGTTTCTGTCCTATTGTTTATCTCAGGCGAGACCAGCTCAAATTTTCATCTAAAGGGAGAAGAAACCCACAAGTGGCCAAAACCATGGGTAGATATCTCTTTGTACATATTGTGCATGTGAATGGCTGACAAGAAGTTTATTCACGCTGATGGTCATCTTCAGAGGTCCCGGGGCTTGTACGGAGTTCCGTGACTTGAGAGAATGGTTCGATTGATAAGGAAAACAGATGCAGAAACTAAGTCTTTCATTTGTAACCAAATTGTTATCTTCTGTCTGGCCCATCTTATTACTGTTCTTAACAGTACAAACCGAATGACGGATGCACTGAGCTGGGAAGACTCCAGACGCGGAAGTCCTGACAGGTGGACCAGATGATCGGCAAACCAAGATGTATCTCTGCGTGTCTCTGTTTGAGAAGCCGAGCGAATCAATCATGTCGTTTGTGCGTGAACATGTTAGTCTGATCGGAAGTGCAGCGTGTGCTGATGAGTGTTGGTAACACACACAGCAGTTCAAATCAGGGCGTGGTCTAGGATATTTACTGCTAACATCTTGTAACAAGGGAGAAACTCGAGTCCACTGGCCTCCACTTACCAGAATCAGCGCGCTAAGGCGGAAAGAGCATGAACCACATAGTCCTGTTTACACAACAAAAGATACTAACTTTTGTCAAAACAGAATTACCGTACCAATAAACATCGAAGAGGTAAGGTAGTTACACCTAAGGGTTGTAATTTATTTTCATGGGGTAACTTTTCACAGTTCTGAAAGACGAAAAAAGGATTGGACAACCTGAGCGTTGCTGCAGGACAGGTGAGAATTTCTTGGTTAGAACTGGCAAAGCTAAACAACATAAATCTTTTGAGAAATGCCGTCTTACAATTGTCTAATTAGTTTTGACACCTGTGTAACGTCGCGTACTTTTGATGAAATCAGCGAGTAACATTTGAGTGTAATTCAATGCCCCCTCTCAACAGTTAACTGACAATTGAGGCAACCGCGGTAAACCATGAATTGAAGTACATTGAAGTGGAAGATTAAGGAACCAATCACGAATTGAAGTACATTGAAGTGGGAGATTAAGGAACCAAACCCGATCAGAGTTAGTTTGAAACTCCCCCCAATCCATCAACGCAAGATTTTGACAACCACACTAACCGACAAGAGCCGTTAATTGACGCTCAAAACTGGTCTAATGCGCTAATATGAAGAGGTCTTACTGACTGGTTCTCCGTCTGCCTTAAAACCTGGCCAACTTGGTGACTTGTTCACTTGGCCTCATGAAGCTTTTGTGTCAAAAGCGAACCGATGCCCAAATAAAAACTACTAATTGTTTACCAAACCCTTCTGAAACGATGAGTTACAACCTATTTGGCAGTTCGAGTGTGTTGGCTCCTTGACAGCAACTACTCAAACGATGAGCCGAAAAACTCAGGAATACGCATGAGAATACGTATGAGTTTTTCACACTCCAAGCAAGTGAGATTTCTGCCTTCATATCTCATGTTCATGTTCCACAACGAGTAACTCCACACCGAACGCATCCTGCCTTTCACCGATATGTGGAAAGCGCTGTTTGGAGACGTGGTCGCTGAGTAGTTGACACGGAATACAATAAATTTACTTCGGTTTCTCGACATATGCGAACTACAGACTTTCAGATTTCACCACAGAAAGTTTTTACACAAAATATCCCTTGAGTTGGGTAGTCTGCTCTAACTAGCGGTGATAGGTACCGGTAAATTTGATACGGTTGCTTGGAATAATTTGAGTTGAAACATCGTTGTGAAATTTCAGTGCTGCACAGGTTTAAGCCGGTTGGATTGTTAGGATACTGGAAAGGGCACTGAACTAATTCGGGCCGATGGTATGGTGATTGGGTCGTGGGCAACATAAACGCCGACAAAGGTAAGCAGTCGATGTAATACTCACCACCAGCAACAACTCCTCAAGGAGGTCCTTCCACGCAGACGTGAAGCCAGCAGATTTCCCCTAATTCCAAAAAAAGCCAACCTGAATGTTCTCTAGGACAAGTCCCCACTACTTACGAGGACCGTGATGGACATTCTGTGTTTCGGCTTTGCCCATATTGGGCTACATGACTAACTGTAATACATATATCTGATTCCAAGGCTACTAGGGCTTCTGCATGTGAGTTCTAGTTATGTGACCCTTGCATACCACAGTAATTCCGCAAAAACAGACTTCCGGACGGGAAGATTACCCCTCTGAGGGGGGCACAAAAGAGTTCTCTGTCAATGACAATTAAGTAGACTGATTACGGTGCATTTTCATTCGGTCAAGAGATGGAACCATGACAGTGAATGTACACTCCGAGAAAAGGTGGAGCCTAGTTTGAGACCTGCAGTTAAGCCCGAGGACAAAATAAATAGCACGAAAATTCCCGAATTCTTGAGTAGGCCATTGGTTGTCAAACTTTTCACCTCATCACTTTTTAACGCACAATGTACAACATCACCAATCTTCCCCTTTTTGCATATAACGCCTGTATAACGCGCGACTTCCGAAAAAAGGTCACTCTTATGCAGAATACATAACGGTATTCCCTGGAAGATATGATTTAATAGGCAAGTGATCTGAAGAAAGTTCATCTTGTCGGAATTCCCTTGCTTCGATCTCAAACACTCCCCAGAAAGGCACATGTACTGACTGGTACCGGCAAGAGTGCAAGTATTCGTGATAGCTAGTGCCTTACGCTCAGTGTGCACCAGTAAAACGACCAGCCGGTAGAAGTCTTAAGCAAACAGTCAGTCAGTTAAACGCTTTTCTAAGACATATATGAATGATTCCTACATTCAAGTTACTATTGGCGATGCAGGCTCTAAGAAGAGTTGTGAGAAGATCCACGTAAATTGCATCCTGTTTGCGTCAAGTCCTTTTTGCCAAATATCTCTGTCTGGATTTTAAGCTACGTTACACATGTGCTTGCCTAGGACAGTATAGTATAGTATATTATAGTATAGCATAGTATAGTATAGTATAGTATAGTATAGTATAGTATAGTATAGTATAGTATAGTATAGTATAGTATAGTATAGTATAGTATAGTATAGTATAGTATAGTATAGTATAGTATAGTATAGTATAGTATAGTATAGTATAGTATAGTATAGTATAGTATAGTATAGTATAGTATAGTATAGTATAGTATAGTATAGTATAGTATAGTATAGTATAGTATAGTATAGTATAGAGACCAGGTTGCGTTTGCTTAACTGGCAAGCACACGAGTCGTCATCTAGTGGCCTAGACCAGACCACCGTCCGACTATGAAACCTATAAAACCCAGTTCAAATAAAACATGAATTACATCGCATCACACCTGGAATCCAACTCTTACAGTTTGCTCACTGGTTTTGACTCTCTGGCTCTTGTTTGAGAGTTGCAACTTGGCACCGTGACACCGAATCAAGTCCTGTCGCTTCTGGACCTCCACGTGTCCAAGACATTCCTACACGCTGGGAACCTACTTCCCGGCATTATCGTCAGCAAGTCCATTGTGTGTTGGCCAACCAAAAGCAGATCAACTGAGACATCTGCGCCATCATCCAGACAGCATAACACCAAAGACGGAAAGATGCTGTACTCGATGGGTAGAAGAAGGAACTACACAAAGACTAATCCGGCTTACCTTTGTGCACTGAACATTATTGGAAAAATGTGCGATCTGCTCCAGAACAGGTGAATAGCCTGTCAAGTCCTACATTCCTACAATCTGACCCAGATATAGGTGAAAGAGTCGGTCGTACGACTCGTTTAGTGGGCAGTTCGTCCTCGGGTTTGGAAAAGTTCAGGCTCAAGATGCTTCGCTGGTTCAATGAAAACGCTGTTGGCAAGTGCTTCAGGTAAACATTATTTTCTAGGAGTTCCCCACCGCATCTATGTTGAGCTCCTAGTTCCAAAGGTCCCATACCCGACGTCACCTGACCAACTGAGACCGAATTCCGTGTCATACATTCTTGCTTGATGCTTTCATAAAGTACGATGCTTGCCGGAGACGTAGATTCCAGTTGATTTACTCCAGTCTGCTTTTCTACATCGAGGCGATAGCCCAAAAGCCGACTTGCTCATACACACTGTGCCTTGTCGCTCTTCAGCGACTGCTCCTAACCTCAGTCTGGCGTTTGTTGACATCCCGAAAGTCTCCGGTTTGTCTTGCATGACGAGATTTATAGGCATTACAAGCACAGTCACCCCCAGTTGGATGCACCGTAAAGTCCTACTACGGATTTACATCCGTTGACGGCGCTTTGGCTTAATGTTCTTTTTTGAGGAACAGTTTCAGAATCTTCTCCACTCGGCCTCTTTACGCACATACTTCAACTAAAAATCCTCTATCATGACCCTGCTACCCCATCCTCTCTGTAGCTATTTAAGCCGACAAAGAACCACTGAGCAAAACCCATACTCACCAGGTACCTCTGGGGCGCAGTGGGAGTAGCTTTTCTAGAATTCCTTCATAAAAATCATGCAACTAAGTGTGGCACCAATTGTCTTTACACCTGAGCAACAACCGACCCATCAACCATACAAAGTCTGGTGCACACCAAAACCTCTCATCCAGTATGCAAACCTTCCGGTGAGCGAAGCATGCTGAAGCATTATGATGCTCCGGAATATTAACAAAAAACTGAGCTAAAGCTGTGCAAACCCATACGAGACCCAGAAACTGCACCTGAAAGCAAGCAAAGAAACGTATGACAAGACAAAAATGTCTTGGTACATAAATCTAGACAAGTTACATTCCGCCACAAAACCACTGCATCACCTCCGCCTGTGGAAATGAGCAAACCTGGCACCTACTTTACATACAACCTGGAGCTCATTTACAATCACCTCAACAAACTATGAAGGAAGGCAAGGTACCTTTTAATCACAAAAGTAAAATGAATTAAACTCGAATCTGAAAGAAGCAGACAGTGTCGTACTAAAACACCAGTTCTCTGTTGCTGTTCTAATGAATACACTCGGTAGTACGACACAAATTTAAATCTATCTGTGAGGAGCGGTTCCCAACACAATCTTCACTACGCCGGCTACAAAATGCAAGTTCAAAACTCCACAGGTGTAGGCTGTATCGGGCATTAAAAATATCAACCCAGTGACACTCACGTTCTTTGCAGGTGGTCTCTCGAGCATTAGAGGAATCTGATAAGAATTTTTAGTTCATGTGGGTAATGAAAAATCCTGTTATTGCACCTATTTGTACGTGTAATAAACGATCCTATAGTTCTATACTCATGGCATTCATAGAGCAGATAAGCTAGCCTTAACAATGCACAGTAGAAATAAAGACAAGAATTCACAAATGATCAGTCTCCTGTTCTGTAAATGACAGCTGAATCGGGGACGTTGATGTCGGTAGAGAGGTAGAAGACATTTATCTCAACCGACGACAGCTGAATCTGGGACGTTGATGTCAGTAGAGAGGTAGAAGACATTTATCTCAACCTCTCGAAGCAATTTGACGGGACGCAGCACTACATCTTTTGCCGGAGTAAGCTACACATGGTGTCAACAGCTCCCTTCTTAACTGGGTCAGATGCTGCCTGAAGCACAGCATCCTAGCCGTTTTCACTAACGAAACTATGATCACTGAAATCAGCTATTTACGGAAAACATATTCGCTGACGGCGTCAACCTTTAGAGAGCTATTCGCCACGACGACGAACGGAAACCTTTTAGGCTAACCTGTTTTTGCTCCAAAACTAGTTGAAACCAAACAAACTGCCATTTAACGGGGGAAAGTGTCATATTGTGCCTCTTTAGCCTCCTTCTGTGAACTCAATATCCACAGAGCCTGCATTCGTCATTAAGGAAAGGAATTTATGAAGCATTATGTAGCAGAATTTAGAAAAAATTTCGGTGACACAAGACAGCCACGAATACCAATGAGCTTCTTGGACTTTTACGTTGGATTATCAAACCATTTGATTAGATTTTTTCCCGTGGTATCGTTAGAATTTATATCAATTCACGCCTTAAATATGGCATTCTGATCTGGAAGCATTAGTTAAACGGTGATAACAGCAGTTAAAACAATATTAAAATTGTATCAGTTCATTGATGGGCGTTCTGAGAAGAGAAACTGTTAGCTGTTATCAGCCTACACTCGGTCACCCACAGGATATTGCATCTTGCCCCTATCCTCATCTTCCAAATCTTGCAGAGTTTTAACCACCTGCCAACATCTGAGGGTACGATCAACCTCTGAGGTAGCGAAGAAAAACCCGTCCGTGACAAATGTCGTCTCGATTACTGTCGCAGCTGTGTTTACTACATATAGAACTTCTTGCTCTCTGGTGTACATGCCTCGAAATCAAGAGATTCTGGGGGGGGGGCTCAACCAGGTTCTTGAGCAATGCAAACGGCTACTCAATAAGGCGTCAGTTGACCCAAACAATGCAAAATATAGTGGGACAGGCTTAACAATTTTTGAAAAAAACTCGATAAAACCAAGTGGTAAATGGCAAAAGCTGTTGCTGCTGTGCCCCATTGCTCCGTGTGTGATCGTTACGCCAGCACCAACTCACTGGTTGCACCCACACTGACCAGATGTGGGTTCAGCCCCATAAATATCTATTTGTTTGATCGCGCTAGTGTGTCTGACTAGTCGCACCACAAAACTCTGATTGCCCAAAGAATTTTTGAACATTCCATGAAGCACCTATTACTTTTTTGACTCACATCTTTTGGACATACCCATCCGCTCACTGACTATCTCTCCTCGACCGGCGGGAGAGCATGTGCAAGCCAATTGTCAAGCTGAATGAAAGGATCAAAAGCCATCTAGTCGACTAACTAGAACGTGTTCAAGCTATACTCCAAATTCGGATGTTCCTGGGCCGGATGCACAGGTTAATACCTAGATAGAGAAAGCCATACGTGAAGTCTACTCCCATTGACGAGTACAGGAGCGGCAACTCAATGTATATCTAAACAGCTTCTTATCCAGGTCTTCTGGTATAATAGTGGTGCTTGCCGTCAAAGGATAAATCAAATTCCGGGGTATGTACGACAATGGTAGAAGTCGCTCAACCACCGGTGGCGTTAAGATGAATGGACATGTGTCTGTGTTTGTCACGCATTCGAACTTAAACATCGGTGATGATTACTGCAACAAAATTTATGACTTGGGAGTCTCATAGTCATGATGTTCATCGTTCCTTTACCCAGTAGCTTGACCCTGTTTTATCGTGCATCTTTCTCGCACCTGAACTACTTATGTTATACTTTTCAGATGTTCTGGTCCATTATTTTTCAATGGTGGATTCTCAGTTCGTAATCTCAATGCACCTCCAGTAGTTGTCTGATTGAGGCATGTCAGTAATGTGCTATCCAGGATAGGATTATGAGCCTACAATACGTGTGATTGAGAAATGGCTTATTATCACCGTTTTCCCTCTTTGTCCTGTGCACCAGAGTAAGATGGACACCCATAGAAGCTTTGAAAAACATTCTAACACGCATGTACCTTACTGAATCTTGTTGTTTTCCCTGTCCAATCTTCCACCTTGACATATCTCGGGACATTAAACCATCATTTATTACTTCCGCTATATGTCCACCTTGAAAACTTTCTCTTCTCCAAATGATCTAAGTATCGTTCCGTAAAGTATAGTCATTGGGTGCACAAACCCTCGCATCTCTTGGCATATTAAACACATTACATTGCATCACGATTTTCTCTCCGATGAATCCTCTGGTCTCTACAGTCTTGTTAGGATACGTGATAACACGGCCGGTATAGGCTGACGGTGTCTCGTCCAAAATGGACACAGTTGGGGTCACTTCCCTCTCATAGCCTCTTGTAGCTGAAAATAAAATGAAAAACTACGACACAGCCTACCGGGAAGCGTGTTTATAACCAAAATCCATATGAAAATATTCAATGCACATGTATCTAGCAGACTTGCAACCATTCTTGGTGAGTCATTGAACAACGAAGAGGATGAAAGCATGCTGCCACTTTTGAAATTCAATCAGATGGGTGGAAAAGATTTGGTTACCCGTGACGGAGGACTAATCTGAGATAATAACAATTTATCCGGAGCGCTGTAGTTTTTAAATACGCACTATTTACATGAATTTCAAGGTCATCGATTTCTTCAGTTCAAGTGTTTGAGCTAAATTCGACCGCGGTACTGATAGTGTCAGACAGAAGCAATTCTCACCTTGGTTTCCGCACAAAACCCATATCAAACTGTGAATCTCATACTCTCTGTGTGCTCTGCCGTCATTCACGCCTATGTAAGGTGGTTTGAGTATGTGCATCATAGATGAATGGATTCAACCAAGCCGGGAGCCGAGCTTAACCGACACCCGCATGCACGAAAAGTTGCCATGTGTCATCCTGATGCATATCCGTATTCTGAACCGTACCCGTCGCTTGGTATCTGATAATCGTGGCTGTAGACATACTGATGGACTGGATGAATACTTTGCACAATACTGTCTACTATAATTGCTAAATTTTCCAGCATTAATTGGGAAAAAGTCTGAAAGTATGACGCGTTGCCGAGGCTGTGCTGTGTGCTGGAGGTGCTTGTATGGAAGTTTTACTTGGTATGCGAAAATATGACTCTTTCTGAAGTATACGAATTAATGAAGTACCCGGGCAAACAACGAATACCTCAGCACTAGACGTTGTGGGACTGCACTTCTCGCTTCGACCGTGTGCAAGGCAACTACCCATACAAGACCTGAAGCGTTCGCTCCCTTGAAAACTTCTGGATGCATGGCATGATTGAGTAGTCGATATCGTACCCTTTAGCAGTGAAACCAGGAATGCGTGATGAAGAACTGTTTGAATTCAAAGTAGTCCACTCCTTCAGGTATCTTGTTGTCGGTCCAAGGAAGTGTAGGTGGTTGGTTAAGTGGGACTAGCCGTGTTACCTGTGACTGACTGGTCCGTTTTTATCACTTACCGGCAGTTGAAGAGGTAAAAAGCATCCCCATAATGTTTTGCCTACAAAGCCCGTAAGTTTGACTAGGCGACATTCCCAGCCTTCATATTTATGGGTATGCTTTCCGTTCCCGTTTCCTTACTTCGCATCAGCCTATGTGAGGGGGCGATTGAAAAACCATGCCGAGCGCTTTTACGCTGGAAAAAATATGTGCTTGACCGGGTGAGGTGAGAAGCAGTGCCAACCCGAGGTTCTTCGAGCGCGCACATTCATTAGCTCCTGCCTGAATTTGCACGGCTTAGAAGTGAGCTCATCCAAGTTATACGAAGGCGTGAAGTTAGGCACGGCAACTAGTCACGCAACAGGCACAGAAAACTCTTGCAGCCTACTGGATGAATGACTCTAAATGCGTAAGGAACGCCTCAGCAGTCAGTTGGTCTGTAGATATATACCAAAATTTGGGCAATTATTTTGAGCCAGGTTGTTTGCTTCATGAGCTTACAAAAGTCTTCCGTTGTTGTGTTCGACGTATTCTGGGTGGTCCACTTGAGTGACGCGCAAAATCACAAACCGGAAATTGTGGATTCCTAAGATTTATCAATGAAGGGCGGTACTACATGTATAAAACGCGTAATAAAAGGGGTACAAACCTCAAATTATGAGGTTTCCGTCTGAATCATTGCACGAACTAGTGCAAGTCCAAAGAAAGCCCATAGAAGACGGCAAATCGATCTTAGTCAGCGACATGCGCCTGCGCACACCGCGCGGTAACGCAGAGTTGTCAAAAATTGCGCGTAAAAGATGACCGACCAAATTGGTTCGACATGTCAAGGGTTAAAAGTTCCTGAGAGACTACGAATGCATACCCAGTCTATGAGGTTAACGCAGTAAACAGCAGGCTCAGACAAGGGAAGGTTTTGAACGGGCGAAAGGATATACATCGCTCCACCAAAACCAGCTTGGCTTCCCCAAGCTACTCTCACTCATCACCGGCCACTAGCGAAAATGAGAAGCAAAAATGGCACAATTAACCTATTTATAATCACCTCCCACAGTCTTTCATGTTCTTTACGGTGACCGAGCTCCTATGGCTCACCAGTATGGCTCCTCCAGCATGCATTTCCCCCGCGTATCTCGGGTTAGTGAACCATCCGGAATCTTGATCATGACCGTCCTGACGCACCCATCCGATCCGTGTCTAGTGACTCAAAATTCCCCTCGACCAGGTACCACGCGTGTGTTGCTCTCCAAGTATCAGTACCAGATCGCCCGCTCTTATGTTCATTCTGAGGGTCGTTCACTTACGCCGCGATTGAAGCAGTGGAAGGTATTCTCTCATCCATCGGCAGCAAACCGTGTCGGCCATCAGTTGACTTTGCCTCCACTGCCGAGTATATCGGTGCGGTAGTCCTGAATCTTCGTCAATAGGGACTCGTGGTAACAATAGATGGTTCGGGCTCAGTACCTCAGTGTTAGCAGAATCATCTAGCACTGGAACTAATTACGATTGTTCAGTATTCGTTCCACTTCCGTTAGGTACGTCGCCAGTGATTCTTCTGTTAACACCTGCTCCCGAGAAGCTGAACTTATAACACGTCGAATCGACCCTATCATCATCTCTCATATGCCACCTCTATGGCAAGCATGAGGGGGATTAAAGTACCACTCGATTTGTCATCGTAACCTCCACTTTGTCGCAATTCAAGGTCTTCAAAAAGCGTTTTAACTCCATTTCTGCCCAACAAAATTGGTGCCTCTATCACTGTACACCTCCTTTGGAGTTTATCGTGGTTTGATGAATCGAGAAATTGCTGTGAGAAATGAGTCGATGGATAGCGAATAAGCCACTTCTATACGTGTCGCACTTTTCTGCAAACATGTAAAGATGCGGCCATACCGCCTTTCCGTAATACGGCCTTCCTGAGTTTGAAACGGTCCGAAGTAGTCGAGA